>VZQC01002643.1:3300101-3335933 GCA_009823505.1 Rhizomys pruinosus
TTATCAAACACCTCAACGTGAACCTCAACTCTGAAGGTGGCTAGAAGAAAAAGTTGGCATCAGCCTACAAGACATCAGTGTAGGAAAAAGGCCTTCCTAAATCAGACAGCAGCTGTGCATAGTATAAGGTGCCAAAATTGTCAATTGGGACCTATTAAACTCAAAAGCTTCGTACATCAAATAAACAATCAAAAGGAAGTGAAGAGAAAACCCACGGTTCACCGCAGATTAACTGACAAAGCATTGATGTTCCAGAATATGTACTACTCAGTTAACAAAGAAGAAAAGAAAACAAACTGATACCAAATCATTGTTGTTTGCTCCACTATTGCGATGGAGCAAAGAGCTGAACAGAGCGTTCACAAGTGAGGAATTAGGATGTGAGAAACGTCTTAAAAAAGTGTTCAACGTTGCCTATAATTGACAGGAAATGCAAACAAACCACTTTAAGATATCATGCTTAACTTCCTAAAAACTGGGCAGGATCAAGAAAACAATAATATCAAATTGCTGGGGGAGAGTTTTGGGGAAAGGGACTACACCTCCACTGCTGTGGGAAATGTGTAAAACTGTGTACAGCTACTATGGAAAGCCGTGTGGAGAAACCCTTGGAAGACTTTGGAATGAACTTGCCACTGTAACCCAGCCTATACCACTCCTGGGTATCTATACCCACAAGACTCATCTTACCACAAGAGATACATGCACAGCCATGTTGATTGCAGCTCTCTTACAATAGAAAGGAGCTGGAACACCTAAATGCCCTCAACTGATGAGTTGGATAGAGAAATTGGACAAAAATCTTATCACAATGGAGATCTATGGAACAGAGTAAAGAAAGATGACATCATGAACTTTGCAGGTAATATGGATGGGACTAGAAGAATACTGACTGAAGTGAAGTACACAGACCCAAAAAAAAATGAATGGTTCCTCATCTGTGGATGCTAGCACCAATTACCTCAGTTGTATGGCAACACTGAGCAATGTCAATATGGATCCTGATACCACTGTGGTATTATATTGTATGAATCCTTTAAAATTAAACAAATAAAGCCAGCGTGGCGGGGCACGCCTTAATCCTAAGCACAGGGAGGCAGAGGGCAGGTTATTCTTTGTGAGTTCAAGTCAAAACAGCGGTAGAAGTGAGTTTCAGGACAGCTGGGGCTACATAGCAAAACCCTTTCTTTGTAACCCTAAGAAAGAAAGAACGAAAGAAAGGAAGGAAGGAAGGAAGGAAGGAAGGAAGGAAGGAAGGAAGGAAGGAAGGAAGGAAGGAAGAAAAAAAGAAAGAAAACACATACACACATACAATTGCCATTCTATTTGGGAATCTAGCACTAAACTCCCTAAATCTCATTGGCCCACCTCCATTTTATAATGAAATTATACCTAGAAATATGTAGAAGCAAAGTATGGGTGATATTAACTGTTCCTGTTACCTGTGCCAGTGTTTTGTAAAGTATACTGAGTCTCTGAGAGGAAAAATAACCTCTAGGTAGCAAGGTTTGATTTCTTCCCTCTCCCTTTGCATGTTTTCACTCCCGTGTAAATAGACACACTTGCACTGTGGTGAGGACACCCAAGCCTTGAAACACGGAGCTGGCTGTTCTCAGCCCGGAGGACCGCCAGGGAAGTCACGTTTGAAAGACACCTTGCATACCTCCCTTTCATTTTCTTCAGCGCATTTCACTTTTTGATCTTATGTAGTTCCAGCTTTGCTTTCCAGTGGCCTCGGGTTCAGTGAGATAGGCAGAGCATTAAATTCAAAACAGGAACAGAGTCTGAATAGGCCTTGGGTGACTGACACACAACCTGAGGATGCAATCTATTTCACTGGGAAAAAAAATTGCCACTTGCTCTATCTCCAGGCTCTTTGAAGGCCTTCCCATGAATAAAATTTGGCTGCTGAGTAGCTACCAAGGCCGTGTGACCCACAGCACAGCGTTATATTTAGATGCATTTTCTCCTGTTCAGGCTTTCCTTTTTTTTTTCTTTCCTTTCATGGTCCTTCAACACCCCCAGCTTTTCTGTTTTAAATTTGAATACTAATAGCAACTATTAAATATGTATTGTATGCTAGGCACTATACCAAGGACTTTGCATTTTATTGAAACTGCACCAAGTATCAAGTATTTGTCTCCCAATTCTGAATATTGCTTATGCAACTAAACCAGTGTCCCCAGAGCAACAAGGTGAAGTCTGGACACTGTTAGACATGCACACAACCACTACACTCTTCAGATAGTGATTCTCACAGTGGTGTGTGGTTTTCACACTGACTCTTAAGTCCCTAGATGGCTTTCCACCATCACTGAGTCAAGCTTTAGGACTACTGCATCCCTCTAATGAGTCAGAGTAACATAAAATAGCCTAAGTAAATCTCAACTCATTTTAGGGACAGTCCTAGAAAACAACTGTATTTCTTTTAGATTTATATATAACAAATTTTCACAAATTCAGCAGCTTTCCTATTATGTCCATACAGTCATTTCTCTGTATCGAGGGGTTCCTTGTCCTCAGATTCAACCACCTACAGACCAAAAATATCCAAAATTAAACTTCATCTGCACTGAGCCCATGCAAACTTCTTCCTTGTCATTATTTCCTGAACAAAAATCATATGACATCTATGCACAGAACATTTATATTGTGTTAGCTAAAAGTAATCAACACATGATTTGCAGAAGTTTTAAACCTTTGGCATTGAAATTGATGTTGTCACCTACAAAGGTGATGGGCCACATTCATAGCTATCCTGGGTGCACACAGCCCGTGGGCTGCAGGTTTGATATATTTGATTTAAAGCTTACAGAAATCACATGAAATTCTATACCACTCTATATAAGAGGATGGAGCATCTGTTGATTTGTTATCCTTGTGGGGTCCTAGAACCATTCACAGATGCTGTATTAGTTATTTCTGTTTCTGTGATAGAACATCATGACCAAGGCAACTTATAGAAGGAAGAGTTCATTGGAATTATGGTTCCAGAGGGATGAGTTCATCATCGCAGGGGCAGCATGGCAGGAGACAGCCAGGGCAGAAAGCTGAGAGAGAGCTCACATCTTCAAGCATGCACAAGAAGCAGAGAGAGAAACTAGAAGTGCATCAAGGCTCTGAACTCTCAAAGCCCACCCCTAGTGACGTACTTCCTCCAGCATGACCATGCCTCCTAAAGGTTCCATGACTCTCCCCAAACAGTGCCACCAACTGACCACCTGTGCAAAAACTTCCACCTGGAGGACACTAATTCAAACCACCAAAGACACAGAGGAATAACGATATTTCCTTCTCATAAGGCTGAAATCAAGGCAGTATGTTTCTGTCCACATTTAGAGCTTCTACTAAGAAAACTTCTGTCCAGGCCCCCTCAGCTTATTGACAGAACTCATTTCACTAGATTTGAAGGATGGATGTTGTCATTGTCTTGTCAGCTATTCTTAGGGGCTGAGTTGGGTGGCCCCCTTCAGCTCTGTGACAAAGAACATCTCCACACCCGATTTCTTTCAGGTTTTGAATCTGACTTTTGCAGCCAGCCAGATAAAGCTCTGCTTTTAAAGAGCACATGTAATTAGGTCAGGCCTACCTGGATAATTTTTTAAGGTCAGCTGATTGGTAACCTTAACTGCATCTGAAAATCCCCTTTGCCGGTTAATGTAGTATAATCACTGGAGTTACCGGAGATTGCAAGGACCATCTGAAAACTCCACCTACAGCAGCAGTCCAAAGTCAATGAATTTTTAGCTTATTTTTTAAATCTAACCCACTAATCTCTTCCATTATTTGAAAAGCCAATAAATATTAAAGAATGAAATTTGACTAAAATGCAACTCTCACCCTTGGATTGCAAAGAAAGAGGCAGATTTGGCAATACCCTGATTTGACCACTATGTGGTATGTAGGACCCCTAGGGTGTGCAGCATTTGCCAGGATTCAACCTTCTTAAATCTATCCCTGCATAAGTCCTCCAACCCTGAGATAATGGTCAACTTCCTGTGAGCCTGAATGTGCCTTTGTGAAAGGCCTGTGCAGGGAACTCCGTCAACCCATCCTTACCTCCTTAATCTCTCTGTGTTCTTTATCAATCCCAGTTCAACTCCACTTGGAAAATCTTTACCATTCCTGTTTCTGATAAGGGGTGTTTGTAGATGATCCAGTTTTGAAGTGTGTAATTTTAAAATAAGTTGTTGTATCTATTTAGCCATGCTTGTTATTTCAAGGTAAGTTTTAAAGGACAGACTATAGAGAGAGGACCATCTTAATGGATTAGGAGGGTAATAAAGCAAAATGCAATGGTTCAGTTGGCTTATAAACAACAGAAATTTGTTTCCTGCATTTCTAAAGGCTGGAAACCCAAGATCAAGGCACTGAAAGATCTACATCTACATGGTATATCCTTGCTGTGCTCACATGTGGAAGAATAATGAACCAGCTCTCTTAAGCCTCGTTCCACACAATGTACATCTCATTCAGAAGGGATTTTTTTTTCCATATGGCCCTATCTCCTAATACCACAACCTTGAGGTCTAGGATTTTAATATGGAAATTAGGGAAAGGATGAATATTTAGAGCATCCCAAGAGGTATTGTACCCATTTAACTCATAAGCTCTCCATATAAGACACTAACTTTGACATAGCTCATATAGTATCCTAAACAAAGCATTCAAATAAGAAAGAACTGGAAAGCACTTTTAATATCTCAAGTCACAAATACAAAGTGTTTAATCTAATTCACATTTATTCTATTTCAGAGCATGGTAATAAACTATGATTCAAAGATGGAAAGCACGTAGGAAGTTAGATGTTCGTTCTGGTTCCTATAAACTACCCCAGCTGAAAATGGAAAGAAGACACTAGGGGTTATGTAGTTAATGATCTGTCTCAATGCAAAGCATACTGCTGATGGACTGTCAAACACTGAGCCCTCCGCACTCATGCAACCTTTATCATCACTACCAATGAGAATGACCTGCAGACACCATGGGAATAGGACAAATGTTCTCAAGGAAGTTGGGGTCTTGAGGACAGTGTGGAGATTGCTGAATAGCTCCTTTCTACTGTTTATGGGGCTAATTCTTGTGTCTTGATGAATAACACACCAGATCATGGGAGGATTTCTACCTACTGTACCTGTGTTGGAGACTTGCACATAAGCCAATATTATTCTGCTTATTGTCAAAACTGGAAATTCTGTAAACTACAAACCCTGGTTCTTATAAGTTGTAGAGAGTCTAAGATTTATTCTAAGAAGGACAGTTTGAGAAGGTTGGAGAAAGAAAGCCCGAATATCTAGGAATACTGTGGATTTATAATGAAAACAAGTATTAACTGGAGGGCTCTATTCCTGTGTAGCCTGGGTAACAGATAAAATGATTCAGTGCAAATACTGGAGCTATATAGTAGCAATGGTCCCCAAAGAAAGGGGATATGAAGAGCTAAATGGGAGAGATGGAATAAAGAGACAAATATACAGAAACAGATGAGAAAGATTGGGCAGATGAGCCACTAGGAAGCAAGAGAGGAGAAAGCTCAAGCAAAAAAAAAAATGCAAAAGAACTGCCCTCCCTCCCCCCCACCATCCCCAAGAAGAGATAACATGGTACTTCCCAGCTCCAGAAGCCCAGAAAGCAGCCCACTGTCCCACCTCATAAGAGATGCTACAGAAACCTTCCATAATGGGGGTGCCAGACTCAAAGTCCTCGTGAGACACACAGGAGTACGGATGCTGAGCACACTACAGAGAGGGAAGGCTGTGAGAGAGTCCAGGAGCCCACCCAGCCACAAGACCTGTGCAGCTGCTGGGGAGACCTGGGAAGAGCAATCAGCAGTCAGAGAGAGGAGCTCTAATGGAGTGTCCTGGGGCCTCAGGGAAGAACAGATGTGGATGTTATTAAGACACACACGCTCTCATTTCAGGCCCTCTGGGAGAGACAAAACTGTTCAGCAGAGTGAGCAACAAGGTGCCTAAAGTCCTTCTATGTACGACTGAGTCTCCCTTGCTGCTCTGACCTTGCCCCAGCTACTTACCTCCTTCAAGCTTCATCTTATTCAGCCATAAGATGGAGATACTAAAACTACCTCCATGAAAGGGATGTTTAGCAGATCAAAAGAATATTCCATGCAAAGTACTTAGTAAACAGGAGGCATCATTAGCTCAACCTGGTGGTAACTGGAACCTTAGCAAAGTGTCTTGTGACATGTTTATGCACAAGACAGAGAAATGGGAAATGGATATAAGTACTATTTTGCTATTATCACTTGTTTAGTAACAAAGGAAGAAATGAATATTAATTAAAAATATCAGTTTGGAGAATGACTGTGTGGTGGTTTGAATGAAAATGTTCCCCATAAGTTCCAAATACTTGGTGATGCTGTTTTGGGAGGCTTCAGGAGGTGTGGCCATGCCAGAGGAAGCTCTCTGGGCACCAGCCTTAAATGTTCCTAAGCCTTGCTGATTTCCATTTATGCTCTGTTTCTTGTGCCTGATTGAAGATGGATCACCTGGCTTTCCGCTCCTCTGCACCATACTGACCCCCAATCCCCCTGCCCCAACTACGGACACTTTCGATTCTGGAATCATAATACAAGTCTTCCTTCTATAATTCCTTTGGTCATAGTGTCTTATCACAACAGAAAAGTAACTAACACAGACTGTGAATTACAGAAGACCTGTGGGTTTTCTAATTGAATCCATACTGACCAGTTGTCCTTCAAATTCTAAAGGATAAGTTAATAAGAAGCCCAGGGGCTCAGTGGTGCGACAATAGACCTCAAGCCCTACTCCCTCTTCAATTCACCTGACTCCTATCTTTCCACAGTAATCAGGTGAAGAATGATTTTTTTTTTAGATTTGTTTTTTGTTTTTGTTTTTGAGACAGGGTCTCCCTGTAGCCCCAGGTGTCCTGGAACTTGCTCTGTAGACCAGGCTGGCCTTGAACTCACAAAGATCCACCTGCCTCTGCCTCCCGAGTGCTAGGATTAAAGGCGATCATCACTCCCCCACGCTTTTTTTTTTTTTTTTTTTTTTGTTTTTTTTTTTTTTTTTTTTTTTTGGTCTGAGGGTATTTTTTTTTATTAACTTATGTTGGTTGTGAAGTTAAGGGGCCTCATTATGACATGCATATAATACACTTTGATTATATTATTCTTTCAGATCCTCCCTCACTCATCCCTGTTATGCTTTCCCTTCCCGAACTTGTAGTTGTTATTGTTCTTTACCATGAGTTTGTTGCCCGGCAAGAGGACCCCAAAACAGGAACTTTCCCTAACCAACTGGTTGTGTAATGTCAGGAATTACACATGGGCAATCTGATCATAAACCAGAATACCCAAAGAAATAATTCATTTTAAAATATTTATTTATTGTTTTTATTTTTATGTATTTAAGTAGGTCACCAGCATGTATGTAAGTACATCACATGTGTGCATTCACTGTGGAGGCCACAAGAAGGCATCAAATCCCCTGGAACTGGAGTTTCAGATAGTTGTTAGCCACCATGTGGGTGGGTGCTGGAAACAAAACCTGAATCATCTGCAAGAGCAGCCAGTGCTCTTAATTGCTGAGCTGTCTCTCTGTGCTGACACATCAATAATTTTTATTTTCTGTTATAATTATCAAAATACTAGCTGTGTACATTCATAGATCTCACTGTGATGTTTCTAAATGTGCAGATGCCATGCATTGAACATGTGCATCCACTCTTCTGCTCTCAATTCCCCATATCCCCAAGTCCCTCTGATTCCTTTCTGTCCCTCAATCTCTTTACATTTCCCCATCTCTAGTTCCCACTGTTCTATATCATAAGTACTGATAAATGAGCTAGGATGTGTGACAGTATGATATTTGTCTTTCTTATTATTCAGTATAATGTTCTCCAGTTTCATTCATGTTGAGGCACAGGACATGATTCATTCTTTCTGTGCTTGAGCAGTAGTCCATTGTGTAATGCACTGTATTTTCTTTATCCATTCACTAACTGATACCAGATTTTAGTTATTGCGAATAGTTCTGCAATAAAATGCAGGTGGCAAGCAAATAAATGAAAAAGTGCTCAGTTTCACTCAACATTAGAAGGATGCAAGTCAAAATTTCAGTGAGATATTATATCACATAGTTACAATGGTATGATGATTTACATTGATTATCAATGCTACAGGACCCACACTCACCCAGGTAAAGATCCCTAGGCACGCCTGGGAGGGATTTTCTTGAATAAGTTAATTAAGGTAGGAAAATTCACCCTAAATGTGCTTGGCACCATTTCATTGGCTGGGTCCTGGACTGAATAAATGGAAGAGAGCCATCTGAGCAGGGGACCATCTCTCCTGCTTCCTGACTGCAGACACAGTGTGACCAGCTGCCCCAGGCTCGTGATGCTTCATCTTTCCTGGCATGATAGACTGAACCCTTGAACTGTGAGCCTAACTAAACCCTTCCTACCTTAACCTGATTTTTTCACAACAACTAGAAAAGTAACTACTTCAAATGGCTATCAGCAAAAACAGGAAACAATTCTATCTTCTTTGGTCTTGCACAATTGAGAACCATCACATGCGGAGATCAGATGTGTGTCATTGGGCTGCATGCCTCCCCACCAGTCTGAAATTACCAGTTTTCTACCAACCACAGCTGAATCAGTCTCCCAGGAAGACGACCCTTCAGGACAAGATGATTCTGTCTTCTAGTCAGCTAGGCTCTTGTAATAAGCTTCTTTCTTTACTACCACTTTCTCTCAGCCCTGCCGCAAACCTTTTGCATGGTTAGCAGAATTCTATAGACCTCCCATTTTGTGTTTTTCTACAAATTACTCAGAGTAATTAGTTATCAAAGACTTCTAAAATTTTATATTCACAAACTAAAATTAGACTTTCTAAAATTACATGAGCTCTAGCATCGTGTGATGCTGAAGCTCTTTACCACCAGACGCACATGCAAAGTCCAGAAGTGCTGCTTTTTATTACTGCATCAGCCTTTTCATTACTGCATCAGCCTTTTCATGTATGTTGCATTGACTAGTATATCTGATTATATATCAGCAAGCATCTCTCAACCTCAACTGCCACACCAACTCCAGTTTCGCCTGTGTGAGCAATGACGAAAGTCATATTCGAGGCAGGCAGGGGAGCAAAGTCCTTCAGGGCCTGACCCCCTGGAGGTCCCTGGCAGAGTGCTCTGCCTTGACCATTTCCCGATATGCTCCTAAGATGTCACGCTTCCTTGGTGCTGGGCTTGGCATGCTGTCTTTCTTAGTTATAATATACTTTCTGAATACAAAAAAGTTCTCTCTCAAGTTTAATTAAATGTTCCTTATAGACAAATGACAAAGTTACCTAGATGTTCCGGGAGATGGCAATAATAGCCAAATACCTCCCCCAGTTCTTGGCCATTCTTGGAGCAGGAACTTTCTGTAAATCTTAGTCAAATTAAATATAAAAATATTTTTGAGTACGACCCTCCTTTCTTAAAAGCTCTTGCAAAAATTTATTGGAAAAACAACATTACATTAGGTGATATCATAGACCAATTACAAAATAATAAATTGTTTAAAGAAAGTTGAAAATAGGATAATCAGGTAAGAGTGATGTTTTCTATCATGACTGTTACTGAGTAAAATGGAAATTCCAGTGGCAGTCATGTATGACGGAAGGCATTATTTAATTAAAGGCAGATGGTGGGCTCCTCCTTTAGGAAAAAATAGCAGGCAGAGAGTCCCTGATTCTCACCTTCCTTTCACAGGAACATATAATGAATGGAAAGATAGATGGGTTAATATAGATGGACAGTGGGTCCTTTACTATACTTTAAACTTCATGCAAAGATTGCTAAGAGCTAGGCCTCCTTGGTGCTTATTAACCCCACAGCAAAAACAAACTATTATTAATCAAATATACACTAGTAAATGGTGGCATTGTACACACTGTACCAAAGCAAGTCATGTTGAAAAATTGGTTCCAGGTACATTACAATTGGCTTGAGCCATTTCCCTATGCTCCCAACAGATAAAAGCCCTAAATCTTGACTCAGATTACATTTTAACAGGCCCAAGCCGTTTCTCTGGGAGACAGAAAAAGAAAACCTTAAGGTCACAAAGTAAAAGTTATTTTAGTGATAAGGTAATAATGAAACTTCAAAAAAAAAAAAAAAGGCCACTATCTCTCAGTTCTTAAAAAGTTTTGTTCCAGACTTGTGCCTGCGGTTTTGTGACCATTGTCTAAACTTAAAAATGTATTATGCTGTAATCTGCCAACTGTGACCTATGACTATGTACTTTGGTTAATATATGAAAATTGAATTATTAGTAACCTGTCCAGTAGTTCTGGAAAGTTTGCCAACTCTCCTTACTGTTTCTTCTTGAATGTACTATAAAATCACTGCCTTGAGCTCAGTAAAATCGCAGCAGATCCAAAAGCCTCTCTTGGTTTTTCTTCTGTATGCCATCACCGAACCTGTGTTTTCCTGATTACCAAGGGACCCTGCTTTCCCGCGATTAAGACCCCGATTCCCGGTGGGCTAGTCTGTGGCACTCAACCACTTTATGAACGTACTCCTTAGGTCCTAGTCCCCAGGATGCCTGGATTTCTCCTTAGGACCCAGTCCCTCTGCCCCAGGAATCTCTGGAGTACAATGCTGATCGCTTTCCTCTGCATCTTGGGTTCAGATGATAGCACAGGCATTATCCTGGTACTAATGTCTCTCTCTAACTGTGATTCATTTATAATGAATTTCCATGCCAATACCCCAAACTACCAACCTCTCCATTCTGCTAAGCCTTATTTGTCACCTTCCTCCTGATTCCTTGAGGATTTGGGCTCCAAGTTTACTCATGACAATCTTCCTGGTTGTATAGGACTGTCCTCTGAGTCAGACAGATACCATTTTCCTGACCTCAGCCGTACCTGCTTGCCAAAGATCATTGCGGCTGAGCTTGTTGACACCTGAGCCCCCACATAGGAAAGAGAGGCAAGAAGAGTCACAGGACCCTCGTCTGAGTGTCCACTCACACCTCCCAATCAGAAGTGGGCAATATGGCTCTAATTGCAAGTGGCTTGGGGGAAGGGCTAGAGTGCATAAGCTGGGGAAGATTAAGGCCAGGGAGTTCCATTTCTGTTGCTGTGGGGAAGCCATCATCCTGTTTAGGTGCAGACTTAGGGCAAGAGCACTCACGCTCCTGTAAGTAACTCCTCACACATTGCTCTGTAAGTAAGCCCAGTAAATTCGTTGGTACCCTGAAATGCACCTTGGAATTGTATCTTGGATTGTCATTGAGGCTTAGAAGGAGAGGAGGACCTTGTTTACATCTTCAAGAAAGGAACAGATGCTGACACACGTAATTATCAAAATACTAGCTGTGTACATTCATAGATCTCACTGTGATGTTTCTAAATGTGCAGATGCCATGCATTGAACATGTGCATCCACTCTTCTGCTCTCAATTCCCCATATCCCCAAGTCCCTCTGATTCCTTTCTGTCCCCCAATCTCTTTACATTTCCCCATCTCTAGTTCCCACTGTTCTATATCATAAGTACTGATAAATGAGCTAGGATGTGTGACAGTATGATATTTGTCTTTCTTATTATTCAGTATAATGTTCTCCAGTTTCATTCATGTTGAGGCACAGGACATGATTCATTCTTTCTGTGCTTGAGCAGTAGTCCATTGTGTAATGCACTGTATTTTCTTTATCCATTCACTAACTGATACCAGATTTTAGTTATTGCGAATAGTTCTGCAATAAAATGCAGGTGGCAAGCAAATAAATGAAAAAGTGCTCAGTTTCACTCAACATTAGAAGGATGCAAGTCAAAATTTCAGTGAGATATTATATCACATAGTTACAATGGTATGATGATTTACATTGATTATCAATGCTACAGGACCCACACTCACCCAGGTAAAGATCCCTAGGCACGCCTGGGAGGGATTTTCTTGAATAAGGTAATTAAGGTAGGAAAATTCACCCTAAATGTGCGTGGCACCATTTCATTGGCTGGGTCCTGGACTGAATAAATGGAAGAGAGCCATCTGAGCAGGGGACCATCTCTCCTGCTTCCTGACTGCAGACACAGTGTGACCAGCTGCCCCAGGCTCGTGATGCTTCATCTTTCCTGGCATGATAGACTGAACCCTTGAACTGTGAGCCCAACTAAACCCTTCCTACCTTAACCTGATTTTTTCACAACAACTAGAAAAGTAACTACTTCAAATGGCTATCAGCAAAAACAGGAAACAATTCTATCTTCTTTGGTCTTGCACAATTGAGAACCATCACATGCGGAGATCAGATGTGTGTCATTGGGCTGCATGCCTCCCCACCAGTCTGAAATTACCAGTTTTCTACCAACCACAGCTGAATCAGTCTCCCAGGAAGACGACCCTTCAGGACAAGATGATTCTGTCTTCTAGTCAGCTAGGCTCTTGTAATAAGCTTCTTTCTTTACTACCACTTTCTCTCAGCCCTGCCGCAAACCTTTTGCATGGTTAGCAGAATTCTATAGACCTCCCATTTTGTGTTTTTCTACAAATTACTCAGAGTAACTAGTTATCAAAGACTTCTAAAATTTTATATTCACAAACTAAAATTAGACTTTCTAAAATTACATGAGCTCTAGCATCGTGCGATGCTGAAGCTCTTTACCACCAGACGCACATGCAAAGTCCAGAAGTGCTGCTTTTTATTACTGCATCAGCCTTTTCATTACTGCATCAGCCTTTTCATGTATGTTGCATTGACTAGTATATCTGATTATATATCAGCAAGCATCTCTCAACCTCAACTGCCACACCAACTCCAGTGTCGCCTGTGTGAGCAATGACGAAAGTCATATTCGAGGCAGGCAGGGGAGCAAAGTCCTTCAGGGCCTGACCCCCTGGAGGTCCCTGGCAGAGTGCTCAGCCTTGACCATTTCCCGATATGCTCCTAAGATGTCACGCTTCCTTGGTGCTGGGCTTGGCATGCTGTCTTTCTTAGTTATAATATACTTTCTGAATACAAAAAAGTTCTCTCTCAAGTTTAATTAAATGTTCCTTATAGACAAATGACAAAGTTACCTAGATGTTCCGGGAGATGGCAATAATAGCCAAATACCTCCCCCAGTTTTAGGCCACTCTTGGAGCAGGAACTTTCTGTAAATCTTAGTCAAATTAAATATAAAAATATTTTTGAGTACGACCCTCCTTTCTTAAAAGCTCTTGCAAAAATTTATTGGAAAAACAACATTACATTAGGTGATATCATAGACCAATTACAAAATAATAAATTGTTTAAAGAAAGTTGAAAATAGGATAATCAGGTAAGAGTGATGTTTTCTATCATGACTGTTACTGAGTAAAATGGAAATTCCAGTGGCAGTCATGTATCACGGAAGGCATTATTTAATTAAAGGCAGATGGTGGGCTCCTCCTTTAGGAAAAAATAGCAGGCAGAGAGTCCCTGATTCTCACCTTCCTTTCACAGGAACATATAATGAATGGAAAGATAGATGGGTTAATATAGATGGACAGTGGGTCCTTTACTATACTTTAAACTTCATGCAAAGATTGCTAAGAGCTAGGCCTCCTTGGTGCTTATTAACCCCACAGCAAAAACAAACTATTATTAATCAAATATACAATAGTAAATGGTGGCATTGTACACACTGTACCAAAGCAAGTCATGTTGAAAAATTGGTTCCAGGTACATTACAATTGGCTTGAGCCATTTCCCTATGCTCCCAACAGATAAAAGCCCTAAATCTTGACTCAGATTACATTTTAACAGGCCCAAGTCGTTTCTCTGGGAGACAGAAAAAGAAAACCTTAAGGTCACAAAGTAAAAGTTATTTTACTGATAAGGTAATAATGAAACTTCAAAAAAAAAAAAGGCCACTATCTCTCAGTTCTTAAAAAGTTTTGTTCCAGACTTGTGCCTGCGGTTTTGTGACCATTGTCTAAACTTAAAAATGTATTATGCTGTAATCTGCCAACTGTGACCTATGACTATGTACTTTGGTTAATATATGAAAATTGAATTATTAGTAACCTGTCCAGTAGTTCTGGAAAGTTTGCCAACTCTCCTTACTGTTTCTTCTTGAATGTACTATAAAATCACTGCCTTGAGCTCAGTAAAATCGCAGCAGATCCAAAAGCCTCTCTTGGTTTTTCTTCTGTATGCCATCACCGAACCTGTGTTTTCCTGATTACCAAGGGACCCTGCTTTCCCGCGATTAAGACCCCGATTCCCGGTGGGCTAGTCTGTGGCACTCAACCACTTTATGAACGTACTCCTTAGGTCCTAGTCCCCAGGATGCCTGGATTTCTCCTTAGGACCCAGTCCCTCTGCCCCAGGAATCTCTGGAGTACAATGCTGATCGCTTTCCTCTGCATCTTGGGTTCAGATGATAGCACAGGCATTATCCTGGTACTAATGTCTCTCTCTAACTGTGATTCATTTATAATGAATTTCCATGCCAATACCCCAAACTACCAACCTCTCCATTCTGCTAAGCCTTATTTGTCACCTTCCTCCTGATTCCTTGAGGATATGGGCTCCAAGTTTACTCATGACAATCTTCCTGGTTGTATAGGACTGTCCTCTGAGTCAGACAGATACCATTTTCCTGACCTCAGCCGTACCTGCTTGCCAAAGATCATTGCAGCTGAGTTTGTTGACACCTGAGCCCCCACATAGGAAAGAGAGGCAAGAAGAGTCACGGGACCCTCGTCTGAGTGTCCACTCACACCTCCCAATCAGAAGTGGGCAATATGGCTCTAATTGCAAGTGGCTTGGGGGAAGGGCTAGAGTGCATAAGCTGGGGAAGATTAAGGCCAGGGAGTTCCATTTCTGTGGCTGTGGGGAAGCCATCATCCTGTTTAGGTGCAGACTTAGGGCAAGAGCACTCACGCTCCTGTAAGTAACTCCTCACACATTGCTCTGTAAGTAAGCCCAGTAAATTCGTTGGTACCCTGAAATGCACCTTGGAATTGTATCTTGGATTGTCATTGAGGCTTAGAAGGAGAGGAGGACCTTGTTTACATCTTCAAGAAAGGAACAGATGCTGACACACGTGTCTACGGAAGTCCAAACAGTAAAGCAAAGGGCTGGAAATCATGAAAGATGAGGACCAGCTGGAGAAGCTAATGATGTTTACCTTGGAGAAGTTAAGTTTCAGGTGTTGCCTATATGAAAGCAATCTTCAGACCCTGTGACCTGCGGCTTCAATGGAACTGATCTACCAGTCAAAAATGGCCTCTGAACACAATGGAGTACTCGAGAGGAAAGCTTCATGGGCTGGAACAGGCAAGACTCACTGGGGATGGTAGATGTGTGAGCAGCCCGTGAGCAAACAGTTTTTCTACAGACTAACCAAGTCTATCATGCTAGGACTCAAATTAGTTAGCCTATCGGGCACACTGGTACTTAGTTCTGGAACATTCTTGGCTCCTTTGTGCTGCGTGGGAGTACACAGCCTTGACAAATGAACTTCCTGCCATTTCAGTGGAGACAATTCCAGCCAATCTTTCAGTATGATTGGATTTCTTCTCCCTTCCAACTGTCTGTCAGTGATTACAAAATTGTGTGTTTTGCTTTGTAAGACTTGTGACAAACTGCTTTAAAAGTGATGCTTATAAACAAAAAGTAACCACTTATTTTCAGTTCTTAGGAAGCCCTTCAAATAGAATCTGGCTGGTTCCTCAGCTGATATCAGGCTTTCTTGTTTGTACATAATATCATCATTATTCCTCAGCTGACATGTGTGATTTATGGCTCTTAATATCGCTGAAGTAATGCACTTGATAATTATAATCACTCTATTGATTTTCATAAAGCTACATTATACAAAGCTAGTGAATCATGCACTCTCTAACTCCAGCCAGTTGGTTGATGGTGTGAATATTCAGACAGAGCTGAGGCCGCAATTTGGACATTTACTCTGGCACTATATCTTTACTCCAAAGAGGTCTGGCAAGATAGCTCAGCTGAAAAAGGCACTTGCCACTAGGCCTTAAGACCTGGGTCAGTCCCAGGGTCCTATATGGTAGAAGGCAAAGAATAGACTTCTCTACGTTGTCCTCTGATTTCCACGTATGTGCGCACACAATAAATATAATAAAAAATTAAATACTTCAAAGAATCTATTAGGTAATCTATTAAGTAATCAATTCATGCCAGCTTGCCCTAATTATCTCTAGTATTTACATGCAATTCCTATAAACTTAGCACAAAGTTGATATATACATACATTATATGGGTTCAAGGTGTCTGAGGAAAAATGATCATATGGAACAAGGAAATATTTCACCTCATTTCTGAAAAACACACGCAATTATTAACTAATTATAAACTAACCTGGTAAGAGAATATAAACAGCAGAAGCGGATGCTCACTTTAGATCTTTCTCTCTCTGAGGTAAGTTTTCTTGATGGATTCCTCAGGCAGTTAATTGGTGGTTTGGGTCTCCTTTTATCCTTGTATGTGTGTCCCTATGAGGCCCATAAACAGACTGGAAAGGGATCCTTTTGCTCATGTTTAATGGGCCCAGCCTGTTTGCTGCTTTCTGCCCTGTAATTTGCTTAGCTCGCCACCATCAATATCCAAAGAGCAGCTTTAAAGACTGGGCAGAGCAGGTCACTGATCACTGCTGCCAGAAAAAGCCAGCTGGACTCTCTCATGTACGTGGTGACAGCTCTGTCCAGGTGAGGCATTTTCATCTTTGCAGCCCTGCCCAAAGTTTGCTCGTTTGTGCTGCTGTGCAGTGCTGCAGAAAGAACCTGGATAGCGCTCAATGGATGGGACTTGCTTCCCGCTCTGCCAGTGACCAGATGGGTTATAATGATTAGGCAAAATGTCCCTGAACCTCTGCCTCCTCTCTACAAATCCAGAAAAATGTATACCTACCTCACCAAGTCACTGTGACACTGAGGCGATATAAGTAAGCAAACACTCTTAGTAACAAGTCACTGACTAAACATAGGTTCCTCATAGTCATCAAATGAGAAGACCCTGGAAAAATATTTAGTATTATTCATGGTAGTAAAGAAAGAGATGGGGGTGCTGGAGAGTGGTTAAAAGACCTAGGCGCTTTTGCAGAGGACCTGGGTTCTGTTCCCAGCACCCACAGGAAAGCTAACAACAATCCTTAACTCCAGTTTCAAGGGATCCAACGTCCTTTTCTGGCTTTCAGTCGCATTGCACACACAGGTCCCCTTACATACCTGCAGGCAAAACACACACAAAAATATGAATAAATAAATCTAAAAAGAAAGAAAGAGGATGGACATATGCAAAGCTGAGAAGAAATTTCACATGTGCGTAGAAATTGTATGTCATTTATTTCTGGATCAAAGATGAGACCTTCAAAAACAGAACGAGACGAGCCATTTCTAGACTGTGCTAATGACAAATATGTGGACTTGTGCCAAACGACTTGCAAACCGAAGCAGAAGGGCCAGGGCAGACACAGGTGTTTTTTCAACCCACCATGTGGGATGGGCTGTTGGCTTGTATGCCTCTCACACCTGTCTGTGAGCTCCAGAGGAAAAATGATTGTTTTGCCCATTTCTAGTCCCTAAGAAAGTGGAGTTTCCTAGGAACAGAGTGACTCAGCTCTAGGCCCTGTGAAACAGAGGTGAAAATAGCCCGGAACTACAAACTGAAAGGAGCACAAGTCAAATTCGGTAAAAGTCAAACTGGCATCCCAGGAAATACTAACAAACAAATGGTAAATTCATAGTCCCAAACCTCAGATTCTCAGGGTCTGAGATGTTGTGACCTAACAATCAACACTGAGAACCCTTCCATTGGAGAGCCACCCAGCGCGTCGTCAGTGCAGGCCTTTAGCGCGATCAGCCTCCAAAGGACTCCGGTTTGGTAAAATGGGCACAGACTAAAAGGAAAACTCGGATCTGAACACGGTTTCCACATCTAATTGGCAGCACAACCTAGGCAAAGTCATCTTACCTGTGGAAGCCTCATTTGTAAAAGGATAATGAAAAAGCACCTCTCACAGGATTGTTAAAAAGGACGAAGAGGAAAATGAGTGGAAGTTTGCTGTGGAAGGGCAAGAGTTATGCCAATCAGGGGAGCAAGTCCGTTTCCATTGTATGCCGCCTTCAGAGACTGGCTGCCTGCCGGGGAAGTCGCCTCTGACTGGAGCCCCTCCCTGTGGGTCAGCCATGGAAGCTTCCCTGCCTTTTATGTCCATGTGACAGCATTTGCAAATGTATCTCAAACAGGCATTCTCAAGTCTCAGTACCAGGAACTGGATCTGCCTCATTAGTGTTTCATTTAAAAGATAAGATTCAGCCCCATTATGACATTAATATGTATCTCTCAAGTACTACTCATCAGGCAATTTACATGTGGCTGCATTCCTCAAAAGGACTTTATGAGGTGATATGATTGGTATCTCTTCCCCCTTTTTACAGCAGAGGAAACCAAAGCAGCTTTGAATGCAGGCAGTCTGATTCCAGAGGCTGTGCTCATCAACACTGCTGCAACACTCACCAGTACAAGGAACACACCCTGGGTGCCTTCCTCCCCTGTTCTCCTCTAAGACAACCAAGCACTGAAAGTGAAGGTCTGTCTTTAAGGTCCACCTATCTGTAAACATGGTCTGGTCTCCCATCAGACTGACTACTGCTCTTCCCTGTAGTCCTGAGCTAACTATAGCTGGTCCACTTTTGTTGTCTTTTTAGATTTAGATTGTGGTTGCACACAGAAGAAACACACATGGGGGGCTTCGTTTTGCTAATATTAATTTAGGAATAAATCCCAATACATATAAGAAAATCACTAGAGAACCTATTGGAGGGTTTGTAATTAGAACATGATACTTTGAGTGTGGGAACTTACTGGAATGTGAGTCTCTAGGTGAACTGAGGTGAGAGCTAGAAGCTAATTGTCCAGTTCTCTAGAATAAAACTGCAAGCTCTCTCTAGCTGGGCCACAAAAGTACAGTGATCTCGGGTCTCACAGAACTATCCGATTGAGCTTCCCAAGTGTGTCTAAAAGCACTAGACATGTTCTTTTCTTTTCCATCACTGACCAGTCCCTAGGTATGTTCCTGGCCCCATCCAGCAGACAGTGTCCACAACTCAAGTGGGGATACTGTCTCAGAACAAAGAAGACAGGTCCAGAAGGTAGGGTAGCATGGGAGATAGGCCCACAATGTAAATATCCAATGATGAAGTAAAAAGCCCATGGCAAAAGTTCTGCATGATTAAGTAGAAATGGCAGTTTTCCCTCCTCTTTAAAATATCACTTGAAGGCAATAAGGACTATGAGACACAGAAATGCAAACTCTATCTGGAATACCGAAGGAAGAGCTATCTGTCCTAATGATACTGGAAGATACTAAGAGTGTTCATGAATTCAGACCTCTAACTGAAATATGTGGTACCCTCGAAGGGGCAAAGTCAGTAGTCCCTTGGATGGAATAACTGGAAGGTTGTATGTGGGAAGGAGACTGGCAGAAGCTTACGTAGACACAAAGGAAGTTCAAGAAGGTGGAGATGGTAAAGAATCCTACAGATAAGCAATAAGTGTACCTGCTAGTCAGCTGGGAAATACGATTAAGAACAGATGGTCCAAGAATTTACACCCATTATGCTATTACTCAAGTGATGAAATTGCTAGAGGACACACTTCAGCCCATCAAAGTTGATGACAAGTCTCCAAGGGACAGACTGGTAGAAAACCCCAAGTCCACTTCCGGGAGTAAATCTAAAACAAATACAGAGCTCATGGCTGACTGACAATGCTAAGGATACAGATGAGGTCACTAATGAAACTGTGGGTGAAAAAAGGATTGGATGATGAAAAGAAGACAGAAAAGTGAATGTCTTCTCTTTTACAAATAAAGACAAAAACAGCAATGAAACATTAATAAGTAAGTGTATAGGCGTAATCTATGTAAAGGTAAACACAAGATAACGTCAACAAAAATGTGACTGGAGCCAAAGGGAAAAGATGGAGATGATGGAAACACTGCACTTTATCTTTTCTCTCATAGATAAAAATTGCAGATTAAGTATAGACCTGTCTTGACAGAGGAATAGAAGAAAACGCCATGCTACCATTAATGGCTTGGATCCTATATGTCCCTGTATATTCTACAATCATGACCACAGCCTGTGGTGCTAGTTGGGATAGACAGGACTTCATGAGGTGGGGCTTTGCAGAGGACTTTGTGTCCACATTGTGCCAGCCTTTAAAGGGAATATCCTGCCTCTCTTTGCGCCCAGCTGCCACAAAGTGACCCATTTCCTCTGCGACACGTTCCCTGCAGTCAGGTTCTGCCTTACCACAGGTCCACAATGACAGAAACCACTGACCACAAACCTTTTTAAACATGAGATAAAACAAAGCTTTCCTCTTTGAAGTTGTTTCTCTCCAATATTTAGTCAGAGTGACAGAAAGTTAACACACACATTCTACTACTGTATACCAAAAAATAAATAAACTTTACCCTGGAATGTTAAAGAAAGATTCTCTTTAAGACCCAGGAACAAGGGACTGAGGATCAAGCTGCATTAGCAGAGTGCTTACCTAGCATACATGAGGCTCTTCTTCCAACTGCCAGCACTGGAAAAATTGGGCTTGCTGGAAAAATCTGGAAGGAGGATCTGAAGTTCAAGGCTATCTTTAGCTACTTATTGAGTTCAAGAACAGCCAGAAATACATAAGACTGTCTCGAAAAAGAAAACTCAAAAATGTTCACTATCATTGCTGTCTTTCAATATTTATTAGAGGCATTACGAAGAAACAAATATATCATTACTTCCAAATGGTACAATTTTCTACACAGAAAACACAGGGAAATGTAACATGCAATGCTCTAAGTCAATATTAAAAAGTCAATTGCTTTTCGATTCACCAGTCACAATAAAAATGGCTTCTAAAGATATCATTTTCAATAGCAACAAAAATATAAATTACAGAAAAGTCTAAATGTGAAGGCATATTATGAAGGAAATTTTAGAGCTTTATTTTAAGGTAGTAAAGTAAAATATGTATATTACTAGATTGGAAGATGATATTTTTAAATGTTCTTTCCCTGTTGGCTTATAGATAACTGTAATTCCAATCACAATCCAGTTGGAGTTTTTCTAAGACTTGAAAGACCCTTAAATCTATATTAAAAAGCCAACCATTAAAAAAACAATAAGTGGAGGATCTTGTTCCACAGCATCTGAATATTCATCATGAAATTATACCAATTAGGCTAAAATTAAGATACTAAAGAACTGAGAGAAGTTGATCAATAGAAGGAACAGACCAGAAAAGGTAAATATATATGTAAGAGCTTGATTCACCACAAAGATAGAATTGCAGATCAGTGAAGAAAGGAGAAAATACTTAATATATTGCACAATAAAAAAGTAATGGATTAATTAGTCATCCATAAAATACATATGAAATTGGAATCCTACTTGATACCACATAAAAATGGAATTTCAATAAGATTAAAGACAAAAAATGAAAAGCAGGATTATAAAACTTTTAGAAGGTAATGTAAGAATCTGCCTTTTTTTTATATTTGGCCAGGGAAGGATTTCATAAAGTACAAAAGGCATAAAGTTCAGGACTGAGATATGAAACAAATTTAAAAATAAGAACTTCTATCTATGGAAATACCGTAAGAGCACTGTAAAGATGAAGTCACAAAGTTGGAAAAGATATTACCAGCACATACATTCAACCTTAAAATAATGAAACCCAAATTCCAGGAAAGACAGCAGATTAGACCAATTGAAGGGGAAGAGTAAGAGAGCAATAAACTCAAAGAGAGAAAGTCAGGAAGGACTTTGGAAATTTGCAAATGTACCAATTAGACACCTGGAAACTGCAGAGAAAAGACCTGACACTGCCAAAGTAATCCAGGGAGAACCCGGCCAGCCGCGAGGAGAGGCGAACAGAAATTTCATCGAAAAGGCAACACAGGAGCCCCTGGTGAAAGAGACTGACAGACCTACCCTAAGGATATAGTGAAAATACGGAAATAGGTTGGTTATTAATAAACCTCAAACATCCCTGTCGCCTTTGTGATCCCTATGTTGTCTGTAAACAATGATGAAGCATTCCTGTAACCTTTGTTTGCATGTTATCTGTAAATCATGTTGTCTATAAACCAGGATGTTGCATTCCTGTAACTTGCATTTGTCACAGGGGCATAAAAAGAGCCCAAAAGGGGCTGGAGAGATGGCTCAGCGGTTAAGAGCATCAACTGCTCTTGCAGAGGACCCGGGTTCGATTCCCAGCACCCACATGGTGGCTAAGAACCATCTTTAACTCCAGTTCCAGGGGGATCCGATGCCCTCTTCTGACCTCTGCAGCATTGCACGACATGGGTGCACCAACCTACATGCAGACAGTACACTCATACACATAAAAATAATAATAATAATAATAATAATAATAAATAAATAAATAAATAAATAAATTTTTAAAAAGGACCCCAAAATTCAGTCAAGATGCTGATTCCTGTATGGAACCATCGCTGGGGTTCACCCCATGCTAGTGGGTTAGCCACTAGTGTGAAATAAACTCCCTCTCCTCAACTAACTTTGGCTTCGATCTCATGATTTTTCCCACAACAAGAACAAGCCCACAAGTCTCAAATCTAGCTGCAGTGTTTGTTTGGTTGTTTGTTTATTTGTTTGTTTGTTTTGAGGCACTAGAAGGATTAGCAGTGGAAAGGAAGCCCCATTTTGTGCCTTTATATGACTGAGAGGGCAGGCACCATCCTGAAAGGTAATCTATTGTTTAAAACTGTGATACACTCAGACTGAAAACAGGGACCAAACGCGAGTCAGGGAGCCTGAACTTTTCACCTGCGCAGCTGATGAGAGGCAGCAGGGGGAGGCAGTTGTGGAGAGGAGAGAGGCACAATGTTGTCAAATCAAAAAAAAAAGATGCAAGTAGCAGGAGAGGCTCAGCCCAGTCAGTGGAGACAGCCCTGCGTCCGTGGCTGGGAAGAGATCGCAGCGACTATCAACTGAGTTTGCCAATCCTGAACATCCTCAGTTCAGCAGGTGTTTCCGTCTCTAGAGGCTCCTTGCTACCACTCACTGCTGAAGAGCCAGAACTTCCCAGGGGTGTGCCTGACACCCAGAGCCGCACCCCTCCAGCAGGGTGAGGAATACTCAGATCTTACAAGTGAAATGGTAGACCTGCTTATACAGATCTCAGCCCTGCGATTGCTTCCCCCACCCCCAGATAGAGTATACGTTAGCCACACAAGGGTAGACTTAGGGAGGAGAAAGAACTGACCTAGCCATCAGACGGAAAAGTTAAGTCTGGCCAGCCCAACCCCCGGTACGTAAAGAAGGAAAGCTACTAAAGCGAAGACAGCTCTGTGGACAGACGACACTTGCTCCACACAGGCTCAGTACCAGGATAAGCCACAAGAAAGATGAGTCCACAAGTTCAACTGGACATCCCCCATGGATATAACTAGCAGTCCCCAATTTCCAACTTTCAAGGTGCTCCACCCCTGTATCTTCCTCCTTTTCCCCTTTGTGAGTTTTTGTTTTCATCTTTTTACTATAATTTTATTAGTAGTATACCCTTTTGCCATAGTTTAGCTTCTTAATTTTAAAAAATACATGGTTTTATTCTTATTCCCCTTCACACATTCTCCTCAACTGAAGCTCCGTGGAGCAATCACACTCAAGCTAGGTCCATGTAGACCAACAGAGTAGGCCTGGAAAGACGGGGCTATCCAGTGCAAAGGATAAAAGAGAACGCAGAGCCTTCGAAGTTGAAATCTCTGCGGGGAACGTGGGAGCATGCTCAGAATGCAGCCTGCGTCTGGCTGAGAAGTACTCTGAAGTGACACCCCGTGCAGAGGGCTGGACGCTCCTGCTGGAAGGCTGACACCCGGACAGAAATTCTTGCACAAAGGCAGCCTGCTAGGTCTCCACTGAGACACTGCATACTGACCATTTTACACAAATGGGTTTGAACTTAGGACACAGACAGGGGGCTCTCACCCATGGGAGCAGAATTAAATCCCCATGACAACTAAGGGAGTGGAGGGATATTGTCTGACACTAGAAACAAGGAAGAGATGTTGGCTGGTGACAGAGAGTTTTCTTTTACTTAACTTCACTAAAAAATCTCCATTCTTGGGCTGGAGAGATAGCCTAGAGGTTAAGAGCGCCGACCGCTCTTGCAGAGGACCCGGGTTCGATCCCCAGCACCCACATGGCGGCCGAGAGCCATCTGAAACTCCAATTCCAGGAGAACTCCAGTTCCAGGGGAATCCGAGACCCTCTTCTGACCTCCGCGGCATTGCACGTCATGGGTGCACAAACTTGCATGCAGACAATACATTCATACACATACAGAAATAAATAAATAAATAAATAAATAAATAAATAAATAAATAATAAATTTAAAAAATCTCCATTCTTCATAAATATTTGTTTGGAGTCTTATGTCACTCGAGTGGGTTTTGTGATTGTTACTATGCTTCCTCTTCTGTTCCCTCTGTTGTTCATAAGACTGATGACCCATACATTCTCCTTCTCATTCCTACTTCCTCTTCCTTTTCTCCACAATTTACCTTTAATCATGATTCTCTATAGCTTTAATAATCTTTAAGCTCCATTTACCCTAACAGTGTCCCAACCATTATCCATAGAATGGATAATGGGAAAACACAATATCAAAGTATGAAAAAAAGTAAATGAATTTAAAATATTCAGACAACAGTACAGTTCAAATAAGAAGAGAGTATAAACAGAGCATGCAAGATTTATAAGACACCATTAAAAGGCCAAATTTACAAATTATGGGCATAAGGGAGGGACCAGTGGGTAAACTGGACCTGAGTTTGGATCCCCAGCACCCACATGAAAGCTGGGCCCAGCAATGGATCCCTGTAACCCTCATGGTGGGGGGGGGGGCTGCTCACTAGACAGCCAGTCTTGCTGAAACAGCCAACTCCGGGATTGGTGAGACACCCTGTCTCAATAAATAAGGTGGAAGGCTGGCAAGATGGCTCATCAGGTAAAAGCAGTTGCCACACAAGCCTGACAGTGTGTTTGATCTCTTGGAGGGAACCAATTCTGAAAAGCTGTCCTCTGACCTCCACACAGGCACTGTAGCACACGTGTGCCTATACATACACATACACACACACACACACACACACACACAGAAGTATTTTTTAAGTCACGCCAGGAACAAGATTTACTTCCATGTATACACACAGAGATTAGTGCAACTAACTTCTGGGATGAACACAAGTGAATAAAAGGCAAGGATTAGAGGTTTTAGTTTTCATTCTAAACACTTTCATATCTTTTATTAACTTTGTACATGTGTATGTATGACCTCTTCAGAAAAACATAATTTTTCACAAATAAAGCAATCATTGCTTGTAGTGGGTCCTAGTACCTAAAACCATGGAATCAGTAGAAAACTGGACTTTACATTGTTCTCAAGGTCAGACCCAGGCAGTAGGCACAGAGGAAGACTTAACACAACAAATCTCAGTATGGACGGTGAGTCTGCCACTGAGGGGTGGGGAGGACCGTGAGCCCTAGGAGCACATACTCAGCTAGAGTGGAAGGTGGAAAGCACGTGGTCTGACACTGGACACCAGTGTCTTGATATGGAGCCAGCCCTGGCCTCAACAGAAACTTTTCATTCTCTACCAGGATGAGGCAGAGACAAGTCTACAGCTAAGGAAGCTCAAACAGAAAACCTGGAGTGGCAAAATGGAAAGGAAGATGAAGACAGAGTAAATAGGCCAGTGCTAGCAGGCTGCGGTCACGTGGCTTGTCCAGTCTGAGGCATTAGCAATCCACCAGGCCTGGTGCAAGACGAATGCACAGGCCTCCTGTTCAAAAAAGCAGAGGGAATGTCTCATTAGAAAAAGTAATATGGGCAGGCATGGTGGTGCGAACCTTTAATCCCAGCACTTGGGAGGGAAAGACAGGTGAGTTCTTGAACTCTGTGAGTTCAAGGCCAGCCTGATCTACATAGGGAGTTCCAGGGCAGCTGGGGCTATAGGGAGATCCTATCTCAAAAACAAACAAAAAATAATAATATAAAGCATAAAGCTTTGTCCCTCAGCCTCTATCAACTTGGCATGAAATTGTATTTGTTATCTCTGGCATTCTAAGTAAAGAAAGGTTCAAATTTAACTTTTTAGCATTAATTTTATAAATTAACTTTATATTGCATTTTAAATGCAGTAACTCATAAGGAAAATCATGAAATTACAGAATTCATATTTTGTAGCCCATATATACATTGTGTTTTGTTCTTGCCAAAACAGTGGAAATATCACACAGAATTAAGTCTTTTAGTTCACTTTCTAATATGCACACATTTACCAACATTTTTTCCTTGGGTTTATTGGTAAGTGATGTCAACCTTGAAGGGGAAAGGAACATGAGCTGCCCTTCTTCTCCCTTTCTTTTATGTTATTAATGTCTCTATAACTGTCACTAATATAGGGAAGTGACAAGATTGGGGAAGGGTATGAATGGGATCCTTGGTCACTTACAGCTCTTCAAATGTCATCACTTGCTTTTAGCTTAGTTTTGTGTGTTGCCTGACTGGGTGTGTGTTGTGGGTTCACTAGTATCCAATGCACATGGCATATCCCAAACACCACATGCAATACATAGTAAGGGTGGTAGACAAGCTTATTATCTCTGCGGAACTGCATGCTCCAATCATTGATTCGGTCTTAACTTACAAAAAGCAATTTCAGAGTGAAATTATTAAGAATCCCATCATAGGGGCCGGATAGAGGACTCAACAGTTCAGATCACTCTGCTGTTCTTGCAGAGAGCCTGGGTTTGGTTCCCAGCACCTACATGGCAGCTATCTGTAACTAACGACCCTCTTCTGGCCTCTGCAGACATTTCACACATGAGTGTATTTACATACATACTGGCAAAATATTCATAAAATAAAAATAAATAGGCCAGGCGTGGTGGCGCACGCCTTTAATCCTAGCACTTGGGAGGCAGAGGCAGGCGGATCTTTGTGAGTTCAAGGCTAACCTGCTCTACAGAGTAAGTTCCAGGACAGCAGAGGCTACAGAGACACCCTGTCTCGAAAAGACAAAAAAAAAAAAAAATTGGGGGGCTGGAGAGATGGCCTAGCGGTCAACAGCTCCAACTTCTCTTGCAGAGGACCTGGGTTTGATTCCCAGCACCCACATGGCAGCTGAGAACTGTCTTTAACTCCAGTTCCAGGGGACTCTGACACCCTCTTCTGACCTCCAAGGCATTGCACGACCCAGGTGCACAGACCTACATGCAGACAGTACATTCATACACATAAAAATAAATAAATAAATAATAAATAAATAATTTAAAAGCAAAAAAATAAATAAAGGTGTGTGCCACCATACTCAGCTTAATTATAAATAAATAAAGTAAAATAATATTTTAATTTCATTACAACAGCCAAGCATTAAATCTAGTACAAGGCCTTTTCTGAGCACAGTGCCTTATGCACCTGTACAGGTCACAGGTCCAAGAAGCCTGCCCTGCATTCAGGTTGTGGTTGAAGAAGAAAAGGTGTATAAATCTATCTGTTTTCTTTGTCTGCATAATATCACAATAAATGCTTTAGGGGTAGATTGTTAGCGCATTAGTGAGAAGTCTGTCTAAATGACAAGGAACATGCTGTAAATTTTCATTTTTAAGGTCCTATTTTGTCAGCTCATTAACAACTCGTCTCTCTGTGAGAACAGACTTGTGCATGCTCTAGGTACCACTGCTTCTGGGTTCTTGTTATTGCTAATGCAGGATGCAGAAATTTCCCCTAACAAAATGGGACTGAGTTCTTAAGTCAGGAGTTATTCTACAGGGAATCCATTCACACTGGGATTAGTCCACAGTGGAGGAACAGAGGGGATTTGAAAGTGCTGCTCTCCCACTGCCAGAGTGAAGCTTGATGCAATGTCTGGGCTTTCTCCGCATCATTTGTTTTGTGCTGTACTAGAGAACACATGATTGGAAGAAAACGTTTCAATCATTGTGATGCCTAGTCTATTGAGAGCTTTTCAAAATACATTTGACTTCCAGTTGCCTACAAAATAAAGTCGGGTCTATTATTGAAAGCAACCAGATGCTCACAGTGGAGAGGAATGTGTCCCTACTTTTGATAAGCTGTTTGGAGTGCAAGTATGTCTAAAGAAAATGTCTTTGTAATGAGTCGAGGCAAGTCCTCAAGCACAGGGGATTGATAAAAGTATTCAGTTTAGGGGATTTGTGTGACTTAAATATAATAAGACAAGATAGAATTCGCCTAATGCATAGAAATTGCTCACCGTGTGTTGGCTATCATCATTATTAACTGTTGTTTTAGATGCTTGGTAAACTGCTGTTTGAGGCAGAGATGTATGCCACTCCTAGTTAGCTGCTCTTTGCCTCTATGTTTCCCAAATCCCAGGAGAGCCATTAAAGGAGAATCCTTCAGGCAAGTCCTGCAGACATTCCATCCACATATCTCCACCCTGGGTTAACTGTCTCTTGGACTACATCAAAGTTTACCTGACTGGCAATTCGAGATGCTTACTCTTGAGCCCTTTCCCTGGATACACTCCAGAAACTCACTCTTCCTGTAGGACCAGTCACCATGGGTCGTTGGGACTCCAGTTTGTTTTAGAGTCATATCAGGATTTCTTTCCACTAGGAGAAGAAAGGTAAAGCCTAAGTCTCCCAGATTATTAGAGTGTGTGTCACCATATCTTTTAGATATCAGTGCTGGAAAGAGGTACTATGTGGACAATTTAAACCACAAAAACCCTTTTGCTAGAGTGCAGAGCAGGTGTCAGAAGCCCTAGAGTTTTGGAAATATTTTACAATGAAGTTCCAAAGCACACAACCCTTTTCCCTCTATCTGTGAGGGAAAAACCCAGAAGCTACTGATTAAGTCAGTCACAGTGTTGCGTACACAATAACTTCTCCATCTGTAGTACCTCACCTTGATTGAATAATCACCTTAATAATTATCCTCAAAACATCAACCTGGTCTTTCTCCACTTAAATAATGCAAAAGAAATTACAAGTACAATACTCACAGAAGCTTGGAAAGATCACCTGGCGGGGCAAAGTTAAGAGCCAAAAGAAAAAGTAATATTTGGAAATTAAATGAACTCCAATAAATAATCCATAGGTGTGAGATATAAGAAGACAAATTAGAAAAGATTTTTTTGTACTGAATGAAGATGAAACAGCCTCATATAAAAGTGTGTGGGATACAGCCAAAGCAGTATTTAGAGGGAAACTTATAGCTTCATTTGGTCATATTTGAAACATGAAATATCTCAGTTAATGATCTCAGCTTCTACCTTAAGAACCTAAAAAAAGAGAAGCATATTAAACCCAAAGCAAATATAAGAAAGTAAATCAATATAAAGGAGGCATAAAAAGGACAAAATTAATGCAGAAAAAAAGTGTTCATTTTTTTAACAAATTACCAACAAGAAATAAAGAAAACATAAATTACCAGTCCCCCAAATGAAAGCCAAGGCCTATTTGCCCAAGCAATGTATTGCTCAAAAGGTTAAGGGGCTCTGCTAACCAACTATGCCAATAAATTTGAGATAAATTACCAAAATTGAAGAAAAGCATAGTTTTAAAATGCAAAACCCAAGTATAGCGTGTATTTTTCCAAGCATTCAGGAGGCTGAGACAAGAGAATCACAAATTTAGCAATGTATTGCTCAAAAGGTTAAGGGGCTCTGCTAACCAACTATGCCAATAAATTTGAGATAAATTACCAAAATTGAAGAAAAGCATAGTTTTAAAATGCAAAACCCAAGTATAGCGTGTATTTTTCCAAGCATTCAGGAGGCTGAGACAAGAGAATCACAAATTTAAAGTCCAGCCTGGGCTACATAGTGATAGCCTAACTCAAAAATCAATTCAATAACAAAAATATGAATAACCCTGTGTGCTGGAAGGCTTCTGTTGTCCATCTGACCCAGCTGTGTAGAGGGAACCTCAGTTGGGGAATTTCCTCTCATCAGATTGTTCTGTAAGGCATTTTCTTGATTGATGAGTATCATGTGAGAGCCGTGCCCACTGTAGATAGCGCCACCTCTGGGCAGGTGGTCCTGGGTTGTACACAAGCAGGCTGAGCACAGACCAGAGGAGCAAGCCAGTAAAGAGTGTTCTCCATGGTTTTTTTTTTCCCCCTTCAGCTCCTGCCCTGAGTTCCCACCTTGACTTCCCTCGGTGATGAACCATGACCTGGGAGATGAAAGATAAATAAACCCTTTTCTCCCAAAGTTGGTTTTGGTCAGTGTTTTATCACAGCAACAGAAAGCTATCTAATATGAGAGCTGATACCAGAGAATGGACTAGTGCTGTGACAGGCCTGACCATGTTGTCTTGGAGAAGATTATGGAAGCGTTTGGAGCTTTGGGATGGAAAAGCCAATGAGTGATCAGAGCTTATTGAGCTGTTACTGTGGAACTTGGAACAGTTATGCTGAAGAGAACTGTGGATGATGGAGGCCTGGATTGTGAAGTTTCAGAGGGAAGCAAAGATTCTGCCAGGGCCATATTTTGAATGGAGTATTTTTAGAAGTGAACTTTTTATGCTTTATTGGGACACTTGATGCTGATTAGCTGGGGCTGAAAATTCAGCTGTGAATAATAGGCAATCAGTATCACTGAAGTGAAATCTTCCATAAAGTACTTCGTCAAAGTCAGCACACAAAAGCTGTGGTCCAGAGGGGGCCAAGGCTGCATCTCAACCTAGAAGTAGAAGTTTATAATGTGTAAGAGTCCCCCACAAGGTACTGGTTTTGAAGGCATGAAGCTGCAGAACTGAAGGGGTCAAGAAGGGACTCTGAGGCTTGGTACCCTGTAGAGCCAGGAAGAGCTATTGGTGAAGGTGCAGCCTCGGTTGCAGGGAAGACCTCAGGATAAAGTAGAGAAGACAGGACTGTGAGATGACCATAGGTGGTCATCAGATGTGCCGTGGAGCCAGTCTGAATCTGAGACAAATGGTGTGTGCTGTGGACAGCACAGCCAGAGAAGTGGAGCTGCCCAAGTCCTTTGGAGCCCAGAAGATCATAAATACCAGTTGTCTACGCTGTTGGACTTCGGTTTTGCTAAAGTGTTCCCTGGTTCTTCCCTCTTGAAATCAAATAGTATATGACTTGTTCTGGGTTTTACTGGAGCCAACGGTTAAGAGACTTTTTAAATGGACTTTTAACTTTTTTTTAAATGTTTGAATTTTTTTAATTTTTTATTAACTTTATTTATTTCTGTATGTGTATGAATGTACTGTCTGCATGCAAGTTTGTGCACCCGTGTCATGCAATGCCGCGGAGGTCAGAAGAGGGTGTCGGATTCCCCTGGAACTGGAGTTCTCCTGGAATTGGAGTTTCAGATGGTTCTCGGCCGCCATGTGGGTGCTGGGGATCGAACCCGGTCCTCTGCAAGAGCGGTCGGCGCTCTTAACCGCTAGGCCATCTCTCCAGCCCCTAAATGTTTGAATTTTTTAGACTGTAGGACTTTAAAAGCTCTACTATATTTTATATTGTGATATTATTGTGAGATCTTGGGGACAAACGACAAAGGAAAGGTTATGGTGAAGTGTTTGTATGTCAAGTTGACAATCAGTCAATTGCGTTGGACAGCTTCAGTTGAGGAACTTCCTCTATCAGATTGGCCTGTGACGCCTGTTCTTGATCGATGGGTGATGTGAGAGGCCCAGCCCACTGTAGGGAGCGCCACTCCAGACATGTGCTCTTGGGTTGAATTTGGGTAAGAAATGGGCCAGGGGAACAACCCTACTACCAATTTTACTCCATGGTCTGCGCTTCAGTTCCTGCTTCTACATTCTTGCCCTGAGTTCCCTCCCTGATGAGCTATAACCTGGGAGATCTAAGCTAAAATAAACCTTTTCCTCTCCACATTGATTTTTGGGCAGTGTTTTATCACAGCAACAGAAAGCAAACTGATACACCTTGTACATGTTAAACAAATTGAGCTTAAAATTTAAAACCCTCCCACAAAGAAAGTCTTAGGCCCAGAGACCTTAACTAGAAAAGGAGAGCCAAAAAAAATCTGAAAACAACAACACTGGAGAACTTTTACTAAGTTTTAGGCTTCATGTACAGCTACGGTAATCAGACACTGTAATATTGGTCTAAATACAGATGAATAGAGTGATAAAATGGAATCAAAGATCCAGAAATAGACTCAAGATCATATGGCCAGTTTTTAACATATAATAAGAAGCTTAATATTATTGCTTATTTAGGTCTTTTAAGGCAACTGCCTGCTATTATTTTCCTGGTTTAATAGATGAAGAAACTGAGGGACAAAGATCACATAACCATACCAGGTTTTAGGGCTAGCTAATAGCAGGGCCAGGCTTAAAAAGCAAGCAGTAAATCCCCCAAAATCGCATTATTGAGTTAATTCAAATCTCTCAGAAAAAGTGTAATTGAATGAGTAAATGGTGCTACAAATCAAACCCATAGCGTTACTATTTTAAGATCTGCTTGGGGAATAAATTATAAATGTCAATAGTTTAATTGCTTACAATATTTAATGACAAAGGGGGTAACAGATGACCCTAGGAACAACTTAGGTTGGATATTTTAACTGAAAATTAAAATAAGACTTAGCTCAGCTTTTCAGCAGTGTTGGAATAAAGTGTCCACTGTAGGGACCCCACACGCACTAGGGAAGTGGAGGACTAAGCTCCACACTAAGCTATACCCAGCCTTTCCCCATCCTCCACTTTTTCACTATTTATGAACTCTCTGAAGATCCTCCATCTGCCTGTACCAAGGTGGATTGCATCTACCATTCCCAGTGCTATGCCACCACCCCAATTGTTCCTTATTTGCAGGAATAAAGTTTTAGATTCATTAGAATTATTTAGGGAGTTTATGTTGTTTGCTTTTCTAGGCAATTGAATCCCAAAAGAGAAATAAAAGAATGCAGGATTTACAAGTGCAATTTAAAGCATATGTTAGACTGTAAATGTTAAATTATAAATGACTATTAAAATGGGCTAGATTTATGAGCCTGGAGTAGTGGCATGTGCCTTTAATCCTAGCACTTGAGACATAGAAGCAGGAGGTTCTCCGTGAGTTTGTGGCCAGCCTGGTCTACACAGTGAGCTCCAGGCCAGCTAGAGCTCCAGGGAGACCCTGTCTCCAAAAACAAGTGCTAGATTTATAAACAGAAACCTAAGACTTATGAATTGAACTTTGAAGAGTAAGTATTAACAGTTAAAACATGATTTTATGTATCAAGACTTTCCTCCATGTTTTTCACACATTCTCTCATTTATTCCATAACATCCTTATTAGAATTCCCAGATGAAAGAAGCAGGAACTAACTTCTTAGCTGGGGACAGTATCAACACCTACACAGACTTGTTCTGAAGATTAAGCAGCTCGCTGTATACAAGTCCAAGGGTATGCAAGCGGCCCAAGGCCACATACTCAGTGAGTAACAGAGCTAAGACTCTAACACAGATGTCTGCTTAAGACTAAGCTAGAAAATGTTTGCAATTGTAACACTAATTAAATTGAATATTAATCTTAAAACCAAAATAGCCCCTGAAGCCTCCTCTGACCATGAAAGCTATCCTCCAGGATAAGGATTCCAGAAAGCAGTGTCATGACTAGACTCACAAGCATAATATCATCATAGAAAAACATTAAAGCGAGGTTTCAGGCAGTTAGAAAGCCACTTCAGTGGTCCCGGTGGCAGCCACTAAAGGCTGGAATTGTAAGGCCAGGGAATCAGCATTCTACTAACAAAGGTGATATTCTGTGTCTATGTAACTTCAAAGCCAATTGCTTCAACCATGTGACAGAAAGTGCCTTAGCATCTTGGAACTCAGGGTGGCACAGACCAGCACCACTGAGCATCACTTGAGAGCTTGTTAGCAATGCTATCTCCTAGGTAAATCAGGCCAAAGCTGAGCTGGAAGCTTCCCCTCTACTAGCTAGCCAGCACACTGTCAAGGAGGTGTGTGCAGGCTGCTGGGGGACGCATGCCATCAATAGCCTTACCAGCCTGAGTCCTGTGAGCTACAATAATGACTTGTCAGGCAAGATGGGCTCTCTACTGTAATAGTGGATTGACTGTTGTGGAGGTAACCAACCACTTTCTGATTAGATTTGAGAACTCATCCACAGAAGAGAACTTTCCTGGTTCTGTAAACCTGGTTAAAAGCCTGTGGCTGGGGAGGTCATAGACTCGAGGAGGGCACCTACTACTGTTGTTTAACTAAATGGTCATGTTGTCAAACTGCCTTTTTAAATACTCAGGTTTATACCCACAGATTAGAGCTGCAACCACCCCTCATTAGAGAGGCTTATCACTGCAGCAGGTGGTAGTTAATGTTGAAACCCATAACTGGCTAAAGTGCCAAGAATAGTTGACGGTAGGGGGCTCCGCTACAAATGTGACAGCTATGTCACCTCCTCCAATGCCCAGGAAACATCATGGAAGGGTACAAGAAAACTGTGAAGAGCCTGAGAACAGGAAGTGTACAGCAACAAAAGTTGTCTTCTGGTGGGCATCAGTACAAGAGTGGGACCCTCCGTGCTTCAGCATGGGGCCCACTGCTCCCTGAGGCAACTGACCAGCAACAGCTGGCAGTTTATGGTTGTTGGAGGAGGGAGTGTAATTGTGTCCAGTGGCAGAGCTGCTGATAAGCTGCCCTTGCTCAAGTAAATAACCTTCCACCCTTGCTCGGGCAACAGACTCAAATTAAACTCAATGGATCACACACCAAAAGACAAAGTAACTGGGGAGGGGGGGTCACTGAGAAGTACTCCAGCAGGAGACGGAGAGAGATGAGAGAGGAAAATGGAGCAGGCGAGAATGACAAAACGCACTGCACAAATGTATGAAACTGTCAGAGTTTTTAAACTTGAATAATGTAAGCTGGCCATGGTGGCCCACACTTTTAATCTCAGTACATGGGAGGTGGAGGCAAAGGCAGATGGGTCTCTGTGAGTTCCAGGCCAGCTCAGGCTATAGGGACACACTGTCTCAAGAAAAACAAAACAAAACAAAATCCTACACAATGCAACCCTAACTCGCCAGGATGACTCTTTCCAGGAGGAGTACCAAAGTGAGGTCACCAAGGATACATCCTGCTCATCAAACCCAAAATCATGGTTGTGCCAGGATTAATTAAGTCACAGTCCAGATTGCATCCATTAATAAAAATCATTCTGGGGCTGGAGAGATAGCCTAGCGGTTGAGAGCACCGACTGCTCTTGCAGAGGACCCGGGTTCAATCCCCAGCACCCACATGGCGGCTAAGAACCGTCTGTAACTCCAATTCTAGGAGAACTCCAGTTCCAGGGGAATCCGAGACCCTCTTCTGACCTCCACAGCATTGCACGACACGGGTGCACAGACCTACATGCAGACAGTACACTCATACACATACAAAAATAAATAAAATTTTTAAAAAATTTTTAAAAATTAAAAAAAAATCATTCCAATGTAAACCATCACATCAATTATCCTGAACAAATCTGAGAGAAATTTTTACAATAATCATAGTACTTGCGAGTCAGAGGCAGGCAAACCTTTGTGAGTTCAAGGCCAGCCTGGTCTACAGAGTGAGTTCCAGGACAGCTGGGGCTACAGAGAGACCCTGTCTCAAAAAGACCAAAAAAAAAAAAAAATTATTGTAGAGTCGGGGTTTTCATCCCTGCACATGATAAAAAATAAATAAATAATTTAAAAACACCACACACACACACACACACACACACACACACACACACTTAGGTCTGGGGGTGTGGCTCAGTGATATGGCTCAGGGATACAGTACTTACAGAACATGGCAAGGCCCTGAGTTCTAGCCCC
>VZQC01002643.1:3336474-3426474 GCA_009823505.1 Rhizomys pruinosus
TGAGGCTACAGGGAGACCCTGTCTCAAAAAAGATAAAAAAAAAATAATAAATCCTAGCCAGGCGTGGTGGCACACGCCTTTAATCCTAGCACTTGGGAGGCAGAGGCAGGTGGATCTTTGTGAGTTCAAGGCCAGCCTGGTCTACAGAGCAAGTTCTAGGACAGCTGGGGCTACAGGGACACCCTGTCTCAAAAATACCAAAAATAAATAAATAAATAAATAAATAAATAAATAAATAATCCTAACAGCTAACCTGAATATGTTTAGGATTGTTTTTCTCTTCTGTATTTATAGACTGATCCATGTCTGTGTCACATGGCACCAGGTATCAAGAGAATATTTTGAACAACCCCACAGACAAGACTTAAGGTCTATTCCCCTAGATGAGTGCCTTGCTCTAGCAGTCACTAGATAAATCAACATCTGTTGATTGTTGAGTTGTTTTTTTTTTTCTTGGCTTTAAGTTAAAGGACTAACCCACATGACACAAATATGCAGCTTTCAAGTATTCTTATGAAGATAGATTTAATGAGGCCTCTCATTTTGAACTACAGAATGCATATGAGTTTCATGTTTTGTTAAACATTCTTCAGCCCCCTCTAGCCATCTCTCTGAGAGCTCAGGGTCCCCCATCTTTTAATGATCTGCTTACTGAAGTCAGGGGCATAGTTGCTCTGGGTTAACTTCCCAGCACATCGGTTGTTAATAGTAACCAACACAGTGCTTTCTGGCTGTGACTGTGCTTGGAAATCAATAGCTCTTTGTTGATTAATAACTTATTTCTCCACTGATCAAAATGCACTGATCGATGCTCAGTCCTGTGGAGGCAGCCTCTGCACTCTGCCTGCTCCGATAATGGATGGTCTACCCACACCACAGAAGTGCTTCCTGTTCTTCCTTTATTCTGGAAAGAGTGTCTGGGTACCCCACAGTGAGCAAGAGGGTTGGTGCATACCAGTACCCAAAATTTGGCTTTCAAACGTCATAGCCCATTGTGTCTGCACTGCCCCCCTCTCCTGTCCACTAGATGGTGCTGCAGACCTGTGTTTGTAACACATCATTGGGCTTGGGGAACGATGAGTGAAAAAATTGAGACAGGTGGATAGCTGTGGAATGCTTAAAATGCATGAAAGTCCATCCTTTAACCATTCTGCTCTGTGCACACATCTTAGCAGGCTCTTTGAATGAAAGGATCATCCAGGTGAATGGAAATGTACACCTTCCCCATCTATTTACCAGCTCTGGCAGTCTGGACCAACCTGGATTTCAGGACAAGCTTCTCCTGGTACGTCTATGTTTAAAATAAAGCAGCTGTTTACCCAATGAATAACAGTAATGTGCTCCCTAACGGATAGAAGTTATGAGACTGCATTTGAAAGAATGTCTGTGATCTCCCAAGACGCAGCTCAGTAAAAGCAGTGGGCTGTCACATCTCGAGCTCATTAATTGTGCTGGGCATCCAACACCCAATAGGAAAATCAGACTGAGAATTTTGGCATCGAGGCCTTCTGTTTCCAGCCATCGCCTTTATTTCAGAACTGAAGGTCAAAGGCATGGGAGACTCCCAATTACTCAAGAAGAACTTGGCATTTCTTCTGACTATGAAAGAGCATCTACGTGGTTATTTCCATGGGAATTCACCGCTGAGGGTTAAAGGGAGGGGATCTAGTAAATGTAACTCCTTTGGACACTGATCTGAAGCCTCTTTGGTAAAAAGGCTAATCTTATTGCTTGGTTGTATCTGTTTTGGGTTTATTTTTTTTTTTTTTTGTCTTTTCTCCTAGTGGCACCAAGGACCTCTCAGCGATAACATAAATCAAATACATTTGGCTTGGAGGCAGCCATCAGCCTCTTGTTCTTGTGACAAAAAGGATTTAACCTCATTTGCAACAGACCGCCTCCTTTTCAGTGATTTTTGGATTGTTTGGTTAACTCGCTTTGGGAAGGAGTATCAATAATTCAGCATTAGCCAGTTGGCATGTCAGGCTGACAGATGGAAACAGCTACAGGGTTATGGATTTGCTCTCTCTGTGAGGAGAAGTGGCGAATTTCCACCCCACCCCCAGCCCCTCTCTCTCGATGGGATTAGTGAGTATCTGGTTCCAAAAACAGTCACTAAGCCCTGTCCAAAAACTCTGGCTCCAGCCAAATATGTAAATTGTCTGGGATGCTTTCACATCAGGAAAGAAAGAGAAATGAAGAATCGGAAGCAAAGGGGCCTAACAATGAACCTGAGAAGACTGAGCACCTGAAGGGCAGGCGTGAGCTGAGAAAGTAGCTTGAGGCAGGAATCAGCCCCTCGAGCTGATACAGCGCTCTCTAGAACCCCAGAGAAAAACAGGGAAAGGGTGCATTTGTCTTTATCCCTCTCTCTCTCTCTGTGTGTGTGTGTGTGTGTGTGTGTGTGTGTGTGTGCGCGCGCGCGCGCGTGCGTGTGTGTGTGTGTGTCTACACATATACATGTGTGTATTGTACTTGTTCGTGACAGACGAGGAGAAGGAGAAAGGAAAACAAAAGAAGATGATAAGACTATAGGAAGTTAACTTATATGGCACATTCAATAGGGCTGTGAACTTTCCGGTTTCCCTGTTCCCTAAATCTATCAGCTGCAGCCACTCAGCAGATCTCAGGAAAGCAAAGTACTAAGCAGTGATCCGTTCTTTAGGGCGAACTAGTAGCCACCAGCCCTGGTCAAAGGGCTCACAACACAAGTCTTTGGCTCATATCTAGTTTAAATCAACCAATTCTGTTTCATTTTATGTTTCAGTTGTCTTTGAATTCATAAAAAGCTTCAACCCCATAAAATCTACAGGTTAGGATCTGACTGGCTCTTAGCACTTGTCTCTACCATTAAAATCCCCAAACAAGCAAACCACTGAATTTTGGCAGAGTAACTACAGGAGAGCACCAGAAAAGAGCCTGGAAGCCGGAAATGGGGCTCAGCACAAACCCCGGAAGGTTTCCTGGAGAGCCCTGCATAGGGCTCACACTCAGCCACAACCTGGATCCAGAACTACTTCTCCCTGAGGAAAAGATAAAGAAGAATTCACATTCTTTTCTTTTTTCTTTTTTGTTTTTGTNGGACACCTGGGATTTCAGGGACAAGCTTCTCTCTGGTACGCTCTATGTTTAAAATAAAGCAGCTGTTTACCCAATGAATAACAGTAATGTGCTCCCTAACGGATAGAAGTTATGAGACTGCATTTGAAAGAATGTCTGTGATCTCCCAAGACGCAGCTCAGTAAAAGCAGTGGGCTGTCACATCTCGAGCTCATTAATTGTGCTGGGCATCCAACACCCAATAGGAAAATCAGACTGAGAATTTTGGCATCGAGGCCTTCTGTTTCCAGCCATCGCCTTTATTTCAGAACTGAAGGTCAAAGGCATGGGAGACTCCCAAACTCAAGAAGATTAAACTTGGCATTTCTTTCTGACTATGAAACGAGCACTTCTACGGCGTTATTTCCCATGGGAATTCACCGCTGAGGTTAAAGGGAGGGGATCTAGTAAATGCTAAACTCCTTTGGACACTGATCTGAAGCCTCTTTTGGTAAAAACGGTCGCTAATCTCCTATTGCTTGGGTTGTCATCTTTTTTGGGTTTATTTTCTTTTTTTTTTTTCTTGCTCTTTACCTCTATCTTGGTCACCCATAGGCTACGCCCTGTCTCAGGCTGCGAAGCAGCTCAATAAAGTACATGATTTTGGATTGGCTAGCCATCAGCAGTTCCCATCTTGTTCTTTGACCAAAAAGGATTTTAACCTCATTTGCAAGCAGACCGCCTCCTTTTCAGTGATTTTCTTGGATTGTTTGGTTAACTCGCTTTGGAAGGAGTATCAATAATTCAGAATTAGCCAGTTGGCATGTACAGGCTGACAGATGGAAACAGCGTACAGGTTATGGATTGCTGCTCTCGTGTGATGAAGTGTTGATATTGGTCCCACCCCAGCGCCCATGCCGCTCTCTCCCCGCTCGACATCGGTTAGTGCGTGATCTGTTCAATAATACAGTACTAAGCCCGTGGTCAAATAACTTCTGGCTTCCTATGCTCAAATATGAGAAATTGTCTGGTATGCTTTCACCATCAGTAAGTGAAGAGAGAAACTCCTGAAGTGAGCGCAGTGAGCGCGCTTTCTAAGACAATGAAACCTGAGATAGACTTGAGCACCTTGAAGGGCACGGCGCTGCACGCTGCACGAGCTAGCTGTCTGCACGGCAGGAATCAGGCCCCTCGAGCTGTACAGCGCTCTCTAGAACACTGGGAATGCTTTGCTCCGGTTCTTCTTGCTCTTCATAGTTTGCACTGAGAAGTCAGTGTTGTATATTTGATAGGTTTTCGCTTATAGGTTCCACTTGTTAGTTTTTCTCTTTGTGTGCTTTAAGGGATCTTTGTCTTTGTTTTGCGGTGTCTAGCATTTTCGACTATGATTGTGGCGAGGAGAGTTTCTTTTCTGTCTCTTGTCTGTTTGGAGTTCTATGTGCGTCTGTGTATTAGTAGATTTTATGTCTTTTTTTAGTGTTTGGGAAATTTTTCATCTTATTCTGTGAGGCGTCTGGTCTATTAATCCAGTCTCTTGGGATTCTTCTCCTCTCACCAATTATGATCAGTAGGTTTGATATTTTTCATAGTGTATATATATATATAAAAAAAAAAAAAAAAAACCCACTTTTGTGTATTTTTAAATTTTTCATAATCTTTGCTTGAGGTTTTTAGTTGTTCTGTGTTATCTTCCAGGTCTGATATTCTTTGTTCTGCTTCCTCCATTCTGCTTCTAAGGCTTTTTCCATTCCTTTCCTCTTGATTGGATGAGTGTTTGATTTCCTTTTTCATTTCCTCTTCTGATTTCTTTAGTATTTCTGCTTCCTTTTGGAGCTTCTCAAATTGCTTCGATGGTTGGTTTCCTTATCTTTTTCAACATGTGATCTTTTTTTTCTATTTTTTTAATAAAACTTTTTTTAATACCTGCATCCTTCATGTAAAACCAGTTTGCAAGTAGCTATGCCCAAACTTATACAGTCCAAGGTCCCCACTGTCCAGCTGGAGGGGCTTGTATGTACAAGCATTCAACATGGGATCTTTTCAGTGTTTCTACTTCCTTCTTGAGTTCTTCATTCTCTTTTCTTAATTCTTTGATTTGCTCTTTATAATCGTGCATTTATTTAAGTATGTTCACGATTGTGTCTCTGATATCTCTGTCCTGGGCCATCCCCAGGGGGATCCCACTGTAGAAATTTTCCACAGGGTTGGTAGAGCTTGATGTGGGATTATCCAGCACCTTTCCCATGTTGTCTCTTCTTCGTGTTCCTGGCATATGGGCTTCTCCTTTCCTGTATTCCAATGTGAGTCCCAAATGCCTCTTCACTATGTTGAAGGCTTGCTTTACTTTGCTTGCCTCCTTCACATGCCTTCCTAATCCTAGTTGGAGGGGGTGCAGGGGTGGGAGGTGCTCTTTATCCCATGCCCCGGTACCTGCGCTTCAGGAAGTCCTGGGAGATCTCCGATCTCAAGACTCACACAACCCCACCTTTTATACCAGCTGGGAGGATAACTCAGCCCCCACAGTCACAAAAGCCAATTAAGTCAAAGACAACTAGATTAACTGGATTAACAAAAAACAATCTGCCTTGCTGAAGCACCCAGCTCCTACCTACCTATCTGCGCTTTGGGAGGTCCTGGGAGATCTCCCCGATCATATTTTTTTTAAATATATAGACTGTGAAAAAGAATGGAGAGTCAAATATCTATGATCAGCTAATGTTTGATAAGGGAATCAAGAGACTACAGTGAGGAGCTGGAGAGGTGGCTCAGCTGTTAAAAGCACTGGCTGCTCTTGCACAGGACTAGGGTTCAGGTCCCAGCACCCACATGACAGCTAACAACTGTCTATAACTCCAGTTCCAGGGGATCCAACTCCCTCTTCTGACTTCCTTGGGAATTCCACAACACAGGCATATTTACACACATGCAGGCAATACAGTCATACCCAAAATAATAAATAATAAATAAAATAATTATTTAAAAAAAAACACTGAGAAAATGATCACCTAAAAGTAGAAATAATATAGTTTTGGGCATTTACAATTCCATGCTGCTTTCCATAGGTGTCACACAAGCTTGCAATCCCACCAGCAGTGAATTAGTGTTCCCCTTTCCCCATATCCTCTCCAGCATTTTCTATCCTTTGTTCCCTTGTTCTTAGCCAGTCTGACTAGGGTAAGATGAAATCTTAAATTGGTTTTAATTTGCATTTACCTAATTACTAACGATGTTGAACACTTTTTAAGATATTTCTTAGCCCTCTTTATTTCTTCTTTTGAGAACTCTGTGTTCACATCCTTAGCCCATTTTTAATTGGGTCACTTGTTTTCTCGATTCTTTGTTTTTTGAGTTCTTTATATACTCTGGATGTTGAATCTCTATCAGATGTGTCACCGGTGAAGATTTCCTACCACTCTGTGGGTTCTCTCTTCAGTTGTTTCTTTTGCTCTACAGAAGCTTTTTAATTTAATCAGAAGATTGTTGATTGTTGACCTTATTTGCTGAGCAACTAATGTCCAATTTAGAAAGTCCTTTCCTGCCGGGCGTGGTGACAAACACCTTTAATCCTAGCACTTGGGAGGCAGAGGCAGGTGGATCTCTGTGAGTTCATGGCCAGCCTGGTCTATAGAGTGAGTTCCAGAACAGCCAGAAGTACAGGGAGACCCTGTCTCAAAAAGACAAAAAAAAAAAAAAAAAAAAAGTCCTTTCTTATACCTGTATCTTGTAGGTTACTATCAACGTCTTCTAACAGTTTCAGAGTTTTTGGTTTCACATTGAGGTCTTTGATCCATTTGGAGTTAACTTTTGTGCAAGATGAAGGGTCTAGTTTCATTCTTCTACAGGTGAAGATCCAGTTTTGCCAGCACCATTTGCTGAAGATGCTCTTTCCTCCAGTGAGTGTTCTTAGCCTCTTTGTCAAATATCAGGGGGATGAAATTGTATGTACTCAAGCTTGGGTCTTCAATTATATATGTATCTATTTCAGTGCCATTACTATGCTGTTTTTATGACTATAGTGATGTAATATAGTTTGAAATCTGGTATAGTAGCCCTTCCCCTGCATTGCTCTTTGTGCCCAGGGTTGCTTTGGCTATCTGGGGTCTTTTGTGCGTCCATATGAATTTTAGGATGATTTTTTTCTTCTAATTATGTGAAGAATGACGTCGAGATTTTGATTGTGATTGCATTGAATCTGTACATTACTTTTGGTAGGATGGTCATTTTCATAATATTAATTCTTCTAATCCCATGAGCATGGGGGATCCTTCCATCTTCTGGTGTCTTCCTCAATCTCTTTCTTTAACACTTTAAAATTTTCATTGTTGAGATATTTAATGTCTTTTGTGAGGTTAATTCTGATATTTTTTTGAGGCTATTGTGAATGAGAGGGTTTTCACCAATTGCTTGTTTTTAGTGTTGTAGCTTAATTTTGTAACCTGCCACTTTACTGAAAGAGTTAATAATTTCTAGGAGTTTTCTGATGGAATTTTTGGCAAGGAGATGTTAATTTCTATAGAATACACTCATTTGGGGATGAACAGATGGTTCTTTCAGAAGACCCAGGCTTATTTCCCAGCATCCATGGTGACATCCCCTTTTTAAAATCAAGCAGCTCACAACTGCCTGTAACTCCACCTCCAGATGATACACGTTCTTCTTCCAGTCTCTGCAGGCACCCACACACATGCACACAAATAAAAAATAAAAATCTTTAGAATACAGTTGTCTGTGGATTAAAAAATCATAATAAACTAAGAGAATGCCATATTTATTGGCACCTAATAAACACTAACCTTTATCTGCTATCATAATTCCTGTTGACTTCAGTGTAGATATTAATTTAATAACAGATAAAGCTTTCCTTCAATCTGATCCTAGCTTGTGCCAATAATAGAAAGTGAAGGTGCAAAGAGGAACACAAAACTAGCCTCACGTTTTTACAGGTGACAAGGAGTGGCTTCTCCTGGACTCTTACCAACAACTCATTTTTCCATCTTCTGAACAGTATTTTATTGTTTGTGAAAATGTCTGATCTCAAAAACAATTACTTGTTTCTAGAACTATGGAAACTCTGGGTGACACAGGGCAATTTGTTTTGTTAACCATCTGACAGTGATACGCTCATGTTGCCTGTGATTTTCCCTGTCTGTGTCACTGTTAATTATTTTATACCATATCAGAATTTGGAAAACAGTTAATCAGAGTGGATCACCAGGCAGTTTGCAGCCTTTGATTTAATCACAGACACATGCTGCCGCATTCATCATTTTTCCTTTATGTGATCTTCATCATTGTGGCACTTTGCCTTTGACCATAGCATACATGCATGCTGATTTCCTTGTCAGAGGAAGACATGCTATAGCAAGAAGCATTTGTGGGAATGAGAAATCCCAACAAAGCAATGGAGTCGACTTAAAGATCAATTAGGAGAAAATCCAGCTAGTCTACATCCAGGACTTCTGTATTAGAAAATGCCATGCAGGAAATGACAGTGATACCTACATTCCACCAGAGAAGAAACAAGGTTTAAGCAGCCTCAAGACATAGGGAAAACCCCGAGAATGGACTCAAGTGGTGGATTAAAGGACACCCTAATTACTGCGTATAGACACTGAGGCTGAGAAATCCATGGCGACATTCCCTTGATATGGCCTTTGCTTTATAAAATCAAGAGCTATTCTATCTATGTGTGGTCCGTGTCTTCCTGGTTCGTATATGTATCACTGTTACAGCTTGGTAAGTGCCCTCCAAAGATCCATGTGTCCCAGGGTGGAGCTGTATATAGGTAGAGAACCCCTGAAAGATCTTCCACCATGATTATGGAATACCAGTCTTTCTCCTTTTTGTGTATGAATGTGTATGTGTGGTATATGCATGTATATGTTTGCATGCATGTGAGTGCATGTATGCAACATGTGGAGGCAGAAGTTGACATCAGGTGTCCGGGCATCTTCCATATTGCTCTCCTCTCCACTTTTTTTTTTTTGAGACAGGGTCTCTCTGAAGCCCCAGCTGGCCTGGATATGTAGACCAGACCGCCCTCAATCTCAATAGAGTTCTGCCTGCCTCTGCCTCCCCAAGTGCTGGAATTATAAAGGCATGTATCACCACACCCTGCTTGCTTTGCTTTTTGGAGACTGAGTTTTTCTCTGTCACTCAGGCTAACCTGGAATTCCTGACGATCTTCCTGCCTCAGCCGCTCAGTTGGCAGGAACATAGACATATGCCACCAGGCTGAGCCCCGGTCTCTCCCTAGTCTCTCTTTGTTTCCTGACTCATGATGCGAGCAGTTTGCTGCATCTGTGCTATTGTCATTAACGACGCCCAGGAGAAGACTAAGGCAGCAAGTCTACCCAGTCTTGACAAGAACCTTCAGAACCATGAGCTAAATGAATTTTCCTCTTGTTCAAGTTAACTGATTTCTCCATAGGATTTCTCCATAGGAACTCAAACCCAACATTATAATCACTGACTAGATTTCTCCTATATACCAGCCAGGGAGGTGAAAACATCAAAGTTGCGTTTATGTCCATTCATGTGACAAGTTCAGGAAAACTTTGCCCCGTCCCTAAGTGTTTGCGACACTACGCACATTTCAAATAGTTTCTGACCCACTATTTTCAAACATTATAGCATTCTGTAGTTCACTAGTTTACAGCCACTTACAAGCCTATTAGTTAACTTTTGAGGTAGGCCCAATGTTATTAACCACCATATCACTGCACTCTAGTCATCAATACGATGCCCTTACTTCTAAGTTGTGTTACTGAAAACTAGACTCACATAGCCTTTAATCCCAGCATCCAGAGGCAGAAGCAGGAAGATCTCTGTGAGTTAGAGGCCAGCCTGGTCTAAATAGAGAGTTCAAGGATACCCAGGATTCATAATGAGACTCTGTCTAAAAAAATAATTAGTCAGGCATAGTGGTACGCACCTTTAACCCCCAGCACTTGAGAGACAAAGGCAGGCAGATCTCTGTGAGATGGAGGGCAGCCTGAGATGGTCTACAAAAAAAACAACTATACTACGTGGAAGCACACATTTTCTGGAAGTGCTGCTTCTATTCTGTTTCATTCTATACTGAAATACAGATACACTTTCATTAGGGCCCTAAGATAAAATAGATTCTCTAGAATCAAGAATTTTATTGACTAAATGACATTAGAAGCACTTGCAGCTATAGAGTAGCAGGTGCATTTTGGAGGGCACTAGAATATTAAAAAGAAACATCCAGAGACAGGTCAGCAAGATGTGTCCCTGAAAGTAACAGACAGCCCAAAGCTTTTACGTGTCCTGTTTATCGTTTAAATGCTCTCTTACATCCCTCACAAAAATAAAATGCTCACACAGTTTGATCTCCTACTGTGTTATAGCAAGACACAAAGACTCATTCTTTTCTTATTTATACTATATTACTGAATCAGCTTCAATTACCCAACTGAAACTTGATTACAACAATTAAAATTAATTAGCTATGACAAGCCCACATACAGTAACTTGGCCTTTGAGGGGGTTTTTTGGCCCTATCAAAATGAGCTCAGAATGAGCTTTGAGATAGGTCATGGGTGTAATAAGAAGCTCTGAATGTTCATCTGTGAAACAGAAGATAGGCCTGTAACTAGGGATCCTTCGAAAGTTAGCATCATGGGAAAGAAAGTCAGTGCTGCTGGATCCAGCACATATTTAGAAATGTCTTAAAAAGTACTTTGAGTTGGGCGTGGTGAGACACACTTTAATCTTAGCTCTCAGGAGGCTGAGGCAGGCAGACCTCTGTGAGTTCAAGGCTAGCCTGGTCTGCATAGCAAGTTCCAGACCAGCTAGGACTACATAGTGAGACCCTGTATCAAAAAATTTAATAAAAGTAATTTGAAAGACACACAGATTTGTTTCATTATGGTCAGACTATGCATATTATTTGTGTATGAATATATATGCCATGTTTGTAATCTCACCAAAAAAGATTTTCCCAAAGTTGATGATAAACAGTATGAATACAAATTGAGTTTGGATGCTCTTGGAAGTAGCCAAAATTAAAAAATATCCTTAAAAACAGAACTTTGACATTCAAAAAAATGTACTCAGTCTATGTTAGGTATTCAGATATGGTTATTGAACTGAAATAAATGTAATCAAGCATCTTAAGTCAGGTACCAAATCATTTCTCTTGCTCTCTCACAAGTACTCAGAGCCATCTCATCCTCATATGGAAGGAGAGGAGCACTACTATTTGCTGAATAGGAAAGAGAGCCCATTAGTGCATTCTCCCATAGCCCATTAATGTGTTATTACTACCATGTAATACGGGAGCAAACTGAAGTCTAGGTGGGGTTAGTGCCTTGGAAGTGAGGGGGTCAGGGACATAACGGCATAGCCATTTGGGTTTACAAGCCAATATTCTTTCGACCACACCACTGAGTGTCTGAAGGTAACAATGTTCATTTTAGAGCTGCAAGTTCTGACTATATATTTTAGAGATGAATTAAATGGCACTACAATCATACCTCCTATTTTAGAGATGTCATGATTGAAGGATTTTGGTGTACATACAAACAAATTGCATTTTTTCTTTTTACACAGATATTTCTTGATTTTGATTTATCTTATACAGCTCATAAACATGTTATTTATATCCTTTTATCCGAATTAGCTAACAGGAAAACTAAACCCATGCCTAGTGATCACAATCTGCTCCTCAAAATTAAAAAACACAATGGAGCTAGAGAGATGGCTCAGCCAGTAAGATACTTGACACACAAGTACACAGATCTGATTTTGGATCCCCCAAACCCTCATTAAAAAGCCTATAATCTGAAATAAACTTGCCACCCGACCCAGCCATACCATTCCTGGGCATGTACCCACAAGACTCATCCCACCTCAGAGATACATGCACAGCCATGTTTATTTCAGCTCTCTTCACAATAGCAAGGAGCTGGAACCAACCCAAATACCCCTCAACTGACAAGTGGATAGAGAAAATGTGGTACATCTACACAATGGAGTTCTATGGAGCAGTAAAGAAAGATGACCTCATGAGCTTTGCAGGAAAATGGCTGGAGCTAGAAGACATCATGCTGAGTGAAGTAACACAGTCCCAGAAAAACATACAATGAATGGTATCCCTTATCTGTGGATGCTAGTGCCAATTACCTAGTTGTAAGTATTTCTTGTGCATAGCCCCTTGAGCTTTTGTCGAAGTAGTTGGGAGTGATGCATATTGGAAACAACAACAGAAAGGACTGCATCAAAGAGCTGACTGAAACAGTGAACTTCTGCTCAAAACATTCAACTTCCACATGGAGAATTTTGAGAAAGACTGAGAAAGAGATGAAAAGCATGTTTGGCAGAATACATGAGCTCTGGTGGAGTGGGGGGATAGGGTGGGGGACACGGGTCTAGATTTGATTAGTAACATAAAAAAATTCATTTATGTAAAAAAAAGCCTGTAATCCAAAGCTTTGGATGAAGAGACAAGAGAACCCCTGAAGCTCTGGGTTTGATGAGAGACCCCATCTCAAAAAATAGGGCAGGAGCTGGAGAGATGGTTCAGCAGTTAAGAGCACTGGCGGCTCCTTGTAGAGGACTAGAGTTCAGTTCCCAGCACACACATCAGGTGGTTCACAGCTGCCTATAACTGTAGGTTGAGGGAACTTGACACCTTCTCCTGGCCTCTTTGGGCACCTGAGCTCATGTGGTGCACAACCCACTCCCACACACCTAATTAATAATAAAATAAAATCTTTTTAAAAATAAGGCAGAGAGTAATTGAGGGCCTCTGACTTCCCATATATACGCATGCATGTACATACAACATCCACCCACTCCCCTAACACAAAGAAAAATGCTCCAACTGCCAAAAACTATTCCCCGTGTATAAACAGGTTCTGCTAACTTCAGTACTTCCTACTGTTACCCCCCTGAGCTCCCACAATACCTTTCTTCAATAAGCTTTTTCAGTGGGTGAAGAACAAGGGAACACACTTGTTTCCCTCTGCCACTATTAGTGCTTCATTATACAAAAGGAAAATATCAAACGGGTTTAGTGGAGTAGTGGATTTCGCAGAAGAAAGTGGGGCACACAGTGTTTATCAGGCAGAACAGACAACTTCTACAAAGGCAGAGGGCTTGGAGAACAAAGAGTACATTCTGATTAAATGAACACGACTTGCCAGCTCAGCTCAAGTCCGTGTTGTTAACGCCCGTGGTGGCCTTTTACATAGCCCATCTGAAAAGCAGTGAGGAGAAGCATTCCCTAGGGATTGCACCAATTTCCAAAATTCAAGGCGAATGTTTAATATAAAAGATTAAGCTGTGCCAGGCAGTCGTGGTTTTATAAGGCTTGTTCGGCTTGCAGTCTGTGCTCAATGTAAAGACAGCAGCATCTTTTAGAGGGACACTGGGGGAAGGTTTTATGCATGGTCGAGTAGAATTTGCAGCAAAAACAGATGAGTTGAACGTAATTACCTATAGAATGAATACGATGCTAAGGCATATATTTTCATACATATTTCTCCTTCTTTACCTAATAATAAGCATTCTTTTCAGAGCTCTAACCTGACATGTTGTCTATTTTTTTAATACAGGAAAAGAAAAGCATTATTCGTGTCATTTCACCATATACATACATATGATATATGTGTATTGTTTATGTTGGCAAATACATTAATTTTTATGCATATATTTTCATTAGGAATGTTATAGCTGGGGATATAAAATTTCAAAAACAAATGTTGTGTCTGACGTATGTGATGGTTAGTTAGCACTGGCAACCTGCCACAACCTAGACTCACCTGGGAGATGGGTCTTTAGATCTGCCTGTGGGGGATTATCTTAATTGTACTAATTGATCATGGACATCTTCATCATGGGTGTGGCCATCTTTGTCATGGGTGTGCCCAGTCCCTAGGCAAAGGATCCTGAACTGTGTGACAGAGAGAGCTAGCTGATCACTTTCTTCTGAGTGCAGACATGATGCTGCACCAGGCCCCTGCTGCCATGAATTCCCCACCATGACGAACTGAACCTTAAGCTGTGTGTAAATGTAAACCCTTTGCCCTGAAGTTGCTTTTCTCGGCATATTGTGTCACAGCAGTTTTGTCAAAACATGATGTTTTAAATCGCAGTAAATACATTTCCCAGGGGAGCCATATTTATCTAATTGGGGGTTCTGTGAATTTCTGTCACAATGGCTGTCATGTCTCTGAGTGCTAGCTTCCCAACAAAGCACTCTCCCACTCTGCCCTACCTCGTGTAAGTTCATGCACAAACAATGCACACAACTCGGTCTCTGTCTCCTTCCTCATTTGCCCCTAATTTTCCACCTTTAGAACTGGGGCTGTACTGAAGACACTGAGGGTCACCAGAGAAACCCAATAACCTAACTTGTTAAGTTTGACATGTCAAGTATATTGAGACCCCAAATGGGTTTTCCTTAAGTAAGCTATTTAGGGAATCATCGAAAATCGCCAGCTCTCCGCCACCAGGTAAATGGAGCATGAGTTTTCTTTTTTGTTCTTCTTCACGCCGGCAGTCCCACGTAGAGGTAAAGCATGTTCCTGGTGTGACTTAAGCCTCATGTGCCTTTTTTTATTTTATTTATTTATTTATGTGTACTGTCTGCATGTAGGTCTGTGCACCCGTGTCGTGCAATGCCGCGGAGGTCAGAAGAGGGTGTCAGATTCCCCTGGAACTGGAGTTCTCCTGGAAATGGAGTTACAGACGGTTCTCGGCCACCATGTAGGGGAGCATGATTTTTCTACCTTCATCTAGTAATTCAGTTGAAAGATCCTTTCTTATTAAAATTAAGCTTTCTCACTAGGCTATAATTACCCTATACATTGGCGAATGAGCTTCTTTTCTCCTTCCTGACCCCTGTGTGTGCACGCGCGCGCGTGTGTGTGTGTGTGTGTGTGTGTGTGTGTGTGTGTCCTGTATTTATGTCCTTTCACATAATTTTAATAGACTATTTCTACCAAAAGTAATTGATTTGATTAATTTAAAATTTCTTAGGGGCTGGAGAGTTGAGTCGGCTCAGTGGTTAAGAGTACTGGCTGCTCTTATAGAAGACCTGGGTTGGAATCCCAGCACCCACATGGCAGCTAACGACCATCTCTAACTCCAGTTCCAGGGAATCCGACACCCTCTTCTGGCATTGTGCAACATAGGCACATTTACATACATGCAGGCATAACGGTTATACACATAAAATAAAAATAAATTTTAAAAATCATCAACATTTTACTAAATCTTCAGAAACAAATTGATTTCGAGAGTTATCCAAGCCTTTTATTTCCACGTCAAGAGAAAGTCACATACTCCTGATTACAGTGCCACATCCTCAAAGACGTAAATAATTCGGAGTCAGTGAGAACAAATAATTATCAGGCAAACTAACCTTAACAAGAAGTCTTTGTTTGCTACAAGCCACTATAACTATAAAGGAAATAAGAAAGAAAGAGGAGAGAGAGAGAGAGAGAGAGAGAGAGAGAGAGAGAGAGAGAGAGGAAGGAAGGAAGGAAGGAAGGAAGGAAGGAAGGAAGGAAGGAAGGAAGGAAGGAAGGAAGGAAGGGAAAAGCAAAGCAAAGAAGGAGGGGTGAAGGAGGGAGGTAGAGATGGAAGGAGGGATGGGGAAGAAGGAAAGAGGGAAGAAAGGGAGAGAGAGAAAAAGAAAAAAGAGAAGCAGAAAGAAGCAGGGGAAAGAAATAAAAGACTGCAAATCAAGCTAAGAGAAGAAATTTAATTTTTCTAAATCAACTTAAAAAAATTTGTCTTGGTTCAACAAAAATCCAGCCTCCTCTCTTAAACCTTCTGTATCTCCAATTACGGGACAGTCCAAATTGAGCTCACAGTGATAGCCTTTAGCCATCAACAGCCTCAGCCACCTAAGAAAAAATCAATTATGTTCTTTGCCTTCCACACACCGGAGTATAACAGCACCAATAAAACAGCGTGGCAGTTCTTAACAATAGCAGGGCTACAACACCTTCTGATTAACTCGTGTTACCACACAGTCCAGCTAACCAGAAATGCTTCTTTACCAAACTTCAGCATACGCTTATTCCTTCTTTAAAATACTGCATGTGGCTCTGTATATCAAAACCTGCTACACCATCATTTCTGAAATAAGTGTATGCATAACCTACATTGTGATGGAAAATATTTCATTGATTAGAAAAATGCATGCACCTCAAAAAAGATAAAACCAACTTAAGATAGGTTCGAAAAATAAGACAACAATAGCAAAAATAGAAAATGAAGGCCAAAAGTGAAGGAAGACCTAAAATGCAAGCTATTAAAACCCTTCCTGCGGGGCTGGAGAGATGGCCTAGCGGTTAAGAGCGCCGACCGCTCTTACAGAGGACCCGGGTTCCATCCCCAGCACCCACATGGCGGCCGAGAGCCCCATCTGGAACTCCAATTCCAGGAGAACTCCAGTTCCAGGGGAATCCGACACCCTCTTCTGACCTCCGCGGCATTGCACGACACGGGTGCGCAGACTTGCATGCAGACAGTACATTCATACACAGACAGAAATAAATAAAATTAATAAAAAAAAAAAAACCCTTCCTGCAAGGCACCAGAAACAGTAACTTGGTCTCTGCAGCTTTTAGCATGCAAACATTAGTTCTATAATTCTTGATTTCACAGAAAACACAATAGAGTTATGATGTGAAAGATAAGAGCCTAGCAACGCTGACGAAAGCCCGCCTCTGAGATTCCACCCACCGGCCAACAAATTTCCACCAACAGTTGTAGATCATAAAATGCTTATGGCATAGCAACATGGAAGACCCCAATGTCCAGAAGCTGCTAGGTAGGATCAAAGCCATTGTTCTCCAGAAATTAAGGCCTAGAGAGGAGAGAGGAGGGACAAACACCCTGTTCTGCGCTCCTATCTGCACTGCCTATTGTAAAACAGCCTGATTGCAGAAGAGTATATTTTATCTGTTTTCCATATAGTCCAAAAGCAGCTTCAAGAATCAAAACAAAAGGGCTGGAGAGGTGGCTCAGCAGCTAAGGCCACTTGCTACTCTTACAGGGGACCAGAGTGCAGTTCCCAGCACCCATGTCAGGGTGCCCCACAACCACCTGTAACTTCAGCCTCAGTGGATCTGACTCCCTCTTGTGAACTCCACATGTGCACATACATGCAAAGTGACACACACACACACACACACGCGCGCACACACAGGCACACATAAATAATAGTATAAATCTTTTTTTGAAGAAGTAAAAACTAATACAAAATAATAATTCACATATCTAAAAATCAGCTTCCTTAAATTTTACTTTCACTTAGACTATCATACATACGGAGATTTCCCTCCCCTGAGGATACGGTCCTGGCAGGAACACTAGAAGGGGCTTCCTAAGAAAGAGTCAAGTTAGACCCAAGCAAACAACCTTAAGTCCACTTGTAACCTCAGTAGTAATAAGCAAAATAAAGCCAAAGTATGTAGTCAAGTCAAAAGCCATAAACGGAGAAGTGGGCTGGGGCAGGTAGACTACAGGACTGGAGGCAGAAGTGAATTCCTGGAGAGGTGTTCACCCTTCCCTGTGCCATTGCTGTTGACCAAATGAGATCATTTAAAGGGGGAAAACTGAGGAATGAACACAAAGTTTAAAATGCAGCCTAACTTCCTTATGTCACGTGATGACTTTAAATACAAACCAAATATTTGATACTTCACATCCAAAAACCTTCAGGATTGCAGATGCCACCTCACTCGGTCTGAGCTTGTCTGAACTTGCTGCAGCTGGGCCTCCTATGGAGACTATCACGTCCTCCAAATTCAGTCTTCTGTCTCCAAGAATACAGTGTTGATGGCTGAACAATGGATACTGACCTTTCCACAATATCCTGGAACCCTGATACTCAGGCTTACAGTAAGTTTCAGTTGAAAATAAGCCCCAATTTACCTGACTTAAAGGGTGACGAGGCAAACTAAATCAGCCTGTTGATAGTTTACGTCTTTTATGACAGGTGCAATTTTTAAAAATTCTTGGGGGGACATGGGTCTAGATTTGTTAAAAAAATAAAATAAAATAAAATAAAATAAATTTATGTGGAAAAAATAAAGTAAAAAAATAATAAAATAAAAATTCTTAATTAAAGAGTGGGTTTGTGACCCCTTCGAATAGAAGTTAGTTGTGTTGTCAACAGATTGTAGCAAAGTACAGGAATTTGAACTGACTGCAAAAAAGGAAGCCATTACTGAAACTAACCAAGTGATGAATATTACAAGTATAAATAAAACTGAAAAGATTGTTATTTGGGCTAAGCCATGGATCATTCCATACATGAGTCAGCAGCCTGGCTAGTCTTTGGGTCTTTTATATTCCTCCGACAAATGGAAAGAGCATATAACATAAGTGATAATCAAGTAAGTGGTTTACAATAACATGCAAACACAAAGGCTACAGGAATGTGATACCCTGGTTAGAAAAAGACTTCTGTCCTGGGTGACGTTCACAGGAAAGGCTCCTATCCTGGTTGACCATGGGGGGCAGAGGAGAAGGTTCCAGACTGCCACTCCCTTGTCTATCTCCATTACCATAACATTGTAAGATCTTTTAGTAAACACACACACACACACACACACACACACACATACATTTTAAGTGTACAAGTGTTTTGCCTCCATGTGTGTAAACAAACTCATATGTGCAATCCCAACAGAGGACAGAAGAGGGCGTCAGATCCCCCTTCAACTATGTGCTAGCACCACAAACACACATTAAAATAAAAATGGTGGTGGAAGGGGAGTTGAAGGCAGGCAGACCCACTGAGTTCTACAATAAGCATTGCCACTGACGAGCAGGTGGCCTGAACTCTATAGCTCTCTGGCCTCAATTCCCTCCTCCAGGAATGGGGAAGCTAAAAGATTATTATACGCTAGCGCAGAAATTGTGTGAATCTAGCCTAGGTTTGAGGATTTTTGTATTTGGAATTACTGTGAAATGGCTTCTATTATCAGTTTCCTTTTCAACTGAAATAAAATCCATGGTAATTTGTTTAGAAAATGGAAAGAGAATGTGAACTGTGTTAGATGGGAGACCACTGTGAAGGATGTATTCTCTCTGAGTTGGAATATACCTGTCTATCAAGCATATCTGGTTACTCTGAGTCAATTTTTGTTTTTATACATATCTTCAGAAAGGAAAGAAGAATCATTGTCGAGCTATAAGATCGTTATAATGGCACAGATTCAGGTCAGTATGACAAGAGAAAGAAGAATATGTACAATCTATTCAAAGTCAGGACCACACATACATCAACAGAACAGAGCAGGTCACATGTCACAGCTCTATCACTGCCTTATAGATTGTGATGACATATTTTTTTTTGCCTTTTCTAGACAGGGTCTCCCTGTAGCCCCAGCTGTCCTGGAACTCACTCTGTAGACCAGGCTGGCCTTGAACTCTCAGAGATCCGCCTGCCTCTGCCTCCCAAGTGCTAGTATTAAAGGCGTATGCCACCATGCCCAGCCTGACATATTTGACATCATCTCATGAGCATGCAATCTTGGAGTTATAATTCAGTTCACTCAATATTTGGGGGTACCTTCATATGCCTAGCTTGTGGGGGAAACAAAATGGCCTAAGACAGGGAACCTCCAACAGAGATTGACCAAATTTTAGGAAGGCTCCCACACCTTTGGCCAGCCCTGTCTGTGTCCCTGCTTTCGAAATTCAGTTGATAGCTTCTGGAGAAGAGAGGGTCTGTTTTCTTTAAGGGAGTGGCTTCTGGTAGGTTCCTCAGGCCCTAGTGGATGGGCCACACCCGAGAGTTTATGAGAACACATGTTGCTATATACAAAAGAACACATGAAGTTAGAAAGTGGTTATGGGGTGAGAGGTGTGGCTTTGACAGGAGTTAAGGACAGAGCAAGGAATGAATATGAACAAAATACATCCGTTTCTGTTTGGTTGTTGTTTTGGCTTTGGTTTGGTTTGGTTTGGTTTGGTTTGGTTTGGTTTGGTTTGGTTTGGTTTAGTTGAGCCAGGGTCTTCTTGTAGGTACAACTGGCCTGGAACTCACTACATAGGACAGGCTGGTCTTAAACTCACAAGTCTGCGTGTCTATGCCTTCTGAGTACTGGGACTAAAGACATGCACTGCCACGCCCAGCCAAAATAGATAGTATACATGTATGAAGTGCTTAAAAAAATTTAGCCAGGTGTGGTGGTGCACACCTTTAATCCCAGCACTCGGAGGCAGAGGCAGGCTTCTGTGAGTTCAAGGCCAGTCTGGTCTACAAAGTGCGTTCCAAGACAGCTGGAGCTACAGGAAGACTCTGTCTCAAAAAAAAAAAAAAAAAAAATTAAATGTATTTAAAATGTAAATTTAAAAAGTCAGTTTAGTAAGAACCTTTATACATAATATCTGACCTGTCTTTTAAAGATTATTTAATTTTTATTTTATGTGTATGAGTGTTTTGCCTGCATGTACGTAACTGTACCTGTGTCCTGCAATGGCTTTGGAGGCCAGAAGAGGGCATTGGTTCCCCTGGAATTGGAGTTACTGACAGTTGTTAGCCACCTTGTGGGGGCTGGGAATTGAGCCCAGGTCCTCTCTGGAAGAGCAGCCAGCTCTTAACACTGAGCCATCTCTCCAGCCCCATTCAGTCTTTGTTAAAGAAGAATCTTCTGGGTTGGGTGAGCCTGAATCTACCTGGGTCCTGATGCTTCCTCCTACCAATTATTCATCCACTGACCCCACCCTCCTTCTCGGCCATAAATTCCTACTTGCCTACTTGTATTCAGAGTTCACTTCAATCTCTCTTCGCCACTGCATGACCTCACTTCAGTATTAACTAAACCTATTGCCACCCCCTCTTGCCTTGAATAAATCTTCTCGCTTCTTGGCCCTAGACTTGAGATTGAGCCCAGGGCCTGGTGCACACTGGGCAGGTGTACTACCATCAGGCAACATTCCCAGACCCTGATTCACTGTCTTTAACAAGTCCGCTGACTAACCGTTTTCTTTAACACTTTAGTGCTGGCCAGTCTTCGTTATCAACTTTACACTTGTGGGAAGAAGGAATCTCAGTAGAAGAATTTCCTCCATCAGATTGTCTGTGGACATTCTGTGAGGCATTTTCTTGATGGCTAATTGACGTAAGAGGACCCAGCCAAGTGTAGATGATGCCATTCCTATGCCTGGGCTGTGTAAGAAAGGGAATGAAGAGTGAGCTGGAGAGCAAGCCCGAAAGTACGCGTTCCTCTGAGGTCTGTGCTCCAGGGCCCTGTCTTGAGTTCCCGCCTGACTTCCCTCCATATTGGATTGTGACCTGGAAGTGTGAACCAAATAAACCCTTTCTTCCCCTAAGTTACCTTTGGTCACAGTGCTTATCTTAGCAACAGTAAAGCAAGCTAGAACTCATAAAACAGTGGAGAGTGGAAGAAAGCAGGTGGAAAGCTAGAAAATGCTAAGATGCGGTAAGCACCATCGCCAAAAACTGAAGGGAAGATCCGACACTTGTGGATTCACATCCAGGCGGTGGAATTTAGGTAGGACTCTAATGGAAGGGTCGGGTCCAGAGAGACGGTGCAAAGCATTTCAGGCAGTAGAAGCAAACGTAACAAGCACTGGCAAGAAAGACCTGTGCCTTGGTCTGTATAGCCTCAGAAGAGTCATCCATAAAGAGCACAAATGTATTTCCTCACAGTGTCAGAGGCTGGGAAGTCTAAGATCAAGGAGCTGGCAGATTGGTGTCTGGTGAGGGTCAGCTCTTGGTTTCTAAGATGATGCCTTCTTTTTGCATCCTCTCAGGGCAGAAAGGGGCAAAATGTGATAAATGCTGTCTTCATGAGACAGAAGTGGTGGAAGAGCCAGGTTCTCCTGAAGGTTTTGGAGTCATGGAATCCTCATGACTTAATCACCTCCCCAAATCTTGGTCCCTTAATGCCACTACGGTGGAGATTGTTTGACAGGAATTCTGGAGGTACACAAAGATTTATACCAAAACAGTTCATCAACAGAACAGTGATCCAATAGGTCACGCTAGTTATTGGACTGTTACATGACTGTCAGTCTAATGAACTTTGTTTTTAAATGACTGAACCAATTGCCTCAAAACTTAACCCTAAGGGGTTGGAGAGATGGTTCAGAGGTTAAGAGCACTGGCTGCTTTTGCAGAGGACCTGGATTCAATTCCCAGCACCCACATGGCAGCTAACGACCATTTGTAATTCCAGTTCCAGGGGATCCAATGCCCTCTTCTGGCTTCCTCTGGCATTGCATGACACAGGTGCACTTACACTCATGCAGGGGATACACTTGTGCACAGAAAATAAAATAAAAATAATAAATAAATATTTTAAAATTTCTAAAAGTTCAGTAAAACCATAAGTAATTCAAATTATTATAGTAAGAGTGCAGAAGACTGTTTCACATGTATATATGCATGGTTTTTAAGAATATTCAGCTATTGCAGCATTCTGTTGTTGTGAATTTCCAATGCACTATTGAATGCCCAGGAGAAATAATCCTAAACCATTAAATTAATCCCTTTTCCAAAATGATCGAATCTTAGTTTCCTAATTTAGGTGTGGTTAACTTAGCAATTGCAAACTGTATTATGGTAATTTTTGTATTAAATAGCTATAGTGGCTACCTTTTCATGAAATAATCCATTCATACACAGAGGAGTAAATTGGTTTTGCAGCCTGAAGTAGTGCACTAAACAAAATAAAACAGAATGAAATTTGATTATAATAAATCTAATATGGTAGATGGCATATTTAATAAAGCTCATTGTTCTTCATAGATAAGGAATCCCGATGTAGATGTGTCAAATAAGATGTTAATTATGCCATGGGAAAATTACATAATATCTCATCTTCAGTGGAAAAGATAGTAAGACTGCATAATTACTTCACTGAAAAATTAAATAGTATTATCTTTTTTATAAAAAGCTATGCCACAAATCTTAATAAATTCTTAGCCTAGCTTTTCAGAAAAAGTATACTATTTTTAAGTGCTATAATATAACACATTGAAGCAGATGAAATAAGCCTAGAACTATTTGAAGCTCATATTTACAAACTGCACAATTATGAAGTAAATTTGTGTATTCAGCATATACTACCCAATGATAGATCAGAACTGTGTCACTGTGGGGACCAGACATTTGATTTGAAAAAGTGAATTATTCTTCAGCATTTCCAGTATAAATTAAGATTAGACTTTGCATATCAGAGTATTTGCTGAGATTTTATTCCTGAATTCCACATCGCAGTCTTCCTTTTGAAATGAGTTTAGTATATATACATACTTTTTCCTGAAGCACTATTTTGTTTATGTCCTAGGTTTTTTTTTCCAAAATTATTTATAGTGATTTAGAATGATATGTAAAATATTGCAAGATAAAGTAAAAAGAAATTTGATGAAGAAGGCCCGGGAGGAGATTCAGCGGCCAGCAGCATTTGCAGCTCAAGGGTGATGAGTCCAGATCTCCAGAACCACATAAGATAAGGAGGCAGCAGTACAAGTGTCTATAACCCCAGGGTATCCGTGGAAAACACCAGGAGGCGAGGACCAGCTGCCCGGCTTAGGCAGAGGCAAAGAGGCCTGTGCACCTGTGCCACAGTATACCCATGCCCACACCCCTCCCCACTACACACACACACACACACACACACACACACACACTGATGAGAAAAATGAAACAAATGCCAAAGAAGGAAGAGGAAAGCAACCTGGTGAAGTCTATGCACAGATACAAGCCATGAAATCCCATACTTTTATTGCAATAAGCCTCAAATTTGTTTCTGAAATTTCTAAGATGCTACTAGAGTAGACTGTATCTCTGCTGGTCTTGTGGCCAACCTTCATTTTCAAAAATGGGCATAGCAGTATTTCTAACCCTTCATACTCCTGCAGTCAAGAAACAGATTCTTGGGGCTAGAGAGATGGCTCAGTGGTTAAGAACACTGTCTGTTCTGGCAGAGAACCTGGGTTGGGTTCCCAACACCCACATGGTGGCTAAGAACCATCTGTAACTCCAGTTCCAGGAGAAACAACACCCTCTTCTGGCCTCTACTGGGTGCACTTACATACAGGCAATTCACTCATACACATAAAAATTTTAAAGTAGGCGGGGAGGGTGAAAGGAAGATAGTCTTTCCTTCTCTTTGAGCTCTCCCCTTCCCTCTCTTCCCTGTTCCTCTCTCCCTCTTCCCTTCCCCTCCCCTTCCCTTCCTCACACTTGGAACCCAGTGAAGAATCTTCCTCTATGTGGAGAATTCACAGATAAGTGCTCCAACCAAAGCCCCAGAAGGCTCTCAGTCAAAGCCAGCATAGATACATGAAGGAATGAACCTACAGACAACTCCAGCCTTTGAGTCCTTCTGCTGAGACCCCAAATATCTCATGGAGCAGAGACAAGCCACCCCCATAGTTTCTTGTTGCAATTCCTAACCCTGAAAATCCATGATCACAATAAATGGTCATTTTTCACATTAAATTTTAATGTTTTTATTTTATTTTATTATTTTGTGTGTGTATGAATGTTCTGTCTGCATGTAGGTTGGTGCACCCATGTCCTGCAATGCCACAGAGGGGTCGTATTCCCCTGGAACTGGAGTAAAAGACAGTTCTCAGCTGCCTTGTGGGTACTGGGAATCGAACCTGGGTCTTCTGCAAGAGCAGTTAGTGCTCCCAGCCACTGAGCTATCTCTCCAGCCCCACACATTAAATTTTAAGGTCATTTATTAGCACGTAGAACAAACCTCTAAATGAAAACACACCTAGACATGCTCCATCATTCCCACACTAGGGAAAGATTTCTCTCCTCGACTCTGACAGAGAAAAAAGTAAGGACCAAGTTCTTCCCAGACCTGTGTAGCAGTACAGCCGTGATTTCTGGGGTTTCACCCTCTGTGGCATTCTGTATAGACAGCAGCAGAGCAAAGGACGGGGGGGGGGGGGGAGCAAACCCTGGAAAGGGCAGGAATGCAGCTGACAGAGCTCTCTGCTGGCCTGACCCACCCCAAAGCCAGGTTGTGGAGGGCACACAGTGGCATGCTCTCAGCTGGCCACGCGTTGTACTAGTGCTGGGCGGGGGGGCAGGAGAACAGGAACCACGGAATTTTGACTGCATGTTCAATTGCTATTGCAAAAATGTACTCTAATGATGTCCATTTTTTTTTATTAAGAGTTAATGAAGTGGGGTTATAGTTCACTGGTAGAGCACTTACCTAACATATGCAGAACCTAGGTTAGAGTCCCCGGTTCCAAAGAAGAGAAAAGGTGTTAATGAGGCTTTGACTTATACTTGAGAAATTTAAATAAGTCTTCCAAATTTGAAGTGGGATTTTGTATGAGTGATTTTTTTCTCCTTTGGTTGGTTTTTGCTTCTTTGTGAAATCATAATAATGTGTTTTGCCTGAATGGTGTTCTCACCAGCTATAGATATATTTGGGAGATGAATATAATCTTTTTTTTTCTGATTCATAACAACGGTGGGCAACTCATCTTTTTAGGTGATCCATATTGCTTATGCAGTGCTAAATCAATCACCACTATTGTTTAGCTGCTGAGATCTGAGAACTGGTGTGTGGTGACAGAGCATTGCCACTCTGATTGGCTGAATTCCCTGATACTCAAACGAATCAGGAGCTCAGGCTGTGGTGCATCTTCCCAACTGAGTGGTTATGGAAACAGCACTTCCCAGGGCGTGGTTTTGAGTTCATTTCCTGCTTCACATCATTCATAAGAGGTGTATTTGTTCTAAGTATCTGACAGTGTCCAGTTTACACAGATTCTAAACATTATTATCCTTATGTATATTTTATAAGATGTCCATCTATGTGACAGACAAAAGCATGCCCGAGCCTGCAGAGGCTGCCTAGCTTTGTTTATGGTACATGTAGAAGCTCTACGTCTATCTTTCTGCCCTTCAAAAACATCCTTTCTCTCAGCAGAACTTTTGATTTATAGAACGTCTGAGGGGCTGGAGAGATGGCCTAGCGGTTAAGAGCACCGATCACTCTTGCAGAGGACCCGGGTTCGATCCCCAGCACCCACATGGCGGCTGAGAACCGTCTGTAACTCCAATTCCAAGAGAACTCCAGTTCCCGGGGAATCCAACACCCTCTTCTGACTCCACGGCATTGCACAACATGGGTGCACAAACCTAAATGCAGACAGTACATTCATACACATACAAAAAAATAAAATAAAATAAAGAAAGAAAGTCTAGAGTTCTCTTCTGAGAAGCTATGTTCAGTTACTTTGTGTGGCCATGTTAAATACAGAGTCCAGAGTGGGGTGAGTTTCACATGTACTTGGGATAACTGAAACAGAACACAGTAGGAGAACATTGTTCAAGATGCCAGCAGTGCTGGTATGAATGAGTATGCCCCCCCATAGGCTCCGACTGTTTGAGTATTTTGTTCCCAGCTTGCGGTGGTGTTTGCAGAGGCTTGGGAAGTGTGGCCTTGCTGAGGGGGATCTTGGAGAGCATATATCATCTCAAAGATCTCTCTACTACGCATGTACACTCAGCTTCCTGCTCCAGCTGCATCCTATCGTGCCTTCCCACCATGCTCAACTCTTATCCTTCTGGAACACCCCCCCCCAAACTCTTCCTTCTATAAGTTGTCTAGGTTATGGTGTTTTATCACAGCAACGGAAAGTAACTAAGATACCAATGATGTAATTTGGCACCCCCAAATGTGTCTGTTCTTAGTACTAGGTCGTGGTCTAGATTAGTTTTGCTGACAGCAATAAAGAATTTTACCTTGTCCAGGAAAGGCTTTGGCCTTTGTCCTTGTCCCCTGGAGATCATCTCTAAATTAGTGTGTTATGCAGCTTTTTCTACCAAATTGAAACAGTCCCTCCTAAAAGGAGGATCCTCGAGATGGCCTAGCGGTTAAGAGCGCCGACTGCTCTTGCAGAGGACCCGGGTTCGATCCCCAGCACCCACATGGCGGCCGAGAACCGTCCAAAACTCCAATTCCAGGAGAACTCCAGTTCCAGGGGAATCCGACGCCCTCTTCTGACCTCCGCGGCTTTGCACGACACAGGTGCGCAAACCTGCATGCAGACAATACATTCATACACATACAGAAATAAATTTAAAAAATTTAAAAAAAAAAAAAAAGGAGGATCCTAAGACAAGAAGCTTATCGGGGTCAGGAAGCTCAGAAAGTCACGAGATTCACAAAGCCTCTTCCCTGAGGTTATATAAACCACAAACATTGCTCAGGAGAGGAGACTCAGTGGAGCTGCCGGTAGGATGAGCAGGGAGAGCCAGGAACGCAACGTTCGTGAGCAACTGTTACCCATGCTAAGATGGGCTTTTTGGTGACATCGTTGCCTTTGAGTCATTCATGCTCCTGAAATAATCCCTAGTCATTTATGGTTCTGAAATAAGCCCTCATCCATACTCTTGTAAGTAATGTCAAGAAACTCACTGGCTTACCAAGCTTTCCTTGGGTGGAATAAATCTTTTGGTCTGATATAGGTCACTATGGATACCCTACCTGAGGAAATCATCCTATTTACCTGGAAACTTTAACCCACCTCAACAATGTGGCGTAGGATGGAGCTCTGGGTTCCATAGTAACAGCTTGACCTTAGGGGCTGGAGATGAGGTCACCCACCCAGGGGGGTGGCTTGTGTGGCATTCCCAGTGTGGCAGTGCTCCACAGGGCAGGACACTTGCAGTGACATGCTTGGCATTTTCCTGGACTCTGTCCTGTGTGTCGCTTACTCTGGTTGAGTTTAATCTGTACCATTTAGCCCCAGTAAACAAACCGTGAGAGTGTAACAAATTTTGGTGAATTCTGTGAGTCCTTCTAGCAAACTGTTGAACCCAAGAATGGTCTTAGACCCCCAAATTTGTAACTGAATGAAAGCACTCTTATGAGCCACGGACTTTAGAGGGTAGCAAGAACAGAGATGTCAATAAGCTTTATTTTATTTATGTGGTCCTGCACATTGAACCCAGAGTGTCATGCATCAAAGTAGGTTCTCAACCACCAAAGTACAACTTTTCAATCATATCAATGACACTCAGATGAGCTACAAAAATAATGATGATTGTCAAGGATTCTAGGAAAGCTAAGAACAGGCCCAGGGGCATGGGTAAGGGTCCCTCAGTCAGAATTCGCGGAGTTTCTGAGGCTGAGTGGGTGGTTTAAGCCACCAGGTTTCACAGAAGACAGCCAGGCATAGCCCAGCATAGTGAGGTAGGGCCTCATGAAAGACTATGTCCCAGTATTAGAAGAGCAATGCTTAAACTAGAGACTTGGTGTCAGTTCTTGAAGGGATTTTAGGACTTAGATTTCTCTAATCATCAGTACAATTTCCAAAAAGTAGGAAAATCCCAGTTTCAGACATGTTAGAGCATTCTAATGCTTTTTGTTGAAAAGGCTTATATTACTTTTGTTGTTGCCGTGACAAAGCAGCTGACAGAAGCTTTATTTTGGCTGGAGTTTGAGGGAATACAGTCCATTGCAGCAGGGATGGCATGACATCTGCAGAGAGCAAGGCCCTGGTAATAGGTAGAGCGGGTCTTCTCACCCCAACCAGCCCAATCTAGACACTCCTTCACAAACATGCCCACATGTTTATTTCCATGGTGGACCTAAATTCTGTCAAATTGTCGAGATTAATCATGATAGGACTGGAGAGATGGCTCAGCAGAGAAGAGCACTGACTGTTCTTGCAGAGGACCTGGGTTCGATCCCCAGCACCCACAACTCAGCTAACAACTATCTATAACTCCAGTTCTGGGGGAATCCGAACCCCTCTTCTGACCTCCACAGCATTGCATGACAAAAGTGTGCTTACCCACATACAAGCACTACACTCACACACAAAAATAAAAATAATAAATAATTTTAAAAAGGATTAATCATGGCAGGACCCAAGCTCAAGGGTTATGACCCACCTTTCCTTTGTACCCTAAAATTCTGAGGTTTGTGGAGCCTAATTAGATCTTAATATTTTAAGAAACCATCCAATGTAAGTAGAAAGGAGCTAGATGCTCAGATTTGACACCCGCTCAGGCCAATTTGTCTTGATCTTCACGAGGACAGGAACTGAAGGAGTACAGACCCAGGCCATCAGTTACGGCTCTCCACCAAAGTAAGTGACCAACCTGGAATTAATTTACTGTAAAAATGATGGTAAACCAGTAGGCTGCCTCCTCTTCAGCTTTTGCTGCAGCCCAGCCCAGCCCACAGAATATTGAATGATGCTGCGCCCGTTCAGAATCAGTCACTGTTTCACATGCCACTTGTCTGGCAATGCTCTTACAGAGACACCCAGAAACGTACTTTGATAATCTCCCAGGCATCTCTCACCCAATCAAGTTGACCATCAAGATTAACCATCACATATGTTAAAAGACTGATACATACTTTCTTAGAAAAAGAAAAGAAATTAAATGACTAGTCTGCATCCCTAAAACAATGGCAAATTCTAATGCATGTGTGAGTATATTTGGAATGAAACAAGTGGAAAGAACCAGGCATTGGGGAAGAGGAAAAGCCAAGCGATGGGGACAACCGGATGGATCCTGATGAAGTCTGCTTTCGGCATCCTGACACCAACTGCCCCAGCCGCAATCTGCCCTCTTCATCTGTATATCTCAGAGAGATTAACAACTTCCTTTTCACCTGCGTTTCGCCTGTGGGCCCATCCAGAAGCAAGAAAACTTTGCAGCCAATAAGACTATCCCAGAACCTCTCGGGGACTCTCCTTGACTCCTGCAGTGATGGCCATCTCTGAAGGGTCAGAGACCCACACAGCCCAGGGACTAAAAGCCCGGCTCCTCTTTCTCCTCATCATGTTTCAGTCTTCGGGGGGCATGCAGCTGGCTTCGGGTTGGCAAACCACCTTCTTACTCTCAGGGCACACAGCTTTGTGAGTGTGTGAGGAGACTGAGCAGCCACCTTGAACTCCCTTCCTCCCTACCTTGTCCCTTAGCTGCCCCTCTTCTCAAGGTGCCCAAGCTTGTATGAGTGAGGTAGGAGGTAAGGGCCTTCAAAAAAATCTCAGCATGCTTTGTGTTAGAGCTCAACTCCAGAATGTCTGTAGTTGCCCAGGTAATGGTAGTGTGTGTTTCAAGTCTGCTCGTGTCTCATGCTTCTGGATGGCCCAGAGGCAAAACACAGGTGAAAAGGAGGTTGTTAATCTCCCTGAGACACTCGGATAAAGGGTCTGTATTAAAGCTGGGACAGTTGGAGCCAGGATACCAAAAGCCAACTCCATCAGACTCCATTAGGATCCCATTGCACCCCATGTGGCATTCCATGGGGATTCAAAGCAGGAAGGAGACAGGTTCCTCACAGTACCTGGCTTTAGTAGAGCAGACCTTCTTAAGCCTGTGTATGTGTGCACCTCTGTGTGTGTGCATGTGTGTGTGTGTGTGTGTGTGTGTGTGTGTTATATGCCTGTCAAGGAAAGTCCATTTCAATAAACATATTTCTACATAAAAGCTTGTCTGAGGCCTGAGAGCCAGAGCCTATGGAGTACCTCCCAGCCTAAAGCCAAAGCCATTCTGAGTAAAGGGGGAACACAGGTGTAGACTCCAGACTCCAAACACACCAGAACTGAGTGCAAAAGGAAAGAGATTTTATTACTAAAGGGAAGAAATGGATAATTTGCCTTTCCTCCATCTTTTTGTTCTATTTGGACCTGTATGGGTAGATGTTCTCTGCCAAGGGTGATGAGAGAGGTCTTTTGTTAATGTATAATTTTTATTGAGTTTGCATTTCATATAATAGAGCTTAATCAAATTTAGACCCATCAATACACCCCTGCCGCTGGATTTCACACATTCTCTCATATACGTTAAGGCCTATCCAGTCAAACATTTGTACCCATTTGCCCCTTTATTCAAGTTCATACTGGAGTCTAGTCAGCCTGTCTAGCTTCACTCCCTTAAAGAAGATCTACTCTCATCCTTCAGTAATGAGTTGTCAATAGTTCCTCAGCTAATGTTGGAGACTGCTGTCTGTTTCCCAAGTTCTATGGTGGGTTTTTCATCTGATTGAATCAGCATGGGTCTTGTGCATGCTGTCACCATTGGTGCAAGTTCCCAGAGGTTCATGCACCAATGCTGGCTCTTAAAATCTTTATGACCCCTGTTCTGCAATGGTCTCTGAGCTATGGGCAGGTGAGGTTTAATGTAGTCCTATCCAGGGATACATACTCTGCTGTCTCTTTTTCTCTAAAACTTGGCAAGTTGTGCTCTACTGTGTGAAATGCTCTCTTTTGTATGAGGAAGATTTCTTGCTATTATTTGTACTAATGTATTAGTATTAGGGGACGGATTAGTATTCCCTCCAACCCCTGTTCTGCTATGTTCCACAAGACTTAGGTGTAGAGGTTCCATTGTAGATGTGTCACTTAGGGCTGGGCATCTCACAGACACTTATTCTCTATGTGTGACCAGTTGTAGAACTCTGTAATAGCTGCCATTTATTGCAAAAAGAAGCTTCTTTGATGGGCAGTGTACAGTATACTTGTTTGTAAATATAAGGATCCATATTTAGCATACAGTAAGAAATTTCATTTGTCTAGAGATATAATAGGGTCAGGGCTTTCTCTAGGATCTATGACCTCTCTAGCCATGTGTATTTGACTATATTTACAGTGCCACCATGAGTTCCCTCCCATTGAGAAGGCTGTAAGTCCAATTAGATGTTGATTACTTCTCTAGATAAAAGTGCCACTACTGCACCAACGGAGACGGTTTGCTGTGCCAGTTGTGGTGACTAGGTTTTACAGCTGGATTGGACTGTTGGTTGATTCTCTTCCTTAGCAGCTTGCATAGCATCCTCTCGAACTATGAGAGCTATGAGACTCCTCAGGCGGAAGCTTCCAGGTCGCTTCCAGCTCCATTGCTCCAAGTCCAGTGTGCAAACATGTTCTGTCTTCATCAGTAAGGTCTTAACTTCAAGTTCTGGGAGACAGTTAAGAGCTGTGGCAATAGCCTGTGTTATTTTGGGAGTCTCTTGAGGTACCCTGAACAACAACAACTCAAGGGAGGCTTCTCCTTTCTGGCACGGTTTCTTGTTATATGCCTTCAGGTATACATGGGCACTCATGTTCAGATATTGCATGTGTATTTTTCAGGGAGAGGTGAGTTAATACATTTCTCTCTGGCTTTTCATATCACCTAAGCTTTATTTATGTCTCTTCTCTCTCTCTCCCTGGCTAATCTCCCTGCTTCCTCCTCAATTAAAGCACCCTCATTTCCCCCTTGGTAACCTTTAATCTTAGCACTTGGGAGGCAGAGGCAGGTGGATCTTTGTGAGTTCAAGGCCAGCCTGGTCTACAGAGTGAGTTCCAGGACAGCTGGGGCTACAGGGAGACCCTGTCTCGAAAAGACCAAAAAAACTTTATTTATTATTTTTATTTTATCTGTATTAGTGCACTGCTTGCATGTATGTAAGTGCACCTGTGTTGTGCAATGCCTATGGACGTCAGAAAAGGGTATCAGATCTCCTGAAACTGGAGTTATGGACAGTTGCTAGCCACCATGTGGCTTCTGGGAATCAAACCCAGGTCCTCTGCAAGAGTAGCCAATGCTCTTAACTGATGAGCCATCTCCCAGCCCCAATATATTTACTAATGTACATATTCAAATTTTAATCTCTTCCAGAAAAAACTTCACACTCATGGGGTGGGGGGGAGGATGTTTTATCACCTTCCTGGGTGCCCCTTAACTCAATCAAGTTGATATCTAAAATCACCCAGAACATCTCTTCTCTCATTAATTTCTCCCCAGCTCCTCTCCTCCTGTTCCCCTCATCATAAAATTTACATATTTCTGTCTCTGTCCATAAACTTTCAAAACTGAAAGCATAGATGTTTATGATTTGTGGCAGAAGTGTAAGGTTGCATATTGTAGCAGGGACTCTAAATTGGACAATAAAGTAATAAAAAGCAGATTTTGCCCAAAATGATTGCAATAAGAGAAAAGAAGCTTCCATGTAGGCCTCAGTTAAGAATGCAGCATGGACAAGTGAGAATTTGTAATATCACCAAGGAGCAGGGTGGGAGGGCAGTAGTTATAAAATTACTAAGAGGCAGAAATAAAGTACAGGCAGATGTTAGCTAAGCCAACTTACGAGGGTTCTCATGGAAGGCAGACCATGGCTTTGGATGTTGAAGACAGATAAGAAATTGGACGAGCGTCAAAAGTGGACAGATATCAAAAGTGAGGGATTCTCACCAAACCGATTTCTCAGGATTCTTGCTATGACTGAAGAGCACTGGATGCTCTTCCAGAGGATCTAGGTCCAGATCTAGGTCCAGTTCCCAGCACCCACGCTGGTGGCTAACAACCATCCGTAGCTCCAGTTCCAAAAATCCAAGGGCATTGTGCAACATGGGTGCACCTACCTACATGCAGGCAATACACTCATACACATAAAATAGAAACAATAATAAAAACATTAAAAAAATAACAATAATGACCCTAACACGCTTAGTGCTTGTCAAATGTAAGGACTGTTTCCTGCGAGCATATAGATTAACAAGTAAGATGCTCAATGAATTTTTACATTTTATATCATTGGGGAGTTATCTTTCTTTTGATTATCAATAGCTCTTGTTCAAAGAAAGACTGAAAAACAAGGAATCAGTCCTGGGGATCTCAAGTTTGTCTACCATCTTGAATCAGCTGGAGACAGACCATAAATTTCCCTTTCTGTTCAATTACCACAAGTCTGATGCTGACAGTAACAAAGAGGAAACAGGGAGTATCAATAACTCCTTAGTCGCAAAAGATCTTCCCTTCCCTAAATACTGAGCAGTGTTGTTATAGTGATGTTCCCATTACAGATAAAAATTCACTGGCACTGTGGAAGCTAATCCTCAGGAAACAAGGCCCCGTCCTCCTGGTTCTTATTGTTATAAAGGACAAAACGGGAAGGGCCAAACTGGGACCCTAATCTTCTGTCCCCAAATCCAGTCCTCTTCAACACTAATTTGTGCTTTTCCAGGACAATGACCACTTGATTATTTAAAAATGCAAGCAATCATTTCTATTCTAGTTGTCAGGAATTCACTGCCTGTTGAGAGACCAAAAGTATACCTTTCAGGATGATGATAATAATGATAGCAGTTAATTCTTCCTGAATACTTACTGTATTATTGTTCTAAGGGTTTTATATGTCCCAACTCATTTAATCAGAAGTTCAAATGCTGAACAACTTACATTTGTAGATCAATTGTCCCTTCAAGTCATATAGTTGTAAAAGACAATCATAGTAGAAGAAATGTTGGCTGCAGAATTTTAAAAAAAGAACTATCGTTTTAACTTTGTAGTGTTGTATTTGAAGTATGTTTAATGTGGCAAACAGAACCTATTTCAGAGAGTTTTCATATAGCATCTCTTGGTTTTAGGAGCAAGAATAGAGAGAAAACCTTGTTGTGTTTGTCAACTGTTGAAACGAGTTTAGATAGGTAACTAGGCATCAGCTGGGTGTCTAGGAATGACCAAGACATCTGTATTTCAAAGAGGCAGTACTTTCTGGGTGTCATGTGTTGTACATCTAGAGGTTGATTTGGGTCTCAGGTAACCTCTAAGCACTGGAGGTGTTGTACTGGTCAAATAGTCACACATTTAGTTTCTGTGTTCCATTACCATCAACTTCTAACCACTCAGGTGCTTCTAGAACCCACACAGTAACAGTGTCTCAGAGACCCTGCTGCTGGAGATGGTTAGAACTCATGCTTCATTTTGTTAGTTGACACACACGATTCTTAGCAATGAGTCTTGTGAAGGACCACTTTGCTGACTCAGTTGGTTTTTATTTAAATCGATTTTTGAGGCATTTTTCTTGAAAAATAACTAGGCTCAATTTTGCAGTCTGTATGCTATTTCTCCTTTAGAACTGCACCTTTTTACTGGGCTCCTTACCAGCTAGGTCTCTGTAGCTAATATCTCAGACCCAGGCTGTAAATCAACAGGCAGAGGAATGAGGGGCCAACCCTCTTTCTATTCTGGGGGGTTCGTATTTCACTTAGACACCAAACACAGGCCCAAGCCACATCACACTTAATTTGGCTCTGAAGAAACAGAAACTAATCAATAACAGCATTCCAATTGTCTGTCTTCGGGCTTATATATGAATGTTACAAAAATAATAAAAACAAATTAATTCAAGCCCATGAACTCCCGTAGAAGAAATTGAAATTTAAAATACTGACTGTCACACCACCCATCAGAGAAGCTTCTTTTTGCAATACATGAAGGCTACTGCAGAGTTCCACAGCTGGCCACACACAGAGAATATATGTCTGAGAAGTACCCATCCTAGGTGACATATTTACAGTGGAACCTCTACACCTAAGGCTCATGGAACATAGTGGAACAGGGCATGGAGAGAATACTAATACATCTCTTAATTCTCATCACCAAAGCTTCCTCATACATCAGAGTATGATGCAAACAGAAGGCCACAAGTGGCCAAGCTTTAGACGATAAGAGACTGGACAGTATGTACCCTGGATAGGACCCTTATGTCAAGCCTCACCCACCCAGGGCTCAGGGGTCATTACTGAAGAGTGAGTAGAAAGAGTATAAGACCCAAGCATAGGGAAACATAGGCTGTCGGGCCACTGGAAACGTGCTCATATGAACTTGTGGCAATGGGTGGCAATGGTGGAGCACAAGACCCATGCCAACTCAATCAGACAAGGGCCCAGAGTCAGGTGAGATAAATGGAGGGTGGCCCAGCCCTAGCCTGGGATCCCTTGGAAACTGACTACAGTTGGGTGACAGAAGTAGACCTTCCTTTAGATCTCTAGATAGTCTGAATAGACTCCAGTGGATGAACTTGCACTAAAGGACATCTGGGTAAAATGCTTGGCCTGATGGGATTTAACATGAATGACAGAATACATGCGGCCCAGGGGCAGGGGACATGGATAGCAGAAGGGCTCTAAATTTGATTAAGAACTATTGCATGAAATGTACAAAAGCTCAATAAAATATTTTTTAAAAAGAAAAAAGAGGGGACTGGAGAGATGGCCTAGCGGTTAAGAGCGCCGACCGCTCTTACAGAGGACCCGGGTTCGATCCCCAGCACCCACATGGCGGCCGAGAACCGTCTGAAACTCCAATTCCAGGAGAGCTCCAGTTCCAGGGGAATCCGAGACCCTCTTCTGACCTCCGCGGCATTGCACGACACGGGTGCACAAACTTGCATGCAGACAGTACATTCATACACATACGGAAATAAATAAAATTAATAAAAAATTTTAAAAAAAAAGAAAAAAGAATTTTCATCACAAAAAATAAAGCACTGACTGCACTACATTTTCTCAATTCTTATGTTTTATTAGGTGGGCTACCCACAGGAGCTAGATTTTTATCCACAAGGGATAAAAATGGCAGCTAGTCATCAGAATCAAGGGAGAATTAGATATTAAAGGGTTGATGCAGCCAAGCATCATGGTGTAAACAAGATATAGGCAACTAGTCATAAGAATCAAGGGAGAATCAGATATTAAAGGTTTAATGCAGCCAAGCATCATGGTGTACACCTTTGATCCCAGCATACAGGAAGCAGAGGCAGGTGGATCTCTGTGAGTTCCAGGCCAGCCAGGGCTACATAATGAGACCCTGTCTTTAAAAAAACGAATAAACAAACAACTGAGAGAGGCTCAGCAGTCAAGAGCATTGGCTACTTTTCAGGGTTCAGTTCCCAGCACCCACATGGCCACTAGCAACCATCCATGGCTTTATTTCCCAGGAATCCAGTGCCCTCTTCTGGCATGAGTGGGCACTGCACAGTACAGTTGCACTTACATACATGCAGGTACAACACTCATAAACATAAAATAAAAGCAAATTAAAAATTTTTGATGTTTAATGCAAATCCTTCAGCAAGACTGGAAAACCTTTTTCTGTGGCATTTAAAAGTGAGATCATCTGAACATGTTCACTTTGTATCTGAGACAACTGAGGCCCCATGATTATGAGGTCCACTCAAGAGCTAGGCAGTGGCTGGCCCTGAGATCCATTCCTCCAAATCACAGACTTTGCTCCAGGTTTGGTCTTCAACACTGAAAGAAAAACATCATGCCAAACATTTGGAAAGAAATATCTTTACATGAATAAACATAGAGAGTTTAGAGGTAAACCCTGTTTTTGCTAAAGTTTGTTTTTTAAATTTCTTCCTCAAAATAAATCTTCATAAAGATGCACAGTAGTGGGGCTGGAGAGAAGGCTCAGCGGTTAAGAGCATCCACTGCTCTTGCAGAGGACCCGGGTTCAATTCCCAGTACCCACATGGTGGCTAAGAACTGTATTTAACTCCAGTTCCAGGGGAATCCGACGCCCTCTTCTGACCTCCATGGTATTGCACGACACAGGTGCACAGACCTGCATGCAGACAGTACACTCATACACATAAAAAAAATAAAGAAAGAAAAGAAACACAATAGTACCATGGGAAGGGAAGACCCCCGTGTGGAGCACAAGGGCAGGACTGATGGTCGTTTGGGCTTGCCAAGGAGGAGCCTTCAAACAATTTCTTAAGGAAAACATGACATCTTTCAGCCTAATAAAGAAAATAAATAAATAAATAAGATCATAAGCTGAAGATGCTAAAACCTATGTTGTCACAATCTTGATATATGTGTGGCATGCATATATGCATATTTTAGAATGATGCAAATTGGAAGGAACAACAACAATAACAACAACAACAAAAAAGACTGGGTCAAAGAACTGACTGAAACAGAAACTGATGGACTTCTGCTGAAAACAGTAAACTTCTGCATGGAAACTTTTAAAAGAGACTGAGAAAAAGATGAAAAAATTATATGGCAGAATGCACGAGCTCTGGTGGGGTGGGGGTCAAGGAAGGTGGAATGGGTCTAGATTTGATTGGGAAATGCTGTATGAAATGCACAAAGCTTCAATAAAAAATAATTGGCTTTGGGGGAAAAAAACAACAATGTTTAGAGGTTGTGTGCATGCCTCTGACTGAACCAAGAGCTTCACATATGCTAGTAGATGTTCTAATACTGAGCCAAATGCCCGTCCTGATGTATTCTTTTTAAAAAAAAATGTATTAATTTGGTTTGTTATTGTTTCATTTACTCTGTGTGTATGAGTGTTTCACCTGCATGCATGTAAGTGAACCATGAGTACACTGTCCAGGGAAGATAGAAGAGGGCATCAGATCATGTAGAACTGGAGTTAAGGACAGTTGTTAGCTGCTATGTGGGTGCTGGGAATAGAACCCAGGTCCTCTGCTAGGGCAGCCAGAGCTCTTAACCACTGATCTATTTCCTCAGCCTGAGGCTGTATTCTTAAACAAGATTTGTCCTTAGTGAATCACAGATAATGTGATCAATGGTTACACTGATTTTAAGCTTCATCTATAATAATAAATTTACCTATGCCAATGAATATAAATGCCTTTTAATATCATCTTGGTCAAAGGAGCCATGAGTGTGTGAGGGTTTATGGTGTGTATGTTCACCCATGAGTGTGCATGTGGAGGCTAAATGACCCATGTCTTCATCTGTTGCCCTTTGCCTTATTTCTTCGAGATAGGGTCTTTCACTGAACCCATTTAAGCCTAGGCTAGCTAGCCAAGGAGCTCCCAGGCTCTGCCTGTCATTATCTTCCCTACCCCCAATGCTGGGGTTACAGACACACATGGCAATGCCTGGCATTTTTACATATGTTCTGGGCATTTGAACCTCAGTCTTCATGCTGGCCTAGCAAGCACTATTCTTTAATAAACCATCTCCCAGCCCCAAGGACAGTTTTTGAACTGACCAAAGAGATGCCTGAGCCATGGCCACAAATATGCTAAACTGTGATTAGCACTTTCTATTAAAGTTGGAACATCTAAGCAAAGCCTCAGTTGGAACCATATTGCTTGGAGAACCATATGCTCTTGATAGATGATTCAACTAGTATTTATAGAGGACTTATTGGGGCACAGAAAAATCTCAGTCATGAAAGGCTATTTTAGTAAATTAATAATCTTATTAAGTCTTTTCTCATCAGCCTCGCCTATCCAGCCTCATGCCTGTCTCAGCTCCCAAGTATGGATTATTATTAGTTACACTAGTGTCTTAATTTTAAATCATGTCCATTGCTACAATAATCATTCTGAACTGACTGCTGTTCAAAGAGGCTAATATTGAAGAGATAAGAGTTGGTTGGAAGGAATGAACTTTATTCAAAGACCAGCCTATAATATGTGCAAGGGCTATCTCCTCAAAGTTCTGCATTAGGGGAAGGGGGTGTGCACTTGGGAACCAAAAGATGTTTTATAGAGAGTATGATAATTACTTTTCTCATCACTGGGACCAAATTCCTGACAAAGAGCTACTTAAGAGAAGAAAGGTTATTTATTTGACTCATGGTTCGTGGAGATACAGTCCATCATGGTAGGAAAGACATGTACAGAAGTGTGAAGTGGCTGCTCACAGTGCATTTGCACTGAGGTGCAGGGAAGACTTACAATACAGACAGAATCTGGACTTAGGACTTTTACTTAACCTTCACCAAATAGCTACTGTTTATACTGCAAATAAGCTCACTGAGCCATGTGCAATTATGAGCTGGGCACTCTCCACCCCACTTTACCTTCAATCCAAAATAGTGAGTGAATGTGAATGTGCTTGAATTAGCATATCAGGGTGCTTGAAGAAACATAGTCATGCTCGTATCCTCACTGGAAGCAGTGAGAATTGAGAAGTATGCTTGGCATTGTGTATGTGAGATATTTTAGCACTGGGCATCAAAAGGCATGATTCTCTGTTGAGGTGGGTTGGATCCTAGCTTCGACACCCTCAATTGATGCTGGAGATACTGTGTGAGTCCTGGTTCAAGAGTACATTTCATTGAGACACCTGAAGAAACAGACTCTCAGAGTTCAGGCCCAATTTTGGCCTTAAATGCTAAGAGTAAGATTGATGCTTTATTCAGTTACAACCAGAATATGGCTTAGTTCTGCTGCAGTCAGGAAGCAGGGAGCACTTAGTGCTGATACTCAGCTCCTTTTCTTCCTTTTCCTTTTTAATCAGATGGGGACAACAGCATGTGGGATGCACCATCCTACACTCACAGGGGGCCTTCCTTGCTTGGTTGGATAATCCTCTCTGGCAACTCCCATACTCTGGGTGTGTGTGTATGTATGTGTGTGTGTGGGGGGGTTATATCTTCCAAGTGATTCCAAATCCAGTCATGCTAACAATGAAAACCAATCATTACTGGAGGGAAAGCAGGAATACAACAGGAAGTCTGCATGCTGAGTGGGGTCTTTGTCATCCCAGAAGTATGACCTCTTTCTGGAACATCCTAATGGTCTGTAACGGCCTGGGCTGGCTTTAGTAGTTAGTTTTAGACAGACACATTCATAGTATTAAAGGGTAAGGAGGGCCATCACAAAAGTCAACAAATGTTCTGGGTTCTGCAGATCTAAAGATAGACTTAGCAATTCACATCTTAAGTTGAGGCTTCTCTTTAGAATTTAGAATGCTGGGCAAAAAGAAAATGGGCATAGAAAAAGATTAGATAGGGTAACATCTTATGAAAGGGCAAAATAACTCCACAAGGACAATTCTAAAGAATTGATGAAGCTGGTGATCCCAGAACTTTTTGGAGGAAAAAAAATTTAAAGGGAACAACAACAACAAAAAGACTTGCTCAAAGAACTTACAAAAGACTTGAGAAAAAGATACAAGACAGGACTTAACATGTAAGGGAGACTGTATGAGTACGGGGTGGGGCATGCATGGGGGAGGGGCATGAACTTGATTAAGAAATATGGTATGGCAGGGCTGGAGAGATGGCCTTCCGGTTAAGAGCACCAACTGCTCTTGCAGAGGACCCAGGTTCGATCCCCAGCACCCACATGGCGGCTGAGAACTGTCTTTGACTCCAGTTCCAGAGGAATCCGACGCCCTCTTCTGACCTCCACGGCATTGCATGACACGGATGCACAGACCTACATGCAGACAGTACATTCATACACATAGAAAATAAATAAAATTAAATAAATAAATAAATAAATAAATAGAAATATTGTATGAAACGCACAAAAGCTCAATAAAAATTTAAGGAAGAAAAAGAAATGATTGTGTTAATAACATCTGTGTTTTACTTTGAACTATCTAGGAAGTAGACAAGCATGTTACTCAGCACTCTTTATCTATTCCTTTGTTTGTACACATACATCATTACACACAAGTCACAGTGTAATTTCACAGGCACCATCATTTCCTGCCTACGCTGCTGCACTTAAGCCACTGTGTCACAAACTGTGAAACCTAAACAACAGGAATTCACTGCCTCACAGTAGCATTGTGCTCAGTCCAAAGCCACTAGGGAGATATCTTAGTGGCTTTGTCTCTGTTCCATGTCTCTCTCCTAGATTCTGGTGCTCTGTCAGACTGCCTAGCCACAGTCTTCACAAAGCATTCTCATTTTGTGCATGCCATTGTCCAAACCCTCCCTTTTATAATAGATGGGTTAGGGATCCACCTACTCTGGTTTGATCTCACTGTGTTTTATCTACAATGGCCTGATTCCAAATAAGGTCACATTCTGAGGTACTGAGGGTTGTGACTTGAATATATAAAATTGGGGACAGTGGGCTCAATCTATAACATGACCATAATCTTTTACATATAGCAGCCATTTAAAGTTTTTTTTAAGGAAAGAATTTAAGAGCAGGAGGATGAAGAGGATTGCTGTGAAATGCTGCCTTCATAGCATGATTTGCCTGTAGCACCCATGAACTGACAGCGACTGTGTTTCCCTGCAGAAGACCTGCACAAGATCAAGCCAGTTAAAAATTCCACCATGGGGGCCTGGAGAGAAGGCCTAGCGGTTAAGAGCTCCGACTGCTCTTGCAGAGGACCCTGGGTTCAACCCCCAGCACCCACATGGCAGCTGAGAACCATCTTTAACTCCAGTTCCAGGGGAACCTGACACCCTCTTCTGACCTCCGCAGCATTGCACGACACAGGTACAAAAACCTACATGCAGACAGTACATTTATACACATAAAAAATTTAAAGAAATTTTTTAATTTTTAAAAAATTCCACCATGGTCAAAGGAGGGGCTACTGAGGCTCCACCCCTAGCTGAGGAGCTATTGTCAGTCGATGGCAGTCACAGAAAAGACAGACATTTGGGGGCTGGGCCCTGTGGCCCCTGGGAGGTTGCCTGTGCTCCAGTAGATGGCCCCACACCTATAGACAGACAGGCGGCACCAATTCGACACAATGGGATTTTTTTTTTTTTTTAATTTCTGTATGTGTTTCAATGTACTGTCTGCATGCAGGTCTGTGCACCCGTGTCGTGCAATGCCGCGGAGGTCAGAAGAGGGTCCCGGATTCCCCTGGAGCTGGAGTTCTCCTGGAATTGGAGTTTTAGACGGCTCTCGGCCGCCATGTGGGCGCTGGGGATCGAACCCGGGTCCTCTGTAAGAGCGGTTGGCGCTCTTAACCACTAGGCCATCTCTCCAGCCCCACAATGGGATATTTTTAAAAAGATGAAGTTGGACACTCTCGGAGAAGTAGGAGGGAGAAATGGGAGGGTGTATATGATCATAATATATTGTATACATGCAGGAACTACTCAAAAACTTTGAAATTATTTTTATTTTATGTGTGTGTGTGTGTGTGTATGATATGTGTGGGGGGGGTGGGGACCCACAGAAGCCAGAAGGAGGTGCCAGATCCTCTGGAGCTGCAGTTACAGGTGTCATGCTTGTTGGGCTGAATCTGGGTACTCTGGGAAGAGCACCAAGTGCTCTTAACCACTGAGCCATCTCTCCATTCCCATAATTTTTTTTAAAGAAATAAGAGCCATAAGTCAGCAGTACTATTTTGATAAATGAACTATAGCACATATTTCTCATTACACATATTTCAATGTATTAGAAAAATTTGAAACACGCAAAAGTAGGTCTGACACAATAAGGAGCCCATGTTTTCATTTTCTTGTTTCAATAATTATCAAACTATGATCGATTTTGTTTCATCCCTCTTCTATCTTATGTGTATAAACTATTTTATATTTAAAAAATACTTTCCAGCTGGGTGTGGTGGCACACGTCTTTTATCCTAGCACTCGGGAGGCAGAGGCAGGCAGATCTTTGTGAGTTCAAGGCCAGCCTGGTCTACAGAGTGAGTTCCAGGACAGCTGGGGCTACAAGGAGACCCTGTCTCGAAAAGACCAAAAAAAAAACTACTTTCAGGGCTGAAGAGCACTGGAGAGCACTGGAGAGTACTGACTGTTCTTGCAGAGGACCTGGGTTTGATTCCCAGCACTGACATGGCATCTAACAACCATCCATAATTCCAGTAATTCCAGTTCCAGGAGATTGGATGCCCTCTTCTGACCTCCATGGGCATTGCATGACATGGATGCCCTTACATATATGCAGACAATACACTCATACAAAATAAATAAATATTAAAACTACTTTCATCTGTGTTGTCTCCAATTCTTAAAATAGCTGTTTTTAAAAGTAGGTTATATGGTTCTACATTAAAATTCCAATAAATTACTATTTTAATGTAAACATCTATTTTTTAAAAAATGCTACAAGGTAAAATTTAAAGTTTCAGTGTGGTTTTATTCAGTTTCATTGGCTTCTTGTGCATTTAAATTCATTAGTAGATGGAAAAGGATGAATACTGGAATGTTATACAGCCTTATCTCTTATCGAAATAAAAATGATTATTGTTATATAATTAATAGGGTTGGGATAGGGTGGTGGCTCCGCAGTTAAGACTGCTTACTGCTTTCCCAAGGAACCAGAATTTGATTCCCAGCACCCATGTTAGGTGGCTCACAGCCATCTGAAATTTCAGCTCCAGGAACTCTGATGACCTTCTGACCTTCATGTGCACATCATTTAAAGTAATAAAAATAAATCTTTAAAAATATTAGTGGACTAAATAGATGAGTCAGTAGTTAAGAGCAGTGACTGCTCTTGCAGAGGTCCTGAGTTCAATTTCTGGCACTCACATAGCAGTTAGCAACTGTAACTCCAGTTCTAGGTATATCTGACACCTTCTTCTGAACTTCACAGGCATTGCATGACATGGGGGGGGCACTTATATGCATGCAGGCAATACACTCGTGCACATAAAATAAAATAAAAATAAGATTTTTTTTAATTATTAGGTAAGTTGTCAGCCTCTACTTTTCTAGAAAATTGGGTACTGAATAACCTCTGACTGAGTTTATCCTATAAGAATGAGATTTGGGGGCTGGAGAGATGGCCTAGCGGTTAAGAGCAACGACGCTCTTACAGAGGACCCGGGTTCAATCCCCAGCACCCACATGGCGGCCGAGAACCATATGAAACTCCAATTCCAGGAGAACTCCAGTTCCAGGGGAACCCGACACCCTCTTCTGACCTCCACGGCATTGCACGACACGGGTGCACAAACCTGCATGCAGACAGTACATTCATACACATACAGAAATAAATAAATAAATAAATAATTTTTTTAAAAAATGAGATTTTACTGAACCAACTACCTCTGACATCACATCTTGTATGCAAAAGCTGCAAACATCTGACATTTTAAGAACACATTTTAATTTCAAGCAATTCTAGGCCAAAAGTGACATCTGTAGAAGATTCAGATACATGAAAATAAAATAAACCAAGTGAGCCACTTAATGTGTGACATGGAGGTCACATACCGGTTATCAATAAAACTGGTATGTATCTCAGAAATGTGGTGCTGGGAGAATTCTGTGACATAATTCTTTCACATAATTGTGTCTGATATTTGAACAAAAAGCACTTTTATGTTCATACGCATGTGAGTATTGATTATCAGCAACTACACATGCGATCACTCACATGTGAATTAGCTCTGGTTCGTCTCACCAACTGATTCATATCGCCACATTACTATTATATAGATATTTACAAATACTTCATCAACTGATTTATATCACCACATTACTATTTTATAGATATTTACAAATACTCCTTTTGGTCTGGAATGCTTTCTATATCTCTTTCTTGCTTGACTAAGAATACCAAGGTTGCCCCCAATGCTCGCTTGAAGGTTGATTTAGTCACACTAGCAAAACCCCAGGCTCGAATGTCAAACAGGATCAACTCAATACTGTACACCAATCATGCTACAATCTTTGCACTGCAGAAGTTATAGCTGCAGACTCCTCAGCACAGCAAAAGTAAATGTTTAGTGATTATCTGTGCTTTTTGTTAACTCCCCGGATGGGATTTTTTTTAACCTTTGTGTATTTGAAAACAAGCGAAATCTGAAATGCAGCGGCGGATGCCTCCAACCCCGAGCTTCATTAGTACAGATGAAGCAGCGCTCACTTTGTTACACAAATAATTAAAGAGATTAAATGCAAATAAACACTGGGAGGAAGTTAGGTAATTATTTTAACGACTCTAGCGACTTCCACCAACCTTCATTATCAGCCACAGATCAAATTTAATTGTTTTATGTAAGAACAACATAAGCTATATGGGAAGTACTAAAATTACCCAGCGATTATACTTCATAAAAATGGCCTTTTCTTCAGGCTGTCATCTATAGTTGTTTTCATTCTGGCACTGATAAGCTGTCTACATATTTTAAAGCAAGATAAGTGTTTACACTTAAGTGTTCTTCTAGTCTGGATTTTTGTTCTTTCAGTGGCATTCTTAAAAGCTTTTATATTTTGTATCTTAGATTCGATCATAAGTGATTTGGGGCCACATTTTTCAGTCATTGAATGTAAAACAGTTTGGCATATTCACCCATTTGAAATAAGTGTCACTTGGAATCATGTCATCTTTTCCACATCTGATCTATTTAGGATAAATTGATTTCTCTTTTCCTTGTCTTCCTAAACCAATTTAGGAAGAGACTGGCACCCCCACCTACTGGGATCCCCCTCTCTACCACTTGAGGCACTATTCCCAGTTCTGTTTAGAAAATGCCTTTTGTTTTACATTGATGTGGTAATTATGATTCACGGTGTTCCCCTGGGTTCTTGATCTCAGTGCTATGCCAGTTCTTCATGAAAATACTTTACCTAACTTACCCTGTTTAAACCTTTGAATTCCCGTGGAGTATATATTACTACCCCGTTTTCTAGATAAAGGAAGCTGCGCCTGTGTGGAGGAGGCTTGGGAAGAGAACGAAGAGGGCAAGGCAGGCATGAGAACAAAGAATAGTGACGCATGTACATGAAGACAACATGATGAACCTGGAAAAATAAAAACAAAGTTCACAAAAACGGACTTTCAAAGGTTCACTGGCTTTCTCAAGCTGCACAAGTAGAAACTCCTCCTGCTGCCAACCAAACCCTGTTTTGCCTGAGTCCAAGGACCATTACAAGCCCCCAAGTAATGAGATGAAGCTAGGTATTGATGTGAAGGGCAACAGGAAACAGCCCTTGAGGTGTGAGTTAGGGATCACTTGATGGTGAAACACTAAGCTAACATTTCCAACTGGCTCCATTTTGTATTGCTTTTCAAGCTAGCTCTGCGTTTCTGACTAGTCTTCGTTGCTGGAAAAAACACACACTTAGGAACAGGCTTTGTGGTAGAGTGGTTCTAACAAAGGGATTTCCCCACTCGCAAAGGTTAGTGATGCTTTTAGGTATGATTCACTAACCACTGAGTTTCACTCCTGCTATCACAAGGCATTTCTGTTCAACCAAATTAAAAATGTCCAATGGAATAAAGGGCACTTCCGTAACCTCAGGCAGGAGAAGGGACTCTGTAGACTTGCGAGCTGCTTTCCGGCATTTAATGAAAGCTTGACTGACTTCCCCCCGTCCTCCTCTCACTATGCCGGCTTGCACACCAAGCCAGGCCCACGGCAGGATTTCTTGAGGTGCATTGAGTGGGGTGTCTGTTTGCAAAGCTCTGCCTTCTGTGTGAGCTGGAAGATAGAACAGGAGCCTAGTTCTTATTTGGGTTGAGGGCCGAGGTGTTTGAGATCTCAGACAGAGAAGCCATGTCAGATACTGAAGCCAAAGTGCAAACCTAAAGGATAGAGGTTGAAGAAGAGGTGAAGAGACTGAATGCCATCTCCCATCTACTCTGCTTGCTCCTTGGGAATGCACCCAGTCAGAGGGATTTATGAACAAGACTGGCAAAGGCACATCCCCAAAGAAGATAGTCTCGGAAATGATTTCTCTTGGACTGGTGCATAGGGAGAGCTTTGCTGAAGCTCCTTGGGATGCGCCTAGAAGCCATAGGCCCTTCCTAAAGAGAGCCTAGGGTTCAGCTCATACCACAAGAGAGAAAAGTCCAACAGTTTTCTTGGTGTTTCCCCCTACACACACACACACACACACACACACACACACACACACACAAACACACACACACTCCCACGTGTGCCATCCTCCAGCCGGCTTGGTTTGATGACACTATTAGAGCTCTAGGAAGCCAGTCACTCCCAGTCAGGCTGTAATCAAGTTGCACCCAGAGGAAGCTGCAGGCTATATCCGGGGGTTGGGGGGGGGGTCCGAGTTTTATTTCCACTTGGCCGCTTGCCACTAACCTTGGGGAAACTCCTTTAAATCGGGTCCCTCTTTTTTTTCTTATCCTGAAAATGAAGGTAATCCCACTTCCCAAGGCCCCCTTGAAAAGCTCACTGGGAGGGGTCACACGGAATAATTGCGGTGGCTGCAAACTGCGAGGGGCTCTGAAATGAAGAAAAATAAGTTAAGCGTACTCAGTGGAGTTTTAAGACATTTCTGCCTCGGAGGTGTAAGCGTCCCCAGGCAGCCACTGTTCGGATTGATTCCCTCTTACGGACTGCCTCACGTAGCAAGCACCTATGTGGAGCACCCCTCCATCTCCGTGGGCTTCTATCGATTTCTGCTTTGCAAGAGAAAGTGGACTTTCCTGCCGAGGTTCTGTACATCAGCCCGGCAGGTGGGAGTCACGGAGGGAAGCCCTGTGCCCTCTTCCCTCTCTCCTTCCCCTGCGCCTCTCCCAGGGTCTCCGGAGTTGTCCCCACTCGAATGGGTTTTCCTGGCATCCCCAAAGCCCTTGCCACATTTTAGAGATCTGAGCCCGGGTAGAGAGCGCTGGCCGCGGGCATTCGCCTGGGAAGCCAGCCGCGGGGCACTCGGCGCAGACCCGGCAGAGAGCCGGGCCCCTCCCTCTCCGCCCGCAACCCCTCTCCGCCAGTAGCAGCGCGGCTGTCTTCGCACAGGAGGGCTGGGAGGACGCCGGAGTCTGCAGCGCCCCCGCCCCCTGGCTTTTTCTTTCTTTCCCTGCTTTGGGATCTTGCTGTCGGGAGCCAGGAGAGGTTCTGAGAAGAAAAGAGCGAGAAGGACCGGAGCGCAGCTTTCTGCCACGCTGCGCCAACAGGGCTAGGGCGCAGCGTCCTCCGTGACCACTCCGGATCGCAGCCTCCCCAGCTGACATGTGATGAAGGAGAGCCCCCAGCATCTGCCGCTTTCCCAGGGGTCCCAGAGGACGCCACCAGAGCCGGCGGAGACACGGGACAGGAGCGCAGAGGCTCACCAGGCTGTGCGTGCGGTCCAGGCTCCCGCTCCGGAGGGAGCGCAGTGGGCATCGCCGCCTTGCCGGCACTCGGGGCAACTCTGGGGCCAGCGGAGTGCGGCTGGACGGAGTCCAGATTCCCGCCGACTTCACCCCTAGGGCCGCTCAGGCCCTGCTCTCCGGCCTGTGCCGCGCGGAGTTCTCCCTTGCCCCGAGTCTGCGCCGATCTCCCACGCCCGGTCCCCGCAGCGCCCACGGCTGATGGAGAGGGCGCCCGCCGCTCCCTGAGTGCGGTGGCAGCCGCCGTCCAAGCTGCGCACCGGGTCCCCCGGACTCCCGCTGGGGAGGAGGGGCCGTCCGAGACCCCGGGGAGCGCGCACCATGAAGTCCGTGCTGTGCAGCCGCTTCTTCATCCTGTTGCCCTGGATCCTGATCGTCATCATCATGCTCGACGTGGACCCGCGCAGGCCTGCGCCCCCCATAACTTCGCGCCCCTATTTCTCTCCCCACACACTGGGCTGCGGGGGCTCCCGGGTCCCGCTCCGCCGGAGCAGCCCGTGGCGCGAGAAGCGCAACGAGTCTCGGGCGCAGCCTCAGCCGCAGCCGCAGCCGCCGCTGCCCACCATCTATGCCATCACGCCCACCTACAGCCGGCCAGTGCAGAAGGCCGAGCTGACCCGCCTGGCCAACACGTTCCGCCAGGTGGCGCAGCTGCACTGGATCCTGGTGGAGGACCGCGCCACGCGCAGCGAGCTGGTGAGCAGCTTTCTGGAGCGGGCCGGGCTGCCCAGCACGCACCTGCACGTGCCCACGCCGCGGCGCTACAAGAGGCCGTGGCTGCCGCGCGCCACCGAGCAGCGCAACGCCGGCCTGGCCTGGCTGCGCCAGAGGCACCAGCACCAGCGGCCACAGCCCGGCGTGCTCTTCTTCGCGGACGACGACAACACCTACAGTCTGGAGCTCTTCCAGGAGGTACCGGCCCTGGCCGGCTGGGACACAGGGGCGGTGGGGCTCCGAGGGCCGGTGGGGCTGGGCTCGCATCCCACTTTCGTTGCAGATGCGCTTTTGAGTTTTCAGTTCTCCGGAACTCAGTGTGGAGTGGCTGGCTCCTCGCTGAAGGTCCCCAGCCTGGGCTGGGCAGGCGGGTGTGAGTGCGGAAGGGGCGGGTGTGGGGGGTGTCTCAAGAAGGAGAAGTGTGGCCCGCCCGAGTGGGGATAAAAAAGTCTGCCCTGAAATTTTCTGTCCCGCCCGACACTGGGCTCAGGAAAGAGCACGGATGGTGTGCAGGTACCTGGCTCTGACCAGGATGGAGCCCACACCTGGCTTGATCTATTTGGAAGCTTTCCAGCACCTACACATGATTCTGAGTGGAGAAACGTTTGGGACGAAGGTTAACCAAAACCCAGCCTAGGGACACATTTCCTGAGTCCCCTAGTGCGAAATGATGGTTAGTGTAAACTGACTTCTGTGTGTGTTGGGGGGGGGGGTCCTCTCTCCATCTCTTCCGTGCCCTGCACAAAAAGCAGCACTCTGCACCTAAAATTGCCGCCCAAGTTTAAAAATGTCTTTAGCAAATGAGTCAGGATTGTTCTGCCCTGTCGTTATTTAAGCCTTTTTGCTGTCCAAAAGCATCGTCTGGCCCACCTCACCCCTTTTCTGGGTCTCTCTCTCTCTCCCTCTCTCTCTCGCTCTCTCTCTCTCTCTCTCTCTGGCTTCTCTGACTTAGGAGATTGCTCCCAGAAGTTTTCTTGAGATTACCAGTGTCCCCCTGCCTCCTGCTGCTGGAGGGTGCTGTGTTCCCCAGAAGGCCACAAGCATGCACAGGCTTAGAACAGGTGGCATGTGCTAAGGCTGACATTCCCTGGTGATGAGGGGTTGTAAGAGAGACTGAATTGAGTGGTCTTTTGTTTGCTTTTTTGTTTTTAATCAGTTTTCTTCTTCCAAACACACAGTTACTGTTGAACAAAGTCTTGATTTCTTTGATTCTTGGCTTTCTCCACCTGAAGTCCCTTGACATCCTGCCTCTGAAAGATTCTCCCAGCTCCTCCTCCAGCTAAATTGGACATTTGGGAAAACACTCTCTGATCAAGACACTGAATTCATAAACTAATCTGTATCTAGTAATCAATACCCTAAATGCCCCCATCCCACACCTTCATCCTGTTTTTCTTTCTTAACCTCAGAGTGACTCTGGTCCCTTGCCCATTTAAATTTCGTCTGTGTGATTTTCAAGATCTGTTTATAACAAGTGATTCTCCACCTTCAGGGCTCTTTTCCCTCTCCTTTATGATTAAAAGGAGCAGTGATTGTCCGCCCTTCCCTCATTGCATGGGACTTGCCCTTCAACTTTCCCCAGAGAAATAAGCTTCGTAGTGTTATTATAGCCATGATTAGAGTTACCAACTGATTGTTTTAAAACTGGGCTTTTGTTTTAAAATTGAGCTGCTTCGTTGCTCTTTCCTTTAAAAGAAGTGCTTGTGTTCTGAAGCAAAGACCTTTAACTTTCAATGCTTGTTTATTTTAAAACCAGATCTTTCTTACACAACTTGGAAGTTACTTCCCAATGAAAAAGTATGAACTTGTTTAAGAAAAATAGTACACATTGTTGTTAACTAAGATTTGAGGGCACTAAATTGGGAAGTTTTTAGTTCTTCATCTGTTGGCCTGCTATGTTAGATGAGTAGAAAAGTTGGCACATACAGGCAGTGGAACAATCTAGATACAAGCTCCCTTTGATGCCTTTGGGTGAAAGGAGGGTTTGTTGGTGGAGGATATTAAGGAGCAAGAGAAAATCACTGTTTTTTTTACACTGATTTGTGGATGGAGTTTGTGGCACAGTAAAAGAAGAGAAAGGAAAAAATCATATTGACATAAGAAAAATCTGAAGACAACAACTATGCTAAACTTTTAGGACACTAACATTTCATACAGTTAGAATTATGAAAAAAATAAAAGTTTTAAGAATGTGTGTGACTTTTTATGGAGAGGCACCGGCTATACAAAACACACAAATTTGGTGTTTTGCAGGGAAACATTCAGTGCACACTGTATCTCCTGGATGTTACTCCAAGACACTAAGACATCAGTCACATGACTCATACCTTTCTCTACCAGTGTCTGTTCCTCTTCCCAGCTGTAATGTTTCTGCACAGATTAGGCTTCTCTTCATCGTTAACCTGGACTGCACAATTTGTTTTCCTTGTTGCAGCCTTTTTTCCTTGCATGGCAAACATCAGTGAACTTGATTAGTGGCATTCAGGCATCCTCAGTGTTGTGTATTTTCCAGAATTTGAAGTTTATTTTCTCTTAAACCCTTGGGTTTGTTGATGGGGTGGGTCACCCTGTGTGTACTCTGGAATTAATGATTCTGCGTGCAGTACAGTCTAGACACTGTTCCCTTGGAGAAAAGGGAACCCTATAAAACACCTAAATACTACAGCTCCTTAGGGAAAGGGAAGCTGCCTATCAGGGAGGCTGTGGAGCTGAGGCATATATCTCAGCCCTTTATGTTGTGTACGTAAATTTGTTTTTAAGTAATTCACAGTACCTGAGGAAAGAATGTCCCGAGTCAGGCTTCATCTTTTATTCATAGTGCTTCGAATTTCCACAATTGATGTTAAAATAGATAAGATAAAAGGAGGAAAGTGAACCAGGTACAAATTAGCTCCCTAAGTATTGGCTGCAAATGAAGGAAAGTAAAGGATGAAAGGTCTCCAAATTAAATTAAAGGCGCAACAGGCAATCTGCATTCAATTATTCCTCTCTGGTAACTGGAATAGAGCTTTATTTTTTTCTCCCGTACAGCTAACTAATTTTCAGCTTCCCTTTTCAACTGAGCTGTGCTGCCAGAAAAGAAATATTTGCACTGAACAATCCTATGTGAACAGCCAAAGCCATTTGCAGTGAAGCTGTGTGTGAGTCATACACTCAGAAGCTGTCCACACAGACGAGGTGGTAGGATTCTTCAGGTCTCAAATACCTCAACTATTCCAGTTCTTCTTGTAGGCATTGCTGAGTTTTGCACAATGGATCACTGATAATCCTGCCTGCCTGTCCACACCATTGATCAGGCTCTCTGGCAAAGCTTATTTGCAAAAGATTTAAGATGGCTTAATAAAAGCCATAGGTACAGATAAATGTGACTTTATAGCTAGTCATATTTTCAATACCACTATCGATCAAGACTTCTGTTCTTCACTACAAAACCTTCAAAGCTTTCTCAAGTTTCAGCTGAAGTTGATTTCACCTTTCGAAATCAATTGTATTGAAAGGTTTAAAAAAATAGCACTTTTCAAGCAAGAACAAAAAGCTTTAAAATTTTTAGCTATAATGAGATAAGACTGAAAGAGAAGCAAACTCGGACATTCAAGGGTCACATGAGTCAGTTAATGAGATGGTCTGGAAGGCATTTGGAGAAAGGAGTGGAGTGAAGGGTGAATTGGCCTCCTTTTCTTATTGCCATTGTTAGCTTGTTACATTGTTACAGATACAGGTTACAGGGTTTCAAATGTGGCTAGGCAGATGAAGCGGTTGCCTTTTTTGTCTTGTCTCTTTTCGAGACCATTTGTATGCATGCTGGAGCTGTAACCCCAAGGACATAGGCTTAAATGCTTGGCAGCGCGTCCCAGTAGTCACAGCTTGCATCCTCAGAGGTTTGCCTTTCCTTTACTGTGACCTAGTTGCCTAGCTTACAGTAACTCTTAAGCCTAGAAGCTTGTTTTTGGTATAGCCTAAAAAGTCTACCTAAAAACTCCCCTTCATCTTATTTCTTCCCTTATGAGGCCTTGTTAATAGCCATAGGTCTGATCAAATGTAATTTTTAAGTGAATATAAAACTAGTCAATTTTCTAAACGTTACGTCTATAGATTTTACCTCTAGTTGTATATTACTTGAATTATGGTTCTTTTTTTATAGTTTTCCTCAGAGACCAGTGAGTTTCATTTGGATTTTGATATTTTGATGGACCAGAAATAACAATTTAGGTTCGAAAGTCATTCCACCTGCCTCTTCCCATTGTCCTTTCCAACCACTCTTCTTCCCTCAGCCTGCTTCTCTCTGAGGATTCTCTCATGAATAGGCATGAAGACGTGCCCAGAGCATCATTTGGTGTGACGAATGTGCATCTTCGAAACATTTAGGCTGTTGTTTGCCACTGCTTGGAAACCATAGTAGGTGGTTCCATTTTCTTCTGCCTCTTCCACTTGCCTGTAAATGACAAGCTGGTAAATTTTCTCTTGTGTGAACAGTAATAGAATAGTAATTGCTTTTAAGGCATACTGCAGAAGCAAAATAGAATGAAGTCGACGGTCTTAGTTATCATCCCAGGTGATAGTCAAGAAATGTGTGTGCTTGTGTCACAGGATTCAACAAGGTTGAGATACATCTATTCAAACTTTTTGGACTCTGAAATATTTGTTCATGCTCCTAATATAGCATATTATTGTATGTTTGGTTCACTGGGCTGTTGAAGCATGAAATTTAGGTTTGCATGGTTCTCAAGTTCTCTCCTTAAACATAAGTGAAATATTACACTGGTACATTGACAATTTTCAGAAGTAAAATTGTAATTTGGTTTTTCATCCAGGCCTGCTAATTTTTACACAATTTTAAATAAATGTCAAAAATACTTTATAACTATAAGCAAAGTACAGTTAAGATCAGTTAGCCTGGTGTGGTGGCCCACGCCTTTAATCCCAGCACTTGGGAGGCAAAGGCAGGCGGATCTCTATGAGTTCAAGGCCAGCCTGGTCTATAGAGCAAGTTCCAGGCCAGCTGGGACTAAAGGGAGACCCTGCCTCAAAAATACATACATATATATATATATATATATATATATATATATATCAGTTAAGCACTTACTACATTAATGTTAGACATTTCTTAGATTTTCTTAGAAAGTTGTTCTCTGACTTCCACACATCACAGCATGTGTGTGGAAGTCACAGGACAACTTTCAGAAGTCAGTTCCTTCCTTTCACCATGTAGGTTTGGGGGAATCAAACTCAGGTCATCAAACTTTGTGGCAAGCACCTTTACCCACTGAGTTATCTTGCCTATCACACCAGCTGAAATAGATACCAGTACCACCTCCCCATGTAGATATGGGCACAGTCTTTTGGTGAGAACAGAATTTAAACGACGTCTTGACTATGTTATAGTAGTTTTCGCCTGTTGATATAAATAGTATTCTTGGGCTGGAGCGATGGCTTGGCATTTAAGAGAGCTGACTGCTCTTGCAGAGGATCCAGGTTCAATTCCCAGCACCCACATGGCGGCTAAGAATTGTCTTTAAGCCAGGCATGGTGGCGCACACCTTTAATCCTAGCATTTGGGAGGCAGAGGCAGGCAGATCTCTGTGAGTTCAAAGCCAACCTGGTCTACAGAGTGAGTTCCAGGCCAGCTGGGGCTATAGGGAGACCCTGTCTTAAATAAATAAATAAATAAATAAATAAATAAATAAATAAATTCTCATTTTTAATATGTTTTTATTGTTATTAAACTTTTTCATACATCATACATCATTTCTCAATCCAGTTTAGAGTCATTTCCCTTTCCATGCCCCCCACCCCACCCGAGTTTATCCATTCTGCCATACATGTCCTGCATTATTTTCTGAGTCTTTCCAGAGTTTTTTTTCAAGGCAGAAGCTTATTATTTTGGGGAGAACCTCACTGTTTCAGTCAGGTTTTTCCCAGTTCTTTTGTTGTTGTTCTCCCCAACTTGTATTGCATATATATATCACCTGAATTGGAGGATTGAATAACGGAATATTTTTAGGCTAAAAAATGTCATGATTTCCTTAAGGAAGTACTTGAAGGCTCCTCCTTGGCAATCCCAAACAACCATCAGTCCTGCCCTTGTGCTCCACACTGGGGTCATTCCTTCCCATGGTCACCAAATGAGGTCCAGTAAGCACCTTGTCCTGTCTTGATCTTCCTGTACTGGTCTCCATGATACACCCTGGTTAGTCCAACAATGGAGTCTATACTCTTGACAAGGCTGAAACCCCAGTAGCTGCTCAGTCCACAAGCTGGATGTCTCAGCAGTCCCATCTGGCATTCAAGGTTTGGAGGATTCTTGGAGATACATGAGTCTTCAGTCCATATTGGAGAGTTAAAAAGCTGTGTCTCGTGTCTTTGAAGGATGGCAAAAGCAGTGGCAGCCACAGAGTAGATGCATTTGCCAGTAAGAATTAAAGACAGGCAAAATAACAGTGCTCCCTTTTTTTTTCTTTTTGTCTTTTTACTAAGATCTCAAGTTTTATATCTGAAGTACAATTTCTCAAGCCTTACTGATTATTTATTTCTGGTTATACTTTCCTTTTGGATGCTTAAGGCCACACAGCCCAGATTAACCAAGGTTTTTGTTTTCTCAAAGTCAATTGAGGATCTGGTCCTCAGGGGCCATTGGGGTTTTTTGAGAGGGGTGAGGGAGGGAGCCCCTGGCTCCTTTTGGCTTTTCATTTACCAGTTCCATCCACTCGAGGACAAAATTAGGTCTTACTAGACCGGGCTTCCCTTTTTGAAGCATGAGCAGACTTTCCTCTTAATAGACTGGACATCAGCTCAAGTCCCATTAGTGGATTTCCAAGACCTCCCTACACAGGAAGACTGGTGACTGACATTTGCAGGACATTACAAGAGATGCCCCCATGCATAGTCCCCTGGGACTTAGTTGACTTCTGAGGGTATTCTCGTTTTTTTTCAAAGCCAATTTTTTCTTGAAGCTCTGTGCATTTCATACAAATTACAAATCCAATCTAGACCCGTGCCCCCCTCCCTGCCCCCCACCCCATCAGACCTCATGCATTCTGCCAAACATGTTTTTCATCTTTTTCTCAGTCTCTCTCAAAATTCTCAATGCAGAAGTTTAAGGTATTCTAGTTTTTAACAGAAGCACTGGAAGTCACTTGGAAAGGTCATACAGCTAGCCTGTGGTAGAGACAGGAATGTGACTCCAAGTGCCCTGGTCCAGCACCTGCACCACGGGCTACTCAGGAGCTCTCGTGTAACATGCACACTCAGTTATCAGTCACAGTTGAATTTTCTTGACCAATGGACATCTTTTATTCTTTGGTCAAAGAATTCTTTGCCCTCACTACACCATCTTGATAGGAAAGCATGTGGTTAGCAGGCATCCTCTGAGGAGCTTGCTCTCTACTGCCATACTTGACCGCGGTCTTCCTTCTTAGCTATGCCAACTTTTCATTTTGTCTTTTGGCCTGTGTGTGTGTGTGTGTGTGTGTGTGTGTGTATGTGTATGTGTGTGTGTTACTGGAGATTGGATTCAGGGCCTCATTCATGCCTGAGTGTTTCACCACTGAGCTACACCTACCTTAGTTGCAGGAAATCTGATGCCCTCTTCTGGCTTCTGAGTGCATTGCACTCATAGGTTCACATATACATCCAGGCAGAGCAGGCATACAAATAAAATAAAAACTTCTAAATCTTATATAATGTATTGTTATTAACTATGCTCATCTTGTTATACAGTAGAATTCTTGAATTTCCTCAACTAAGTGAAAATTTTAATCCCTTAGCCAACAAATCCTTCACCCCTGCCACTCCCTTCCATATCATTTGATCTTAGAAAAACTTCTGTCTTCTCCTTCACTATGTCTAATTTATAGATTATTTGATTTTTAGATTTTTTTTCAAGTCAGGTGAAAATTGCTTATTACATAAACTATAGTCCTAATTTTAAAAATTATGTGTTCTCATGAATAGTTAATAATTTCCAAAGCTGGACAGATGCTCAGTCAGTAAACTGTTTGCCTTCCAAGATGTGATATGCTTGTAATCCCAGATCCCTAGGTCTCACCGGCCAGCCAACCTAGCCTACTTGACGAGTTCCAGGCCTGTGAGAGATGTCTCAAACAAAACAAAACAAGCAAGATGAATGACACCTGAGGACAAACACTGCACACACACACACACACACACATACACACCTGTGCACACATACACAGAGAACACATTGCACACACACCTTTGCACACACACAGACATGAGAATTTCCAGAAGATAAACACTAAAGTTTTATATATATATATATATATATATAGAGAGTATGTATATATATACATATATATATCTCAAATGCATGTCAACTAAGTATCATATATAGATGTATATGGTCTCTATCCCAGCTGCTTGATCTAGCAGGCTTCTCTCTTAATAGGATAGACAGAGATGACTGGAAGAACTTTTCAGGGTATAGGCGAGGGTCGTAATTGAATTGTTTCAGATAGATGTAGTGGTTTCCTGCCAGGACAGGAGAGGAGGGAGGCCTGAGCTGAAGTCATGTGGGCTGCTGGTATGTGTCGGGTCCCATGGAGGCAGAAGCACACAGATGGACTAGTAGGAACTTTCATCGTACACCAGCTCCTGATGTAGGATGCTGATGATTGGCTCTCCGAGATTCACCTGCCTGCTCACTACTGGTAGGGTGTTTTTTAACTTCTGGAATTAGGGCTTTGCCTGGATTGAAAGAAAAAATAATAAATCACAGTTGAGTCTTCGTGTATGCTTGAAGAAAATAGAACCTTGGAGATGGTTGTACCTAGAGGAGAAATCATGTTCCCTTATCAAGTGACAGATTGTTTCCTCCAAACAACACTCAGTAGCTGGTTTTGTTGTTTTGTTTTGTTTTGTTTTGTTTTGTAATCCAGCTCCTGGGTTGATAGAAAGAGAACTTTATTATTTTTTTTGTCTTTTCCAGACAGGGTCTCCCTGTAGCCCCAGCTGGCCTGGAACTCACTCTGTACATTAGGCTGGCCTTGAACTCACAAAGATCTGCCTGCCTCTGCCTCCTGAGATTAAAGGTGTGTGCCACCACACCCAGCAGAAAGGGAACTTTAAATAGTATGGGTGCTCCATATGATTTGAAGAGTATTGTTCCTTCAGCAATGGTCACATGTCTCTCAACTGTGGAGACACATTCTGAGGACTGAGTTGGCATGCAGTTCTGTCACTGTGTGAATGTCATAAGGGTGTTAACATAGGTCTACATGTTATTAGATAAATGTGACCTCTGACATGATAAATGTGAGGGTGCTGTTCATCTATCACAATGCAGTATGTTATACCATCTACTTTTCAAGTGGAGTTTACTCTAACATAACAATAAAAATAAACCCACAAATCAATATGGTCATTTACTAGCATTGTCAAATATGTAGTGCATAGAATTGTATGTTCTGGGGGGCTGGAGAGATGGCCTAGCAGTTAAGAGTGCCGACCGCTCTTGCAGAGGACCCAGGTTCGATCCCCAGCACCCACGGGGCAGCCGAGAACCGTCTGAAACTCCAATTCCAGGAGAACTCCAGTTCCAGGGGAATCTGAAACCCTCTTCTGACCTCTGCGGAGTTGCACGACACGGGTGCACAAACCGGCATGCAGACAGTACATTGATACACATACAGAAATAAATATAATAAAAAAATTTAAAAAAAAAGAATTGTACGCTCTGTACTATACAGAAGTAGCTGCATGTTACATCATTTACACTAGTGTCACCACGAATGCATGAGGAATGCTACCACACCCTGGTGGACATCACTGAACAACAGGACTTATCAGTGCCATCGTAATCTGAGTGTTTCACTCCTGAACTACATGTAACTCCACTTGCAGGAACCGCCTGCATGGGACCACCATTACACATGGGTCTCTGGTTGACTGAAATATTGCTCTGTGGTACCATAGTATGTTTATAAATTATATCTTTATCTCGCTAATGAAAACATTATGAAATGCTGACCATTCTCCATTAACTGAGATTTGTTATCTAAGAGTATTAATTATATTTTAATAGTAACAGTTCAGTACTCTTTGAAAGACTCTCTATATACCTGACCTTAAACATCACCACATTCAGATGATATTTGAATATGAGAAATCAGTTTGTCTTTATAATATGAAAAATATGGATTGAGTATCTACCATAGTGCTGGGCACTGGGCCCAGATAAGGCAGAAATTACTATAGCTATAAATAGCCTCCTGGATCTCACTGATTGCCTAGAATAAACATACTCAGCATGCATTGGGAGACAGGCAGGTGCCCTTAACGGAGCTGTTGGTGTGGTGAATGTTGAACAAGTGACACATTATCTGAGAAGGAAATGGTGAGGGACCTTGGGGTGATGGGACAGGGAGGAAAGAGCTGTCCAGAGATGGAGCCATATTTGGGAACCCCCAAAATGGGACACAGACTATTTAGAGACCTGTAAAGTTCTTGTGCCCAGACAGGATGGTGAGAGGTCTCATAGAGAATTGGAGACCACGTTTCTGTCTCCTACATGTCCATGTGTGGTTCTTCCCTTTGGAACACGCTGTAGCTCCTCTACCCAAACTGTCCTGCAAGGAACTCTTTAGTCATTGGTGCTTGCAACTTAAATCCTGCCCACTGGAGTCTTCCTCCTGGATATCGCCATGTCCTTGTATAAATATGTGAAGCTGGAAGCGTGCACAGCATACAAGGGTGTGCTTTCTTTTATGCTTGTTTTATTTTGCATCTGGCTTCAGAAAGCCCATTAGGAAAATTAACTATAAAAAAGGGATTAAACTGATAGAAAAATAGAGACAATTTGTGGTCATTGTTTTTATTTTATTTATTTATTTATTTATTTATTTATTTATTTATTTATTTATTTTGGTCTTTTCAAGACAGGGTCTCCCTGTAGCCCCAGCTGTCCTGGAACTCACTCTGTAGACCAGGCTGGCCTTGAACGCACAAGAATCTGCCTGCCTCTGCCTCCCAACGCTGGATTAAAGGCGTGCGCACCACAACACTCAGCCATTGTTTTTATTTTTATTTTAATTTATTTTTATTTTATGTGTATAAATTTTTGTTCTACATGTAATAAGTATCACCATCAGGCATGCATGCTAAGGGGCCAGATCCCTGGAAGTGGGCTATTGACAGTTGTGTAGCTGCCATGGGGGGACTGGGAACTGGACTCAGGTCCTCTTCAAGAGCAGCCCAGTGTCTTAATACTGCGACCTCCTCTCCAGTCCCTGTTTTTAATATAGGATCTTAAGATATAGCCCAATAGAATCTTAAGATATAGCCCAGGCTGGCCTTCAACTTTGAGTCCTCCTTCTCCAGTTTCCCAAGTGCTAGGAGAACAAAAGTAAGCCTTTACACCCAGCTGATAGACAAATACTTGTCTATCTAGTAAAACCAGAAAGTAGTGATATACTTAAATGGAGTCTTTGTCATAGTGTGTGGATTTCAGATGCTTATCCAACTAGAAATGCAAAGGTAGGGGCTTTTTCTTTATTTACTTCTTTTGACTCCAGTGTTCAGAGTCATGCCAGCATGTAGTAAATGTTTTCTAAAATATTAGACTGAATCACAGGACACTTAGAAACGGAAAGAATTTACTAATAGAAGAAAATTTGTACCAGAAAAAAATGGTCTGCACTCAGATAATAGTTTGGAAGTGTTGTTAAGATTGACTGAGCCATTTAATTAGTAACTTAAAGGTAAATGTGGCCCTGACTCTTAAGGGGTTTCACGTTAAAAGGAATGAGAGTCCATGAATATTCATATGTGTAGCAAGGCACCCACATTAACAGTCATGGAGGTAGGAGGGATGTCAGGGCGGCAGAACCAGCTGAGCGCTGGGCCTCCGCACATGGGGAAGGCTGGGTGTGCCGGGAGCTCAGACAGGCACTAACTAGGGAGTAAATGCCCCGGTTCAAGTCCAGGTTCACCTCTACGTGGTTGTATCACATCCATGAGTACAAATCTGTAGGCAGGTTATAAACATTCCTTCCCCCTGTTCCCTCCCGTGCAGGTTACTACCTTCCCAGCCGAGGGGTCCCCAGATAACTGGCTGTGTATCAGTTAGATGCTTCTAAGCACCAGCTCCTGTATCTGGGCTGTGCCTCTGGATACCTGGTGAAAGGAGGAATAGAAGCACTTGACTTTTGAAAATTACTGTGTGCCAGGTGAAGTGGTGTACATCACCCTTAAGTCCCAGCACTCAGGAGGTGGAGGCAAGCAGAATCTCTGTAAGATTCAAGGCCAACTGGTCTACAGAGTGGGCTATGAGGCCAGCTGGGACTAAAGGGAGACCCTGTCTCAAAAACGAAGAAAGAAAGAAAGAAAAAGAAAGAAAGAAAAAGAAAGAAAGAAGAAAGAAAGAAAGAAAGAAGAGAAAAGAAGAGAGAGAGAGAAGAAGAGAGAGGAGATGGGGAGGGAGGTGGATGGAGGAGGGGGAAGTGGAGGGTTGAGGGAGGGAGGTAGGGAGGGATGGAGGACGGACGGCCGGAAGGAAGGAAGGAAGGAAGGAAGGAAGGAAGGAAAATTACTGTGAGATATGGGGCATTAGGGTTGAAAAGTAAAGGGTATTTTCAGCGGGGCAAGGAGGGCTGAGGTGACCCTCACCATGGGAGCCAGCCTACTGGTTTACCTAGAATTAAGAAGCTATCTTCTTTAGTTTCTATGTAGTCCCAGCACACAGACCTAGCGCTACTTGCCATGACAGACTGCTTCCAGCGTAGATGAGTGAATCAAAGACATAGTGTCTTACAATGGAAAGGGCAGCTTCACGGGGAGGAAAGGAGTTCTTAAACCACCTGATTAGAAGCAGGTGTTTGATGTTTAAGGTCATTTCCTGGGGTGGGGGCTAGGAGTGTTCCTTTTGCCAGTCTCTTTGCCTTGAACCTTTCCCCACCCAGGCCTAACCCCAAACATTTCCCCTCTACCCATACAGCGTACGGGGAAGCAAGACTGGGTTCAAACTTACTTTTCTTCTTCCACACATCCCGTCCACAGGGGTTCATAAAAGGCACCGTACAATGTATCTCCCGCCAAAATGAGGACGAGGTAGCCAGGGCGCATGGGAGGCTCCTGCTGCCCTGGGAATGCAGGCAACTGCTCTTCTCTCTCTTTTTTATTTTTCTTTTTGATATTTTCCTTTATTTGATAGATTTTGTTATGGATTTTATTTACATATCATGAATGGCATTAGAATATAATTTAATTCCTTCACTGTTTTTGTTTCATAAAATAAATTGGAGGGGCTGGAGACATGGTTCAGTGTATAAGAGCACCGACTGCTCTCGCAGAAGACCCGGGTTCAATTCCCATCACCCACATGGTGGCTAAGAACCGTCTTTAACTCCAGTTCCAGGGGAATCCGATGCCCTCTTCTGACCTCTGCAGCATTGCATGACACGGGTGCACCAACCTACATGCAGACATTACATTCATACACATTAAAAAAAAAAAAGAATTAGAAAGGTTTCTTGCCTTTCATGCAAGAAAGTTGGGATGTATCAATTTTTTATTATAAATTTTTAATTGAATTTTTGTTTATTTCCTACATAATTTTCAATCAGTCTTAATCACCTTTATACCCGCTTCTCCATTGGAATCCTCCTGTAGCCCCCCAGGAGTTCACACATTCTGTCCATTGCACCAAACTACTCTCCCTGCCCAGTCCTCAGTGCCAGCTCATCCCCTGAGCTCTAGGAAAGGAGTCCCTTTCCTAAAGAAGGCCAGTTCTTCCTCACCCAACCACAATCAGCTACCAATATTTCCTCAGTCAGTGTTGGGCTCTGCTGCCCATTTCTGCAGTTCCCTGCTGGGTTTTTGTCCAGCTGAGCTTGCATGGGTCTTGTGCATGTTGATACCAATGCTATAGGTTCATATGAACAGGGTCCCAGGAGCTTGTAGGATTCATTTCCATTTTGTCTTGCACCACCTCCCTGGCTCTTACAATCTTTACACCCCCTCTTCTGCAATGTTTCCTGAGCCCTGGGTGGGTGAAGGTGAACATAGGTGACCCGTCCATGAAACCACACTCCATAGACTCCTAATCTACACAGTTTGGCCATTTGTGCCCTTTTGAGTTCCTGGCTTCCTGTTGCATGGGGAGCTTCCTTAACAGTAGTTAAGAGGTTAATTAATGTCTTCTTGGGTCCTTGTTCTATATTGTGTGAGCCTTATATATACAGGTTGCATTGAACATGTGTCACCTAGGCATGAGCAAGTCACAAGCCACCATGTGTGTGTCCATTTGTGAGACTAATCTTCATCTGATGCAAAAGAAGCTTCTTTGGGGGCTGGAGAGATGGCTTAGCGGTTAAGAGCACCTACTGTTCTTTGCAGAGAACCCAGGTTCAATTCCCAGCACCCACATGGTGGCTAAGAACGTGTTCAAACCTGGTGCATGGTAGCACACACCTTTTTTTTTTTTTTTTTTTTTTTTTTTTTTGCAGTATTATTCAATTTTTAGAGCTAAAATAACTATGTACTGAAAGAAAAAAATACAGACAGAAATTAACGATCAACATCTTGGAGCCTGGGCATTAAGACCTTGTTTGGTTTTAAAAAGTTCGTTGGCTTGCAAATTTTTGACAATGAGCAATTTACTTATACATTCAGGAAAACCTAATTTATTTTTAAAGATCTTTCAAAACTCATGCCACAGACCATTACATTCTGAAACTTACTCTTTACTCATCTGGCCAGGTGGAACATTCCTTGTGTTTCTGTATATCTATGGCATTTATAGTCTTTCTTGGTGGAGTATTCAGACACAAAAGTTACTGTTTAAGCAGGATGGTGCGCATGCCTTGTAATCCTAGCACTTGGGAGGCCGAGGCAGGGGCGATCTTTTGTGAGTTCAAGATCCCCCTGGTCTACAGAGTGAGTTCCAGGTCAGCTGGGGCTACATACAGGAGACCCGGTCTTGAAAAACCATAAAAAAAAAAAAAAAAAAAAGAGTTTTACTGATAAATTTCTCATATATGCCTATGGCCAGTCCACAATTTCAACGATATAATTCTGGAATCCATTTTGTGTCATTTATCACATGTCCTTCTTCAAAAATCACTCACTCACTGTGTTACACTATTCCACATAACTATATATTATTCTTCATATCCTTAGCACTTAAAATTCACTTCCACTCCCCCCCCCCTTTCTTCTGCTTTGGGTGCAAGAAAGTCAAACTCAGAGCTTTGTGTTTGCCAGGCTGAATTTGCATTTTTTACTAGTTATTGTCTGTATCTACCAGAACAAAAAGTCATGAGGGCATGAGTTTTGATGCTTTTAATCCCAGTGCTGGTAGTTTATAGTCTTTGAGTCACAATGGACCCATTCCACACACTGTTCTCTTCCCTTTCTGAAAGTTCCCAGGCTTTCTCTCTGCCTGCAGGAGACAGCCTTTATAGCTCAGTTCCTCAGGACGGAGGGGGGAGAAACCGTGGAGTTTTACCCATGAAAAGAAACGGATTCAAAGGGCAGGTCCAGGAGAATGTCAGTTCTTGATTCATGCCAGAGTGTGTTTATATACCAAAATTTACTGTGCTCTGGGCAAGGAAGTGGGGCAGAAGGGAGGGGAAAGCACCTTGCTCCTACTGGGGGCTGCAGAGCTCCCGTCTGTGCAACCGGTAAACTAGAGTTGCGACATTTTGCTCAATGCCCCAAGGAAAGGGGCCATCCGTCTGGAACTTTGCAGAGATAGGCGACAAAAACATTGTCATATCCCAGGACTTCAACTCACAGAGATCAACGGAATGCCCACAGAGATACAGATAACTCTCGGAAGGTTTTTTTGGGGACAGGTCTTACAAGTTCTTGCCTCAAGCCAGGCAATGTTTCATTCCTACATCTCAGCACTCAGGAGGCAGAGGCCAGGTGGATCTCTGTAAGTTCAAAGCCCAGCCTGGTCTCAAAGTGGGACCCAGGACAGCTGGGGCTATAAGACCCTGTCTCAAAAAAAAAAAAAAAAAAAAAAAGAAGTCATTTGTTGAGCAGTATCTGGGATATCTATCGGTAAATATAAGGATACTTCTTTTGTAGTTAGTAAAATGTTACCTTAGCCTAGGGATGTATCAACCTTGGGGATTTCTCTAAGATCTATGACCTCTCCAGTTGTGTGCATCTGGCTATGTTTGCAGTACCACATGTGAGTTTCCTCCCACTGAGTGGGACTTTAGGTTCAATTAGTTAGCCATTTATTGCCCCCAAGATAAAAGTGCCATTATTGCACTTTTATGTGGTATGCTGTGCTGGTCATTGACACCAATAGTTGGTCTTAAAGCTGGGGTTGGACCGTTGATTGATGTTGTCCCTTAATGGCTTGCACAGTGCTCTCCAAAGCCATGAGAGCTAGCCTTCAGGGGAGGGAGCTTCCAGGTCAGCTCCAACTTCATTTCTCTGTATCCAAAGTATGTCCTATCTTCAGCAGTAGGGTCTTAACTTCAGTTTCTAGGAGGCAATCAAGGGCTGTCACAGTAGCCTATGTGATTTCGGGAGTCTCTTGGATTAGCCTAGTCAGTGACTCAAAGGAAGGTTTCCCCTGTCTGGTACTGTTTCTTGTTATGTAGCCTTCATCTTTGCACATGGACTCATGTAGAGATATTCCATTTGTAATTTGTCAATAGATTGTTAGAGTAATATGATTCCCTCAGGTTTTCTACCTCAGTGAGTCATTATTTATCTCTCCTCCCTCCCCTTCCCTGTCTCTCCCTCCCTCCACATCTTCTTCATTTAAAGTGCCCCCATTTTCCCCTTGACAGTGTTGGTCTCCTATAGCCCCACTTCTTTTTTTAAATTTTTTATTTATTTTGTACGTGTATGAGTGTACTGTCTGCATGCAGGTTTGTGCATTCGTGTCGTGCAATTCCGTGGAGGTCAGAAGAGGGCATCGGAGTCCCCTGGAACTGGAGTTAAAGATGGTTCTCAGCTGCCATGTGGGTGCTGGGGATCGAACCCGGGTCCTCTGCAAGAGCAGTTGGTGCTCTTAGCTTCTAGGCCATCTCTCCAGCCCCAACCCCACTTCTTTTGGGCTCCTTTTGTCCCTTTATGCACACAGCCCTGTCCCTTCAGGTCAGTCTGGCAAGAATATGGCCATTACCAGGTTTGAGGTCCACAAAGCTTTCTGTTTACAATAACACCTAATACAATTTGTAAAATTGTATCCCCTCTGGGGTGTTTTCAAATTTACATCTATTTTTTTTTATTTTATTGAATTTTTATCAAGCCAGTCATGGTGATGCACACCTTTAATCCCAGCACTCAGGATGCAGAGGCAGGCAGAGCTCAGTGAGTTCCAGGCCAGCTGGGGGTACAGGGAGACCCTGTCTCAAAACAAACAAATTAAAAACCCAGTATCAATTGATCATATTCAGACCCCTCACTTATCTGCACCCTCCATTCAGCCCCCTACCACCCAATTTCATATAATATATATATATATTATATATATGAAATTATATATATATATATATATATGTATGTATAAATTTGTGTCCTCAAATGCATCCATCCACTGGACCCTGGTTAACCTATCCAGCATCACACCCTTAAAGAAAACCAACTCTCTTTTGGCAGGTATCAGCTGCCAATTGTTCTTCGGCTAGGGTTGGGGCTTTTGGCCCACTTCTCCACATATGTACTGGGATTATTTTTTACTTTACATTTTGTAAATAATTTAAAATAGTTGTAAAGTATGTGATTTCCAGTGTAGTTTACTGACATTTGTGAGTGAAAATTGCATTTACCCACTCCAGACTGTAGAGCTATAACAGTGTAATACCCAAAAACATTCATTTAGTAACCATAGTTTTAATACAGTTTGGAATTTTTTTCATGGTGGTAAGTATGGAACTTGGTGCTTTGTACACACTTGCCCACTGAGTTATATCTTGCCCACTGAGTTATATCCCTTGCCGGGAAATTTTATGTATCTTTTCCCTTCATTTCCTCCTTCTGAATTTCATCATAGCATAGCATTTTGACATTTAAGGCCATTAACTGAGGCCTTCAGACACTTTTGCAATGACAAGTGAATAGTGATGGAATTCAAAGTTTGACCAAGTCTTATGTGTCTCAGGAGGATCTTGGACCCCTGATCTTCCTTCCCCCTCCCCCAAGCCCTGGGATTACAGGTGTGTGCCACCATGCCACGAAGAATGTAAATTTTAATGTTTTATTTACTATTTTTATTTTATGTGTATGAGTGTATTACCTACATGTGTGTAAGTGCAGCTATGTCATGCAATGGAGTCAGAACTCCAAGGAGTCAGAAGGTAGTGTCAGATTCCCCTGGAACTAGAGTTACAGATAGTTGTTAAGCCACCAAGTGGATGCTGGGACTCAAACCTGGTTCTTCTGCAAGAGCAACTGTTCTTAACCACTGAGCCATCTCTCCAGCCCTGAATATATATATTTTTTTAATCTCATGACTGTTAGCCTCTGTCTTAAAGTCTCTTTGGGACTGACTTAACATTACAGTTAGTTATGGTAAAGGAAACATCAGGAATTCTGCAGGGTTAGGTAGTAGCTGTTAGTCAGAAAAGCTAGCTTTATTTGAAATAAGTTTCTGAGTAGTATGTATGAGACATTTTTGGTTGTTAATTATATATATTGTATTCATTGGTGAACATTTGATATTGCTAGAAACAACTAACAATTAGTATAAATTGTTTTTTATAAATTAAATTTTGCATTTTATTGAACTTTGTGCATTTCATACATCTTAATCAGATTTAGGCCCCCTCCCTTACTAGTGATCAGTTGTGAATAGGTTTTTGATGATTTTTTTTTCTTCTGAAACAGGGTCTCCCTGTAGTTCAAACAAGCAGGAAGTGAGTGTGTAAGACCTGAAGTGGTCTCGAACTCACAAAGATCCACCTGCCTCAGCCTCCCAGGAGCTGGGATTATAGACGTACGCCACCACGCCCAGCTGATGATTTATTTTTAATGGGTATGAGTATTTTGCAGGCATGTAAGTGCACATGTGTCATGTAATGTCCAGAGAGGCCAGAAAAGGGCCTTGGATCCCCTGGAACTGGAGTTACAGATGTTGCGGTGCTGAGAACTGAACCTCGGTCCTCTGCAAGATCAGCCAATTCTCTTAACTGCTCAACCTGCTCCCTAGGCCCCAATTATGTTTGTTTGAAGTCGGAAGCAATTACGTGAAAATAATAATTCCTCGAGTTTCTGAATTTCTAAAGCTTTAAGCCAAAACTCACATGGTGACCCCTCAGCAGTGATGTATTGATGATTAAGGCCTCTTCAATTATGTGGAACGAATAATTAGAAAGCTCTTGTCTCCCTAAAGGATTTATTACCGTTCATTAGAGATATTGACTTTGTTAATAAAGACAGCAATATTTCTAATTACCTTTGTTTGATGCCCTAGAGGTTTTCTCATGTGAGACAGTGCATTTCATATAACTCGGAATGGGAAAGAAATAGGTCCTTGAGTGAAGTGGGGGCTCTGGGAGGGCAGAACCTGCTCGGTTCAGTGGCTCAGGCTGAGGAAAGAGGCATGCCAAGGTACCGAGTTTACTCCCTTTCTCATACCTAAACTGTCCATGATGAGTCTTTGTCCACACTCAAGGATTGTACCCTGGTCCCTAAAACCGAAGGGTCTGACAGAAGGACAGTGACTGAAGATGCAAGAGATGTGGCCTTCCAGCCTGCTGGACACTCTACTCCCACAGTCTTAGGGGAACTAGTTTAGGTGTGTGTGCATGTATGTCTGTATGCATGCATGTATACATGTATGCATCCATGCATGCATGTAGCTATATGGTAAGTCTCAACCTAGGTAGGCAGTGTACATGCTGCTGTTTAATGTTAGTGGGGTTTTGAAGCATGATAAAGGGGTTAGTGAATAACACTCAGCCTCCTCACAGGGCTGAGAGAGGTGCAGGGTGCTTATGAGAATTTCATGAGGTGAAGCATGTGTAAGTTGGCTAAACATGGTAGCTTTCTACCTATTGGACCTTCTCCCAGAAATCAGGGGCCCCAGGAACTATGGAGAGGCTTGTTCTACTTTGCTTCTCTAATGCTGTGATAAAACACTAGCTAAAACCAACCTGGGGAGGAAAGGGTGTATTTGGCTTACAGCTCACAGTGCATCATCAAGGGAAGCCAAGGCAGAACTCAGGGCTGGAACTGTATCACCGACCATGGAGGAACACTGCTGACTGGCTTGCTTCTTAGCCTGTGTTTGGCCTGCTTTTTTATAGATCCAAGACCACCTGCCCAGGAATGGCACTACCCACAGTGGTCTGGGCCCTCTCACATCACTCAAAAATCTAGATTGAAAATGTCCATTGGGCAGTCTGACAGAGGAAATTCCCCAATCTAGGTTCCATCTTCCCAGGTGTGTCAAGTTGACAACTGAAGCTGTCCAGCACAAGGCTCCAGAAGGCAAGATGTCACAGAGCCATCGGGTTCATTGGCTGTACCAGTCCCCACTGTCTTGGCTCCAAGGAGCTGCTTTGTGGGCAAAGGAAGTGAATGCTGCTCAGGTCCATCTGTGGATCTGTTGTTCTAAATAAACTTGGCATTGCAGCATGGAAATGCCAGTGTCATTTTTAAAGGTCAGATGAAGGTTTGGGGATATTTCAGTAGCTCTGAAAAGTTCCTTGGCTGCATCTGCTCACAGCACAAGAGCACTCAAGAAGGCTCTGCTCTAGAAGGTTCTGTGGTCCCAGGGGCTGTTGTCTTGCCCTGCTCAGAAGATGTGGCACAGGCTATCAGAGCTGGGATTCGAGGCATGTCTCTGGCAGTTTGTTTTCTTTCTTTAATAAAAATCTCTTACTTCCATTAGTATATGTGACTCTTTCCCTATGGCCTTTGCTGGCTGCTGTACAAACTGACAACACCAGTTGTGCAGTTTTACCACTTCCGGTATTGCTTTTCCTCTTTGTTTTAAGATTTAAGAAGCAAAAACATTAAGAGGCTGTGTTAAAGTGTCTGTTTCTAACACTGCATGATCTCTCTCACAGCTGGATCATAGTTTCTAGCTTTTATATATGTATATGGGAGTGGATGTGTGGAGAGCCCAGGAGGTTAGAAAGAGGTCCCTGAGAGGAGAGAGGTTCCTTAAGGGGATGTAAGGGGGTACTGGGGTGGAAAGGAGGGTAGCAGAGTGATGGGGAAGAGGAAGGGATGGGGCAAGCCAATGTGAGAAAGCTATAAGGAAATCCGATGCTTGGTAAGCTGATCAAAAACTACCCCCCCCCTTAGGCACCAGATCAAAAACTTTAAAACAAGAAAAGTTTGCACAGAGATCCAGAGTGGGTGGGTTAAGTCAGTCCCAGAAGCTGTAAGTTATCGCAGCGAAAATCCAGTGCGAAGCATGGGATGCCTCCCTGTGAGCAGTTGATCTGAGAGCTCACTAAGCCTGCCCCAAACACAGAAGGTTACTGCCACGGTTGTTGGCTGTCCATTAGAACTAGATCGTAAGCCTCGGTCCTAGGACATAGAGAAATCAAGCTGGACTGGGACTGGAAGCTTCCTCCCTGCTGGCTAGCCCTAATGGTGTTGGAAGGTTCTAAACAAGATGTTGTGGGAGAATTATCAACGGTCCTGTGCAGCTTAGGACATTTCTATGCACAATACCAGCCAGGCAGGCTATGTGATCCTGCCAGGGCAGCACTGCAAGTCTGTTATGGGGAAACCAGCCACTATCTGATTGGCTGTGATGCCCACCCCACAGTTTACAGCTTCATGGCTGAAACTGTAAACCTGGCCAAAGGCCTGTGGCTGGGGAGGTTGTAGGCCTCAGAAAAGAAGCTACTGTTCTTGTTTTGCTAAGTGGACCTGATGTGCCCATCGCATTGCCTTTCAATAACTACATGGATGCCCATAAATCAGTCTGCTGTCAACTCTGGTCAGAAAAGCTTCTTTTTGCTGCGGTCAGCAGTGAATGCAAAGGCTCGTAACTGGCGTAAGTACTGAGAATAAGTGACAGTTGAATGCTCAGCTAGAAATGACACATGTGTACTACGTCTCCTCTACAAGGCTCGGGGGATATCGTGGAAGAAAAGGTAGAGACAATGTGAGGGATGGAGGGCTGGGGGAGGGGATGAGTGAGGAACGGAATGCTGTCTTCAGACCATGATATGGCGGTTGTAGTCCTAAACTCACAGAAGCTGTAATTACCTGCACAAGATAATCCCAAGATTGGGCTTGTCAACATCTTGTCAAGTAAAGGAAAAAGGCTCGTGGTGCCCCAGTCCTCCCTGAGGATTTACATGCAGTTAACATGGAGGAGGAACATTCTTTTCAGTAGTTGGTCAGGTGCCTGTGCTCCTGTAAACAATCACTCATACTCTTAATAACAACCCCAGTGAAACTCAGTAGGTTACAAAGAAAGTAGACATGGGGCTGCTGAGCAGTTGGGAAGTAGGAGATTAGTAGCACTGAAAGGGGGACAAGAGAAGGAAACGAGGATGAATATGATCAAAACACACACATATAGGCACTGGAGAGATGACTGGGTGCTTACGAGCAGCAGATGTTTTTGTAAAGGACCAGGATTTGGCTCCCAGACCCTACATGGCAGGTAACCATTGTTTGTAACTCCAATTCCAGGGGATCCAATATCCTCTTCTGACTTCCACAGGCATTACATACACATAATGCACTGCTATACATGCAGACAAAACACTCATAAACATAATAAAAATAACTTTAAAATGCATTTGTTTGGTTCTTCAAAATCCAATAACATTTTCAAAAAGACCAAAAAAAAGCTAGTGTTGTGTCTCCCTCCACCCAAACATGAAGTGAAGTAGTGATAAACAAAAATTGAGTGTTCCTGTGTCTTTTGTAAATATATTTTTACCTCGATAACCCTCTGATGTACTAAAATGTGTAAAATGTGTATTTACCATTACACATTAAAATATTTATTTCATGCATTCTATCAGACCACAGTGCAATAAAGCTCAATATGAACACCAGAATAAGCCCAACTAGCTAAAAGAACACATGGAGACTAAACAACACAATCCTGAATAATGAATGGGTCAGGGAAGAAATAAAGAGTGAAATAAAAGTATTCATGGAACTGAACGAAAAAGACAATACAACACAACAAAACCTGTGGGATACTTTAAAAGCAGTCTTGAGAGAGAAATTTATTTTTTTAATGAATGTATTGCCTGCATGTAAGTGTACCCATGTCATGCAATGCCCACGGAGTCATAAGACAGCCTCGGATCCCCTGGAACTGGAGTTACAGATGGTAGTCAGCCACCATATGGGTGCTGGGAATTGAACCCTGGTCCTCTGCAAGAGCAGTCAGTGCTCTTAACCACTGAGCCATTTCTCCAGCCCCAAGAGGGAAATTTATAGCCCTAAGTGCCAACATTAAAAAAAAAAAAAAAAAAAAAAGCACAGAACGGGACAAATAAGTGATCTAACACTACAGCTAAAAAAACTTGAGAGACAACAACAAATGAACCAAAACCCAACAAACAGCGAAAGAACAACAAAATCAGAGCAGAAAATCAATGAAATGGAAACAAAGAAAACAATACACAAAAAAAAAAAAAAAAAAAAAAAAAAAAAAAAAAAAAAAAAAAAAAAAAAAAAAAAAATAGACAGACCTCTAGCCCGTTAAGCAAAAAAAAAAAAAAAAAAAAAAAAAGAGCAACTCCAAATCAAATAGTATCGTGGTGAGAGGGGACATCCACAACAGACAAAGTAAAGATCCAGACAAGCATATGGGAATATTCAAAAACTATTACTCCACTAAATTTGAAAACCTAAGAGAAATGTAGAACAGTGAAATCCTGGGAACCAACAAAGCTTTGAACACTGGAGATGGACATTGAAAAATACAGGCACAAATCAGGCAACGGAGAGATGAGAAAAAAGCCCAAAAAAAACACGGCTCAGATGGTCACAGCAGAAGGTCTATAAAACATAAGGAGTCCTACAACCAACACTCATCGTTCAGAAAGATACAGAGGGAATTCTCTCAATTCCTTCTATGACGCAGCATTATCCGTCTACCCAAACCAGGCAAAGATACAACCAAAAAAGAAAGTATAGACCCATCTCATTAATGAACATAGATACAAAAAATTCTCAACAACAATACTTGCAAGTCACATACGGACCCACATCAAAAAGATCATCCATCATGACCAAGTTGGATTCTACCAGAGATGCAGGGATGGTTCAACATACGTAGATCAATAAACATCATAAAACACATAAATGGACTGAAAGACAAAAACCACACGATCATCTCAATTGATGCAGAAAAAGCCTTTGACAAGATCCAGCATCCCTTCATGTTTAAAGTCCTAGAGGGAGTAGGACTGAAAAAAAACATTCTTCAACATGATCAAAGCCATATATAGCAAACCCACTGCCAACATCATCCTAAATGGAGAAAAATTGGAACCATTTCCCTTAAAGGCAGGAACTCGGCAAGGCTCCCCCTTATCACCACTCCTTTTCAACATAGTGCTTGAAACACTTGTTAGGGTGATAAGACAAGAGAAGGAAATTAAAGAAGTACTAATTGGAAAAGAGGAAGTCAAGCTATCCCTTTTTGCAGACTGTATTAGTCAGCGTTCTCTAAAGAAACAGAAGCAACAGGACGAATATATAGCTATATACAATTTATTGATTTGCTCACGTGACAGAGTTCAAGGAGTCCAACAATAGCTGCACCACACTGGAAAGGCCAAGAATCCAGGGAACTGCTCAGTCCGCAAGGCTGGTTGTCTCAGTAGTCCCAATCTAGTGCTGAAGGCCCAAATGGATTCCAGGAGATCTGCCAGTCTTAGTACACGCTGGGATCCGAAAGGTTGATCACAGCAGCAAGACAAACTCACCAGATGAGAGAGGCAAGCCGCAGGAGAAAAAGGGACCAGCTCCCTCTGCCATGGCCTTAAATACTGCCTGCTGGCAGAAGGTAATGCTCACATTTGGGGTGGGCCATCCGGGTTGAGGTGGTCCAATCAGAAGACCCTTTTTCTCTTATTTGTTCCTTAGTCCAGTCAAGCTGACACCCAGGATTAACCATCACACAGACCATATGAGAGTTTACCTAAGAGATGCTAAAAACTCCACAAGAAAATTTTTAGAAATTATTAAGAGTTTCAGTAAAGTGTAAGATAATCTCACATTACCAACAGTAGCATCTGGGAAGGGAAAGCCTGTATCTACCTAGAGAGGTGATTCATTATCATCAATAACACTATATAGGTGTTTTACTTTAGGCTCTTTTTGTGAGTCTACATAGATACCATGAAGGGTTCAGTGGACCTCCCGTCTGATATTTGTTTTATTTGTTTTCTTTTTTCTTCTTCCCCCACCCCCACACAAGTCACACATCCCTCACACACCTGTTTAGTAATGATGCAGAAACCCACACAATTGTAACTTTTGTATTGCATCACACATAGCCTGAGGTCTTCAGAATTTCCCCTTCTGGTAGAAGGTTTTCTATTTAGAGTCTAATCTCTGAAGACCCCATGGCTTCTCTGATCAAGAGGACAGGTAACCTGTCCGAGGGGTCTTGTCCCCTGGGTCCCAACTGACTTTGCAGGGCAGGGGCCGAAATACTGGGTGTCTCCTTCCCCCTCCCTTACCCTCATTGCTGTAGGCTTCAAGCTTTGTTGAACTTCCAGAAGCTTTGCCAGTTCTTAATTTTAACTTCTGTGTGATACTCAGGTAAATTTCAGACAAAAGCTCCAACATTTAAAAATAAACCTTGGTTTTTGTTATGGCTCAGTTTCCCCAAGTGGTTAAATCCTAACAAAATTACCATGAATAATCATCTTAATTAGATGTAAATTCATTGTTCCTTTAAGCCAGTTCTTATAAATTTTACCAAGCATATCAGTATAACCTTGGGAATTTTAATCATCAAACATATATCATCCTGAAGTCTTATCTCCAGAAACCCTGTATAATTTTTTATCACCCACAAACTCTGTGTAATTTTGACCTGTGACTTTGACATTTTGTTTTCATGGTTTTGTCCCCTGCATTTTATTTTTTTATTTTTAGGACAAAATATTTTATCATACAAAATCCATCTTTATCTAAAATTCTTTCTTTTTTTTAACCCTTTAATTTCATGCCTCCTTCTCAGCAATTCTCTCTCATAACTACTTTTCCTTTCTTATTTCATTTCTCTAAATAAGAGTTGATTCCAAATTACATAATGGCACTTTGTAGTGAATTAAAGTGACTTGTATACATATTTTTCTCTAGCAAGCTTTTCTCCTGTTGCAAGTCTCAAGCAAACATCCTCTCAACTTGGACCTCATCCCTGTCTCATACAGCCTCAGTTTAGAAAAAAGAAGTTCAGGGAGACCCTGTCTAGAAAAGACCAAAAAAAAAAGAAGTTCATATTTTAGAAAGAGCCTTGGAAATTATCAAAATGACCTTGAAGTGATATCTTTTGGTTAACAAGAAAAGGCAGAAAAAAGTACACAGAGAGCCAAAAATCTTTACAGGATGACACTGTAATTGGAGCTTTAGATGACAAAAGAAATGTCCCTTCTCCTTCCTTTTATAGTATTTGCTCTCTTCTTTCTCCCAGGAGTCTCTCTTCAGCCTTATTCCCTTTGAGGTTTCTCTGCTTGATGCTTTAGACCTTGAATTTCTGGATCCTTGCCTATCCTCATTAGTCCAATTGATGCCTATCAATTTCATCTTCGCTTTTTACTTTTTTCTTCATCTCTTCTTAAGTAGACTTTTTGGGCCTCTGACATTAACTCTTCTAAATTCCTGTCCTTGCAGTCCTCAATCTTCTGTAACTTTCTTGCTGACACACCCAGCTGTTAGTTATAGAATATAACCTCCCTTCCCCAAGGACTCTTCTGTTAGTTATAGAATATAACCTCCCTCCCCCAAGGACTCTTCTGTTAGTTATAGAATATAACCTCCCTTCCCCAAGGACTCTTCTGTTAGTTATAGAATATAACCTCCCCCCGTTAGTTATAGAATATAACCTCCCTTCCCCAAGGACTCTTCTGTTAGTTATAGAATATAACCTCCCCTCCCTCAAGGACTCTTCTGCATCTGGTCCTGAGCACTTTCTCACCAGATACTTCAGTCTTCCTAAACACTCTGTAGGCCTTTTTTCCTTTCCCTGCTGAACATTAACTGCTTAATCATATTCTGGGAGCAGGCTATTGATTTTCTAATCCCTCTTAATGTGTAGTTTTGATGATCCCACGTGTGACCTTGATGGACCTCATCATCATCACCCCATGCAGGCTGCTAGTTGGGGAATTTTTCAATCTGTTGTTATTACACCCTGTCCAGGTGGGTGTTTTATTTTCCACATGGCAGACTTTTCCTCCCTCCCTCTTCACCAGAGAAACGAATACTTAATATTGACATAAACTCAGACCGGGTATAGAGTTGGGCCAAGGAATTAATCCAATTGATTAGATACTTCATGTTGATCTTCTATCAGAAGCTGTAGTTCCCTTTTTAAATTTCAAATCTCTGAAGTGGTGGTGGTGGGGGAGGTTGACAAATCCTATCCTTCCCTTGTCCAGTAGAACCTCCCAGAGTAGGATAACGAATTGAGGGCGTTCCTTTGTTGAAAAGGAGAGATTTTTAAAAATATCCTTTTGATATTGTTCAGGTTTATTTACTAATCTGTGGAATAAGGTTTAAAGAAGAATGAGGCTGGGGCTGGGGCTGGGGCTGGGGCTGGGGCCGGGGCAGGGCGGAGGAGGGCTGCTCAGGCACTAGGGTTCCTGGCACAAAAGAAGGGATGAAGTCAAGGGGATTCCATTTAGAAGGTGGCCTCTCCTGTTTACTTCGTTGCTCAGAGGAAAGAGGGCCACGGGTCCCTTTCTTCAGCAAAGAGTATAATCTATCTCCTCCGGACTCATGGAGATTAGGACTCTAGGAGAGGTTGACACCCAACCTTCCTCTTTTTCCCTTTTGTTCAGAGACTGTATCAGCCATCCTGGAGCATGTTCCAGAGGGCAGTCGGAGGGGATTTTATTCTTACTCGTCTCCAGTCTTTTATCCTTACCCTTACCCAAAGAGGAAGCCTGGCTCTACATCCCTGTCTTCTGTTTTTATGTCTTGATTAAAGGTTAAACCCCTCCGTTTCCTATTCTGAAACTCTTAGAAAGCATCACCGAAGCCCTTCTTGGCTCCAGTATGTCAGTGTAAACCCCCAGTTGGAGTCATGTGGACCACCTTACATCATGTGACAGCACCCTTCAGATCGGCTCCCTTAGGTCCCTCCCTTGGGGAGGTTTCTTGCATTCTACCTGAATCACTTCCTCTGTCTTCACTCAGATCTCCCATGGGAGACTGGAACCAAAGATTGGCTTCATGCTTGGTCACGTTTCCGAATCACACACAATCTCTGCTATGTCTCTACCACCAAACCAGTAAGACTTAAGAGAATTAAAGCTTAAGACTTCAGTGATTTTTTTTCTTGGTTTGAGTTGTCTTCCCACAGCCCCAACATTCACCGTAATGCCAGAGGGAGAATATTCATTTCTCTCTTTCTTGGCCCTTACTGGAGTTACTCAAATATTTTCCTCACTGCTTCACTGCAATTTCTTCTATTCTACCTGGGCCTTTGGCTTCCAATTTTCATAGTAATCCTGTGGTGGACATCTCAGTCACACTTTCACCCTCCCAAAATGCCCAACCACCGAGGAGTACTGGGCTTCCTTGCCAACTTTAACCACCGTGGCTCATGGACAAGATCACCTGGTTGCTGTGCAGCTGCCTTTGAGCCCTTATCTCCCTGTTGCTGATCTACTTTTGATTTTAGGTTTCGGTTAGGCCTGGAGCCCCAGCGAGTGTCTCCACATCGAGGGCCATGACAACAAGGCAGTAAGGTGCACCTCTGAGAACCAGAATCAGTCCCCCAAACTCCAGTCATAGCCCCACTTTGGGCACCAGACTCTTAGAAATGGGTCTGGGGGGTCTCAAGAAATTGATCACTCATTTTAGCAAAGCAAAAAGTTTTAATTCTGCAGAAGGGTATGGAGCCATATGAAATCAAGCAAGCAAGCAAGCATACCCAGCAGAGGTCCCTAATGCAAAGGAGTCCTGGGGCTTACTCTGAGTGGCTGGAGCTCAGCCTCACAGTCTTTCATGACTGGCTGACTTAAAGTGACACAGCTGATAAGCAAAATGCAGTTTGCAGCACTGAGTGCAACCTTGGGCATTTATTTTGATCTCAAGAAGTGCTGACCTTGGAGGAATTTTAATTTCTGCCAAGCAGCTTTGCATTTTTTTTTTTTTTTGTCTTTTTGAGACAGGGTCTCCCTGTAGCCCCAGCTGTCCTGGAACTCACTCTGTAGCCCAGGCTGTCCTTGAACTCACAAAGATACACCTGCCTCTGCCTCCCAAGTGCTAGGATTAAAGGCATGCGCCACCATGCCCAGCTGCAATTTTTTTTTAATGAAGTTTTATCTTATTTAACCCTTTGATATAAAAGACTATATGTTTCCCAAAAACCTTATAATAATTTGGGGTTTTGTTGGGTTTTGTTTGTCTTTTTGAGACAGGGTCTCCCTGTAGTCCCAGCTGGCCTGGAATTCACTATGTAGACCAGGCTGGCCTTGAACTCACAGAGATCTGCATGCCTTCTACCTCCTGAGTGCTGGGATTAAACGTGTGTGGCACCATGCCTGGCTTATTTTGTCTAGATGAAATATCTATTGCTGATTGTAGACTGTTGATATTACCCATATTATTTTATCTGTCTATGTCCAATATTGTTTGTTTCTTAAAGTTGAGTGTAGCAATATTAGGTACATATATATTTTAAAAAGTTGTATCATCTTAATTTATTGTTCCCTTATCAATGTGTAATAATCATCTTTATCTCACCGAACTAATTTGGGCTTAATATCTACTTTGTCAGATATGCGAATAACTCCTCTCTGTTTTCAGTTTCCACTGAGAGATAAAGGTTTTCCATCCTTTCCCTTGCAGTCTGAGTATCCTTTTGCCGCTGTGGTGTGTTTCTTACTGACAGTATATGGCTGCATCTTGTTTTTAAATTCAGCTAGTCTACATTTTTCATTCACTAAGACTATTTACATTTACAGCTGCTATAAGAGGAGTTTGCTAATTCTTACGTTTTGGAAATTTTTTCTTCCTAGTTGATTTAAATTTTGTTCATTTCCCTTCCTCTATTAATGAGTCAGACAATCAATTTTCTTTCCTAATTATATTTTGTTCATCTGTTCTTCTCATGAAATGTATTCTTCCTATTTGTGACCTTCTTCCATCACTGCACATAGGATTCCTTTAAGTATCCTGGCCCGGTGCTCGTGAGCTGCCTTAGCTTGTGCTTATGTTGGAAGGTCTTTATTTCTCCATCAATTTTAAAAGATAACCGTGATGGATATAGTAATCTTGGTTGGAAGTTATTTACTTTAATGCATTGAAGTACATTATTGAGGCTTTCCTGGCAGTTAGGGTTTCTGTTGAGAGGTCTAATGTTATTCTGGTGGGTTTATCTTCGTGAGGTGCTGTTTTTCTCTTGTAGCATTTAACACTGTTTCTTTGCTGTGTAGTCTTCGCATTTCAAGCATAATGTTTTACAGTGAAGTTCTTTTCTGGTCATGCGTATTTGGGGTTCTAATGGATTGCGTGCTGCTGCAACGTTCATTTGCTTCCCCAGATTCATTGACTATGTCTCTATGCCATCAGTAGACCTGCTCTCAACAATAAATATTTCTTCTAGACAAAACTAATATTTGAGTCTATGGTGGGGTCCATACATTTCTTGTTCAAATAATCACCACAGACAGCAAACAGCAAAATATAAATTTCATTCTATAATAAAAGCCAAATACATGAAGAAAACTGGATAAAGATGAATACTAAAACTCTCCAAAATGCAAGCTTTAAAAAAAAAAACTAAAGTAAAAATGACATGAAAAATACAGTTTTGAAGAAACTGTAAGATAAAACACAAAGAGAAAAAAAGAGAACAAAACTTATGGTATAAAGTACAGGTCAATTTCTTCCTTAGCCCTCTAATACTGAAGTTTTCCAGAAAGAGGTGATAATGTTGCAGTAGCAAGAAAGGCCCATTAAGAAAAAATTGCTGGTCAAAATGAATAAACTCTCTGGGCCCGGTCAGTTACCTGCCAAAGGACCAGTCTTAGAAAGGGTTCACCTTAAGCCATGCTAAAGAGATGGGTGGAACCCTTCCTGCCCAGAATTGCCACCCCTGGTGCAGGTGCTGGCAGGCTGGCAGCATCCCTGCAGCTTCCTAAGTCTGCACCTTTGTGGCCTCTCCTCTTCTTTTTCCATTCTTTTCTAAGCATGTGTTCCCTAACACTTTGGGCTCCCCCAGCAAGTTTGGCCTTCTTACTCTTTCTCTAAGCTCTCCTCCCTGCCATGTGATTTCTAGTCCCCATGTGGCTAACCTCCATGCCAGCTTAAATAGGCATGGGGCATGGGCTTTCGTTCCTTCTCTTCCCTCCATTCCCTCTTCCAGGTGGCTACCGAGATATACCACTCACCTGCCTGGAAAGGTTTTTCTTTTAAATGTGGTAAAGCTGTCCTAAAGCCTCTGTTTGAGTCCATTTTTTAATCCTTTTATTAATAAAATTATGTACTCTAAGAGGGGATCTGTTTTCCTCTCTATCACATGATGACCACAAAGGGACCCTGAGATTCCAGTAATAATAAGTTGGTGTTAAGTCAGGACCCACCAGGGTGGGTGGTCTGACAGGGCTGCATGCACCTTGGGAGGTCCCCTTCTCGTGACCCAGGGTCCTGTGCTGGCAATTCTTAGTCTTTCAGTATTTGGCCAAGAAGGTTCCAACTTGCTCCAGCAGCTCCTCAGATAGTAGACTCTGAGATGCCGTGATGGTTAAATTTTGTCATCAACTTAATTGGATTTGGGATCACGTAGGAGACACGTGTGTGTGTGTGTGTGTGTGTGTGTGTGTGTGTGTGTGTGTGTGTTAGTTTGAATGAGAATGTTCCCCATAGGCTGCAGCAGGTATTTCAACATTTTGTCCCCAGATGGCGGCGCTGTTTTGGGAGATTTTAGAAGGCGTGGCCATGCTGGAGGAAGCAGGTCACTGGAGGTGGGCTTTGAGAGTACTTAAGTCTCGCTGGATCTCCGGTCCCTCTTTGCTTCCTGCTCTAACCAGTTCCTGCCTCCCCACCATGATGAACTCTAATTCCTCTGGAATTAAGTCTTTATCAGTGCAACAGATAAGTAACTAAAACAATATATAATATGTGTATTGAACAATAATCAAAGGAGAGGACAAGAACTTGAGAAGGAGTTGGGGCATATGGGAGGCATGACTGGGAGGGAAGGGAATAATCCAAACACAATACTCATCTATGAAACTCAAAACTTAAAAAAATACATACATAAAAATAAGCCCTTTCTCAAGTTTCTTTGTCAGATATTTGGTCAGATATTGGGGTGTCTCTCAAGTGTGTCGGAGGGTGGGGAGGACACTGCAGCACTGCAGCGCTGCGGACCGTTCTGCTCAGAAGTGTTCTGGAAGCACCCAGTGGAAGGAGGGAGGCTGTGGAGATGGCATCCTATACTTTGCCTGAGTTTCAGAGCTGACAGCCCTGCTGGGAGTGCTTAATTGAGGTTCCCTTTTCCGAGGTGCAGCAATTGACAACCAGAAGCTAGCCATGACAGGTGTTTACTTAATTTTGCTTTACTTTGTGTGCTGGGAGAACATAACCTAATTTTGCTCAGTCACAAGGTATTAAGAGTTGCTTTGTATTCTAGCAAGTGGTTGAGATGGGTGTAGTTTCCATGTGTGCTATGTAGCAAAGAGGCTGCTGCAGAGGTGGGGTGGCCCATTAACCCCAGGCCTCAAGGTCTTCACTTTCCTTGGGTTTGCTTCTTGCTGTGGAGGGGACAGAGCCACCAACTACCTTGCTCTTCACAGCCTGAACCTTCTGCTACACAAACATCCCCCCACTCCACAGCTGATTGTGGGGCCATCTTCCCACCCAGGGACTATGTCAGGGTGTCTCCACATTCTCTGACTTGGGATTGTTTCTTGTCTTCAGGACTCCAGAGTGCCTCAGTTTCAAATAAGGGGCCTCTACCCAAGGCCCCCTGTCAAGATGGCCCTTGGGTAGAGCCCTGGGAGACACAGAAAGTGACAAAAGGTTTGTTCTCCAGCGCTGACCTAAAGGTAGGAGGAGTCATGGTCACACTGGACCCCTCAACTGGACTGAAGGTCTGTGGAATGTGGCCTGTCTGTCATGTGGCTGGGACTCCCAGTCTCTTGGCACTGTGGGCTGCTGGCTTGCCGTGCGGATGGGGCTCTGGCTTCTCCACGAGGGAGCCTGGGTTGGAGCTGTGAAGCCTCCATTTTTGGCAGCACTGTCTCTGCGTTTGGGGGTTTCTGTGCTTTTCATCAGTCCTATCATGTTTTTTGAGATTTCTGATGTTCTTCCTCTGTCTTTGGAATACTCTCTTTCAGTACCCTGACTCTTCCCACAGGCAGCTTGTGGTGTGCCATCTTACCCTGCAGTCCACACACTTTGATGCTATATTTCTATATTACACTCTTCAAAATGCTTCCTTGTTTATCCTACGTTATTCATATAGTTTTTCTATAATTTTACTGTGTAAATCCAGGTTTGTTAACTCCCTCATACTGAGGTGGTAATCTAGTTCAGTTTCTCTTTCTGTGATAAACACCATGAACAAAGCAAGTTGGGGAGTGTGATGGTTTGAGTGAGAAGCACCTTCCCACAGGCTCAAGTACTTGAATACTTGGTACATGGTCCCCAGTTGGTGGTGCTATTTGGGGCAGCCATGGCATCTCTAGGAGGTGTAGCCTTGCTGAGGAAGCATGACATTGAGAATTCATAGCCTTGCCTCACTTCCAGCTTGATGTCTCTCTCTGCTTCCTGTGAATACTAAAATATGTGAGCATTCAGCTGTAGCCACCTCTGCCACCATGCCTCCCTGCCATGATAGACTCTTATCCTTCTGGAACCGTAAGCCCAAATAAACTCTTCCTTCTATAAGTTGTCTTGGTCACGGTGCTTTATCACAACAACAGAAAAGTAACTACATACAGGGAGGAAAGGGTTTATTTAGCTTACTCTTTCCATTTCACAGGTTATCGTTGAGGTAAGTCTGGCTGGAGCTCGGGACAGGAACCTGGAGATAGGAACTGCAGCACAGGCCACAGAGGAATGCTGCTTACTGGCTTGCTCCTTCTGGCCTGTGGTCAGCCTGCTTTCTTATACAACCCAGGACCACCTGCCCAGGGGTGGTACCACAGTGGGCTGCATCACTCAACAGTGAAGAAAATGCCTCACAGATGTACACAGATACACCAACCCAAGGAGAATCCCTAATTGAGGTTCCCTTTTCCCGGGTGTGGCAAGTTAACAACCAGAAGCTAACCATGACAGGTGTTTGCCTCATTTTGTTTTTTATTTACTTTGGGTGGTGGGAAAACATAACTTAATTTTGCTCGGTCACAATGTATTAAGAGTTGCTTTGTATTCTAGCAAGTGGTTGAGATGTGTGTATGTTCCATGCATACTTAAGAGAATATGTGTTCTGTAGTCTTTAGATACAGAATTCCATATGTGTCAGTGAGGCTGAGTGCTGCTCAGATGTTCTGTCATCCTTCCTGCTCCTTAATTGCTTGCTCTATCAAATCCAAAGTTAATAGTGAAGTTTTGACTTTGGCTGTTAGTTCTTTCTTCTTTTAAAGATATAGTTTGCACTTCAAGTATTTTGAATCTATGTTACTTGGTGCATATGTATTTAACATAGTGCTTTTTGCCCAATGAATTGACCCTTTTTTCATTATGAAGTGTTCCTTATTTTCTCTAGTAATCTGTCTTGAAAGCTACTTAGTTGGGTATATTGTGTTAATGTAACCATAACGGCTTTTCCATGCTTGCATGGCTGTCTCCATTTGTTTCTGTTCTTATATTTAAATGCGTCTGTTGTAAATAGTACATGGTTGGTTCTTGTTTTTTTACCCATTTGGCTTTTCTAATACTCTCCTCCCAATTAAGAAGGTAATAGTCTGTAAACAAGCACTTATTTCAATAAACCCTACTGTGACTCTCATACTGAGTAAACAGCTTCAGCATTTTGTTCTTGTTAACTGAGCTTTTTGAATGGTTTTTTTTTTTTTTTGAGAACCACCTCTGTGTTTAATGGTGGGCTATGTACAGATTGGTCATTGGAACACTGGAAAATAACTTTTAAAAATTTATTTTTCAGTTGTGTGTGTGTACATGCGTGCCTGCACATGCACATATGAGCACCACATGTGAGGGTGATCATGGATTCCAGAAGAAGATGTTGGATACCCTGGAGCTGGAACTACAGGCAGTTGTTATCTGCCCAATGTGGGTGCTAGGAAGCAAACTCCATCCTCTTCTAGAGCTATTCTTAACCATTTAGCCACCTCTCCAGCTCCCCAAATAATGTTTGTTTTATTTATGTATTTATTTGTTTATTCTACAAGTGTTTTGCCTGCATGTATGTAAGTCCACCCATGTCATGCAATGCCCATGGAGGCCAATCCAAAGTGGGCATTGGATCTCCTGGAACAGGTGTTACGGACAGCTCTTAGCCACCATGTACTTGCTGGGAACCAAGTCCTGGTTCTCTGCAGGAGCAGACAATGCTCTTAAACATTGAGCCATCTCTCCAGCTCCCCCAAATAACTTCTTACTGAAGTTCTAATAAGCCTATTTCTCTAGGAAAAGCCCCAACAAACTGGTTTAAGGAGGTCACGTTAGAGCTCCTTTCTGTGTTCCTCATTTACTCACTTGTCCCATGTTCTGACTATACTTTCTACCAAGAGAACCTGAGAACTTTTTTTCTTTTAGCTTCAAGTATAGAGAGCATGGGTCATTCTTCCTAGTTCTGCCTGCTATTGGTTTGTTCTAGGCAAGTTTCCTGCCTTGTTCTGTTTACTTCTGATTATTCTTTTTTATTTAAAGATACTTTATTAGAATTTCTTTCTTTAAGAAGTAACACAATTGGGGCTGGAGAGATGGCTCAGTGGTTAAGAGCACCGGCTGTTCTTGCAGAGGACCAGGGTTCAATTCCCAGCACCCACATGGCAGCTAAGAACCATCTTTAACTCCAGTTCCAGGGGAATCTGACACCCTCTTCTGACCTATACAGCATTGCACGACACATGTGCACCAACCTGCATGCAGACAGTACACTCATACACATAAAAAATAAATAAATAAATAAATAAATATATAAATGTAACACAATTATGTTGAAAGACTTTGTAACTTTGTATATATTGGAGAATTTGGCAAGGAAGTGAATGGGAAACTCACAGTGACAAATTTGACATTATTCTTGAAGCTTGGCAATATAGTTATATTAGTAAACAATATTCAAAACTTATGGTAGACATAAAATTTCAAATTTATAATCCAAGCTATAATTACATATTTGAGTAAAGACACACTAGGGCTGTAGAAGGGTAATTGAATAATAACGGAAAGCCTCCTGGTGACTGGTAATGATAGTGGTCTAACATCAAGGCCTACATACCCAGGACAAAGTGTAGAATAAGGAACACAGCTGGGCCACAGGGGAGGTGGGAGGTCCATTCCAGAGAATCAGTCCTCCCAGGACCAGAATCCACAAATAACAGAGGCCTCCACTCTCCAGAGCATAAGAGGCAGCAAAGCCTCTGCCATGCACAACCTGAGATCTCAGGAGAGGGAGCTATGGAGAATGTAGCCGCTCAGAAAAGACTGAAACTGTTGCCCAGCATCAAGAAGTCCTCCATGCTTTGTACTCCCCCATCAGCCTACCACCAAAGGAATGTGGAATGGTGGCTCATGGTAGGGGTCCAAAGCTTCAGACTCATGTGAGGGAACCACGAATGTGGCTCATAGAGGGGACCACAGCTCTAGCTCACAGCTACAGGCTGAGGGGTGGGAGGGACACCACAAGCCTAGATCATAGGAGAGGCCCACAGCCCCAGGACAAAGGAGGGGGACCACATCTCCAGTCTGGCTGGAGGGGACCTCACAGAACCGAACAGCAACACTGGCTCCCGGGAGGGTATCACAGCTCTAACTTGCAGGAGGGGACCACCGTTTCAGCTCACGGGAGGGGATCACAGCTCTAACTTGCAGGTGGGGACCACCATTTCAGCCCCCAAGAGCGGATCACAGCTCCAAGTTCACAAAATGAGGATCTAAGCTCCAGCTCCTAAAGGTGGTAACCACAGCTACAGCTCACAGGAGGGGATACTTCCATTTATTCTTATCTTCAGGTGTCTGTCCTTATTTTTACATGTCCAGCTTTAGGCTCCATATTTTTAATGCACGCCAATACCATTATAATTTTTCTGCTCTCTTTGCCATGCCCAGTTTTGAAGGTCTATTTATGTAGCCCTTTACTGTGCTCCTTCTAACAGTAAAAGTGCTTATTTTTTCAAATTGGACCTCTTATAAGTGCTCTATTTATTTGGGAAATTAGAATTTGCTGCAAGGTGCCTCTCTGTATTCAGTACCATAACACTCTACTCGGTGTGTGTGTGGGGGGGGGGGATCAAATTCCAGTCCTGCCGTTCAAAAGCCTATTCAGTCAAAGGCCACTACAAGAGAAAGCTACCACTTTCTTGTGAATCAGGTAAATGTGAGTCTTACACAGAGCTGAACATGACTTCCAGTGCCTACAGTGACCTCCCTAGAGACCATGTCCCTGCCACCCCTGCCCCTTGTCTGATCTTTGTTAGATGTCTTTGGTTGATTTTCATAAAATCATGCCATTTTCCCTAGTACCACAGTTTAAAGCTTTTATGGCCTGGTACCTAACAGCCAAGAATAACTCTGTCTCAAGAGTTATTGTCAGCAAGCCTCTCTTTGGGCTTCAATGTGAAGAATCTTGTATATTATTGAAACTTCTAATCCACACACAGACAAAAATGGCAAATGTTACAAATAGGAAGACTGGGATACCAATTATAAACCCCCAACTTAAATTGCCTTGAACAATAACCATGTCTTGTTGCCATATTAGCAGGATAATGAATATGTAGCCTCTACTGTAAGCAAGCAGACTTCCAAGGAGCTTCATAGAGTAAAAGCTTGTGGCCTGCTTCTACAATGCTTGCTTAGGTGGTAGCAGCCTTGGACAAGGTCAGCGAGACAGATACACCAGTGCTTCTACCTATTAGTATATCACCTGTAACACATGGTTTACAAAGTTGTCCCACTGCAAGTGGGTGGATCACTTAAGTTATTGCTAAGGACTAGAGTTGGAACTGACTTCTGAGTTCTGCCCACATTCCACTGTCCAGAAATCAGTCATCCGACGCCTTCCTAACCATACTAAGACCCAGAGTCCTACTGTGAGGCAGGAACAGGGTGAGGGAGGAGGAGCAAGCAGTGGGGAGGACGCCCAGCTGGATGAGGGGTTGGCTGAGGTTGGGAAGTCTTTCCATCTCTTTCCACCAGGCCATCTTCAGAATGACTCAGGCTGGCTCTCCCCATCGTTGAGAGAAGACCACAGTAGCTCTAATCAGCACAACCAGCTGTGGCAAGGTAAAACAAACAGTAAAAAAGACCTCCCCCAGGAATGAGGGAGGCTTTCCCAGAGGCAGCCCTGCACACGTGTGATGACCAGAATTGCCAAAACCCAAACTAACCACTAGACAGTCCCTGGTCGCATCTAGCCCTGGCATTTGGGAGAGTCATTCTTCCTCAGTCATTTGGGGGAAGGCCTGGTCACTGTCTAAATGAAACTGATGCACAGCTAATAAGCAAGTGTAGAGAGGAGGTGTTGAGCAAGCTGCCCTACAATCTCTGCCACAGTCAGACTCTGCATTGTTGGCATTTAGTTGCGGTGATGAAGTTTGTGATATTCTCCATGGGCTTCTTGCACTGTCCCCATAAGTTTGTGTCTAGCAGTGCGCATTTGCTCTTGCTGTTAATGCCATTTTCCATTACATTTGCTTGCCTATGGGAAAGCTATTGATTTTGCAGTCACCTCTGTTCAATTTTCTTTTATCTGTGTGTCTGTGTAAGTTGCCTTAAATCCTTTTCAGAGCAATATTAGATGTTAATTAAATGCTGGAAAAGAAACCCAGAGGTAGAAGGATCTTAAATGGAAAGGGCGGGCCTGCAGAGTACGAGGACGGAGAATATTAGGTTTCATTTCTGTGAAAAAGAGAGGAGCGTGTCATTCCCTGAGGGAGAAGTGGGATTCTTTTTCCTCAAAATTTGCTTTAAGGGGCTATCGTAGGTGAACAGGGGACAGATGTCTGAGTGCCATACCGAGCTCTCTTCTCACTTCGCTCAGAGTAACAAATCCATAGCTGATTTTTGTTTGAAGGAATTAAACAGAAATGCAATAGTGAGAACCTCCTCACTAATTATCTTCCTACACAAATGAGCAGACGTCTTCAGATCAGTGTTAATTCAGGAGAATACATGGAGGACAGCCAGGGTGACTGACCTTACAGTGATGTTCACCATCTCTGGGTAGCGATGAAAAGGACTTGAACAATCCCAGAGATTGTTCTTCTCTATTCCACTCACACAGTGACGTAAGACATATACTGAAACCACATGGTTTTTTTAAAGAAGGAAATATATTGTGTTTTCAAATCAGTGGTATTAAGTTCTAATTTTTTTTTTGAAGTAGCAATTGACTGTTGTATCTGAGTTTACCTAGTATATGAAAAGGGCAATGGATGAATAAGAAGAGCCATCAGATGTTGCTGTGAATCCCTGATGTGTGACTTTCGGGGGGGGGGGGTGAACAACCATCAACTCACCCCAAATAGAACATCAGTGACAGACCAAAGAAAGGATTCTACCAAAGCCCGACTAGACAAACCAATTCATTCATTGGAGTTACTTATAGCAGTACAGAGGTCTCAAAGGTAGCCGTATTACTGAAAAACTCACCTCAGCATGGGTGAAAACTCACAAAAGCTGCAACCCTGGAACTCTGCATGACTTGCAGGCAGCAGCTAGACACGCCAGAGAGCCTCTTCTCTCCCTGACAGTCCTATATAACTTGGAAGAGGGAAGGGCCTAGTCAATCTTATAAGTTTCATGGACTTCCTGAGACTTCTGAGTTGTTTATTTCCTGAGTCTTAAAGATCTTCAGTCTAAGATAAATAGTTTCAAGGTGAAGCATGAGTCTTAAGGAGCTACCCTGTAGACTGGAATATTTCTATTAGGAAATTCCTTAATCTTAAGGAGCTCCCTCTAGGATGGAAACACTTCAGTTTGGAGGATATTGCTATACAACAAACCTGGACCCACATCCAGCAGATTGTATGTACAGTTAAACACTTCTGCTACATGAGAGGCACATTGCAGAACCAACCAGCACTCTGACATTGAAGAAAGGTAGCAAAGAACCAGAGTTAAAGGGGCACCAGCTTAGCATGTTGGAATATGTTAGATGTACCAGTTTGCAGTTTTCCACAGTACTACGTATAATTTTACTGTATGAAGTTTTCCTTTTTAATATCCACTTGAAGATTAGCATAGTAATTATCAATAGTTAATTATATATCTAAAGTAAAAACTTAACTGCAGGAAGGCTGGAGAGTTGACTCAGCAGTTAAAAGCACTGGTTGCTCTTCTAGAGAACCTGGGTTTGATTCCCAGCACCCACATGGTGGATAACAGCTGCCTGTAACTCCAGTTACGATGTACAACAGATTGCTTGACCTTATTCCTACTGTTCAACTAAATTCTTTCACCAAAATCTCTTCAG
>VZQC01002643.1:3431474-3460283 GCA_009823505.1 Rhizomys pruinosus
CAGCTGGACAATGGGGGCCTCAGGCTGTATAAGTTTGGGCATAACTGCTTGCAAATTGGTTTTACATGAAGGGTGCTTGTATTCATTACTTATTACTTATTATTTAAAAAATAAAAATAAAAAAATTTTTTAAATTAATTCTATAAAAAATCTTTAAAAAGAGATAGAATCCACTTATGGGAGAAAACATGGGATGTTATTTTGGTTTGCAGAAAAATTAAAAAGAACTACATAGTCTCCATGTTTTCCATACTTGGTTTCCCCTGTTACCACAGCTGTGAGGGACCTGTCACGGTTGGCTTCAGAACTTGACACACCTGGGAAGAGGGAACCTCAACTGCGGCCATGTCTGTGAGACATTTTCTTGATTGTTAAGTGATGTAGGAAGACCCAGCCCATTTGGGGCAGTGCCACCTGTGAGCACGCAGTCCTGGATTGTGTAAGAAAGCAGGCCGGACAGGCAGAGAAGCAAACCAGTAAGCAGCTTTCCTCTGTGGTTTCTGCTTCAGCTCTTGCCTCCAGGTTCCTGTCCTGAGTTCTGTGATGAACTATGATGAGTAAGTCAAATAAACTCTTTCCTCACCAACTCAGCTTGGTCAGTGTGTTGTATCACAGCAATAGAAAGTAACTAGGATAGTAACTGAGTTACATTTAAAGGGCTAGTGTTAGCTGTGGTCTGTTCACTCAGCTGTCCCAGGGCACTTTTCTGCTCTAAGACCCCACCCAAGGGTTCTCATTATGTTTAGAGCTTGTCTCCTTTAGCTCCTCTTGGCTCTGACATTTTCACAGATTTTGAATATTGATCAGTAGTATATTGTGGATGCCTCTCTAATGGAATGATCAGACTGGGGTCGTGGTATTTGGGGATGAGACTAACAGGACAAAATGCTATTGCCATAGCATGCAAGGGCACAGTACTATTTACCTAACTTACCAGTCACCTTTAGCCATTAGGTTTCAGTTAGTTTGGGTTTGTTTGGGGATTTTATTTGTTTGGTTTTTGGATACTCCCTTACCTTCTGGCCTTACAAGCTGCTCTAGGCTCATCTGGTAGAATTCCCATCACAGTCCTAGAATCAGCTGTGCTCAGAGAGCTTTTGGTTCCTTTTATAATAGCAAACTACCACACAGGTCAAGGGCCGGCCTATCCTATAAAGGGCATATACTGCCAACATGACTTACTACTGTTGATGCGGGCTGGGACCATCTAACTGAGATAGGGCTCAGTGGGCTCCTTCACTATATAGATACCTCCTTTTCCCCCTATTCCGTATTGGACTCTTGGAAAGGGGATTCTCATGTGCAGCCCATGCATTAGAAGTAGGCACCTACGACCCACTTCCTGGGAGTGTATCAACATAAATTATTTGGAATTATTCATGGATGGCTTGACTAATCCTCTCTATTCAGTCATGTTCATGTAGATTCACAATTATGTATTTTATACTTTGGGGTATAGCCCAGTACCACTCAGTTTCTCTATTTACATTGTTCTGATAATTGAGATTTTTCTGTTGACTCCTCTTCGCCTCTTACATGCCCCTAGTGACAGGAGATTAGTGGCGGGGGGTTTGCTTTCTTTTTGAGCACCTCTCTGCTTCCTGACTTTATAAGGTACCTGGAGATATCTTGCATCTTTTCTCTATAGCCCTAAAACCAGCTGTTTCTCTGAGTAGATCTGATTCCTTTTCCTGGAAGATATTAAAATAAGGTCTGTTTGCTCCTCGTACATTTCTCATTGCTACAGAATATCCTTGTTTCCAAGTCCTCAGCTTATCCACAAGGAAATATGTGTGTGTGCTATCTGGCACGGATGGACTTGTCTATCAGCATCTACATGGAATTGTCAGTATTAAACTACACAGAGTTCAGAATGATGTTCCCAACTCTAATCCCTTTTCATATGGAACTTTCAAGCCTCCACCTGCCATCTGCAAATTGCCTAGCTGTGAGAACTACACTCCCACAGGCCTTCATTAGCAATGGATATTTTATTAAAGAACACAGAAGAAACACAGTGAAATATTTCTTTCAAGGATTTGTGTATTTTCAGTTCATTTCTTCCTAGAATACTTAGTCCTTCCAAACCAGGGTGTTCCATATCCTTTATCCTTTAGGCTGAGCTCTTTCTGATGTCAAGGAAGCCCCAACAGTTCCTGAACCAGGCCAGACTTCCTGCAACATTCTCTCCTAACATATTTCCTTTATAACCTTTGTCAGAAGAAAATGTGACTAATTTTTTATTTGTTGTATACTTGATTTTTCTCTCTCAGAATTTTGACTTTGCAAAGCAAAGACCTTGACTTCCTTGCTCAGAGCCTAGCACAGCATTGATCATGTGTTGAGTATGTGCTGAATATTAAGGAAGGGCAGAAGACATGTGAGATCTGGTCTACCACCCAGTGAGGTGAGGGAGGAGGTGAGAACATAACTATAAGGACAGTTCTTCTTTCTGACATTTTTAAATCCTCAAAATAATTTGCTTTGCATCTTAAAAGTTCACAATGTGGAAATGGCACAATATGAAAATCAAAATGGGCAATAAAAAAAATCCAAGATGCATAAAGTTACATAGAGGACATGATGTAGAATGAATCGCAGTGAGCTGAGGACCAACTAGTTGAAGCAAATAGATTGTGATGGCATTTGAAGACAGCTACAAGAGAAGAAAAGAGAAGATACTTGTCCTATAGAAATGTGATGTGGATGTGCTGAATCATAGGAATGTTCCATATTGTATTGGGAAATATTAGATGTATGGGCGATGAAATTAGAAAGGACCTTCATTTCTACGTTATCATAGCTACATTCAAATATTTATTGCATTTGCACTGGTTTTTCCTTTATCTTTATTTCACCAGATCCACCCTGGTGGGTTTTGTGTAGGTTTTTGTTTCCTCGCTAAATTGCAAGTTTAAACAATAGTTGGGTTGGAGAGATGGCTCAGCACTTAAGAGCAATGGCTGGCCGGGCGTGGTGGCGCACGCCTTTAATCCTAGCACTTGGGAGGCAGAGGCAGGCGGATCTTTGTGAGTTCAAGGCCAGCCTGGTCTACAGAGTGAGTTCCAGGACAGCTGGGGCTACAGGGAGACCCTGTCTCGAAAAGACGGAAAAAAAAACCAAGAGCACTGACTGTTCTTGCAGAGGATCCGGGTTTGATTCCCAGCACCCACATGGGGGCTAACAACCATCTATCTATAACTCCAGTTCTAAGGGAATCCAACACCTTCTTCTGACCTCTACAGCCATTGTATGACACATGCACTTATACACATGCAGGCAATACATTCATACACACACATAAAAATGATAAATAAAATATTTTAAACAACAGAATATGGTGTCACATTTTTTCATGATCCTACTCCTTGCTGTTGCCTATAATATGTTGAACTTCAGAAAATTAAAAACTATATTCTCTTTGCTTTGGAAACAAGGTTTCAACGATAATAGCATTTCTTCAAGAAATCCAGAGGCATCTGCTTTACTCTAAAGGTGTTCCGATGATCATATCATGTGATCCTCTGAAGTGTTCCAGCCCTTAAGGCTGGCTGTTAGCCCTTGCCTCTGGAGAGACCAAAAAAGACACAGCTCAAAGCTTTGGGAAGAAGATTCGGTCAGTGACACAGAACCTGGACATTGGAAGGGTCTCCGAACATGGAGTACACGGGCCTCGACTACCTCCTTTGCTAGAGAGAGGACAGTGCATTAACCGTACCACCTGCCCAGGAGACATTTGCCTGGAAGAATGTGGAAATACATTCTTTGTACCTTGTGTGCCTTTTGTAGCTAGTGAAGCTGTGGGAATTACTCGGGACGTGAATGTAGCTGCTAATGTTGCTGTGTAGGCTGTCTTCACCCTGCTTGTTTAACTGAAGGTCATGACAGGAAGAATAACTGATAGAATATGATGCTGGTGTTGAATAAGTAGAAAGACAATGCCTTTGGGGGCCAGACCTATTTGTAACAGTATAACTCCTTTCTCTTCATGTTGGTGGCTTTATTTCTATTGTAGATTAGAACTCAATCCAACTCTGAAGTTGTGACTGTCACATAAACATTATCTTGCATTAGGTAAGTAAAAAAGCTTTTTAACATTGAGAATATTTTAGTTATAAGAGGGTGCTTATAATTCTAATAGTAATAGTAACATTTTTCTGAGCCAATCTGCAGCCGGGAATGTTTAAGGAAAATAGATAGAGTGAAAAGGATGCAGAACAAAGGCTAGATCCTGAGGGGAAAGGAAGAAGCTCTCTAAATAGCTGTGCTATTTTCCTTTGAAATGTCTGCACTCCTTATAGGACAGCGGTCCTGGATGGGCTATTCCAGTTCTGTGACCATGCCTTGCCACACCGAATCTCCACAAGCTGCCAGAACACAAGCTTCTGGACCTTTTCAAGATTTTTAACTATTTAAATGACAGTCTTTTCAAAAAACCTTCATCCCTCCCTGTGCATCTCTCACTTTCCTGTGGTCATGTCACCTTTACCATTCAGCTCTCTGGAAAAGTGGAACTCGAGCTGATGTTATCCCTGAACTGTTCCTAAGCCACTCTTTATTCTGTAGGCAGAATCCTTATCTCTTCAAAGAAAATCCTACCAAAAAAAAAAAAAAACAGCTAAAATTCCTAAAATTCTTTGGGTGTATTTAATCATTCTCTTCCTAACCACCCCATATGTGTAAGTTATATTTTTATCTTTATGTATGTGTGTGATGTATGTATGTATGCATATATGTGTGTGTGTTTATGTTAAGTGCAGACACATCCATGTGTGGAGGTTAGAGGACAGCCTCAGATATTGCTATTTGCCTTCTACATCTTTTGTTCACCAGCTGGCTCCTAGTCTTCTGTGGATTCTGTCTCCACCTCCCATCCTGCCATAGGAGTGCTAGGACTAAGAACATGTCAGGCTACCCTGTCAGGCTCTCTGAGGTTCTGAATTCAGGTCCCCACGCTTGTGTAGTAACTGAGCCATCTTCCTAAGACTCAGCTTATTTTTTAAATGACAACTTCTCTTTTTATTCTTTATTCTTGGAAACTTCAAAAATGTTTTATTATTTTTGTTATGTGTATGGGTGTTTTGCCTGCTTGTATGTCTGTGTACCACATGTGTGCAATGCCCACAAAGGCTGGAAGATGGTATCTGATCCCTTGGAATTGGAGCTACAGTTGTTAGCTGCCATGTGAGTCCTGGGAACTGAACCCGGGTCCTCTACAAGAGCAGCCAGTACTCTTAAACGCTGAGTCATCTCTCCAGCCTGCAGAAATATTTGTCTATTGTATTTGTTGTGGGCAGAGGGTATACATGTGTTATGGCATGCATGTGGGGCAGAGGGTATGCATGTGTTATGGCATGCATGTGGGAGTCAGGAGACAACTCTCAGGAGTCCGTTTTCTCCTATCACCTCATGGGATCAAATTCAGATTGTCAGGCCTGCACACAAGGACCTCTACCCACCAAGCCTTCTCACATGAACCTAGAAACATTTTTGGCAGGCTCCTCAGTGAAGAGCACTGGCTCTTCCAGAGGATCCAGGATCAGTTCCCAAAACCCACATGGTGACTCACAACAACCTGTAACTCCATTTCCAGGGCCGGCCAGGGGAGAGTGGTGACAGCAATATCTTCTCATTTTTGTGGACATGGTACACATGTGGTCCACTTACATATATGCAAGCAAAGCACTCACACATAAAGCAAAAATAAAATCTAAAAAATCTAAAACTAAAAATCTAAAATTTGCCTTCTGTTCCTGTTTGTCTTCCTCTTTGATTGTGAACACATCTCTTTGATTATGAAAACATCTTTTGTATATTCCATCACATACTTCTTGGACCCACATTTAACTGAGCACATGGTGTATACACACTTGTCAAGCATTATTTGATACTTTGTATGCAGAACACAACCTTGTACATTCTCATGAGGCCACAGAGATTGATATGGTTCTGCCCAGTAGTCATAGACAAATTTGAAATGTTAGTACTCTAGGGTGAAAAAAAAAGTGGATGAAATGCCCTTCCCCAAAAAACACACTACTATTTTTAGCATCTTAAGATATAAACCATTCTGCCAGTGAAAGAATATATGCCCACAAAATTGACTGGGTTCTTTGTGTGTGTGATTTGTTTGATATATAAGGACATACTTTAACTCTGAAGTTGGGGGGGGGATAACCTGAATGTGAATATTTTTGTGAAAACTTTGGTAAATTTTATCAGCTTTTGACCTACCTACAAAGAAGACCTAGGATGAAAGTATATTAAAAGCTGATCCTGATTCAGGAATTAGATCACCAAAATAGCCATGAGGTCCAATAAAGAGCTGGTTAAAGGAAGAGGACAGATCAATACAGCGAAGGTGCTGTTCTCAACCAATTTATGTTGATTCCAGGCCACATTTGTCAAAAATTTTCTGAAATTGGTAAAATACGAACTTCGTGTGGAAATGTGAAAGATCCTGAAGAATGAAAAGAACTTTGGAAGTGAAAAAAAAACCATCAGAAGACTGACAGTATCTTGTCAGGGATTTACAGCTCTAGGAGACCAGAACCGCATAGCTTTGGCCTATGTGGACAGACCTAACAGAGCTTCCAGAAGTTAACCCACACATATGTGCTCATATGTGCCCTGGGAAAGGCAATTCAGTTGTACCAGGACAATTAGATATATTTACAACAAAAAGGCATATATATACAACCAGAAGAGAGGGAAAGAGAGAACTTAAATGAACCACTCAAAGCTGTATCAAAAAGTCGCTGAAAAATGGGTCATAATCTACATGTATGATTAGGAGATATATTGGTTCTAAAAGGAAGGCCTTACACTTTTCTGCACTTAGTTAGAATTCAGTGGAACTTCAGAAAAAATCATAAAGTTGATATGAGGTAGCACAAGGCAATTGTAAGTGATTTAGCATAAAAGTAACAGAAACTATAAAAATAGTCATTTCACATTTGAGGGAGAACAATGCAGTAAGACTTTCATTGCCTGCAATGCTCCATGCCCTTAAATCTTTTTAGAACAAGGTGGGTTGTTAATAATAAATAGGATTAGGACGCCGGGCAAATGGGAGCTTCTAATTACTTTCCCTCCTTTCCTAGCATGACTTGCATTTCAATTGCGTTTGAAATTCTATCCTAGTATACCATTTTTCTCCCTTCATTAAAAATATGCCTTGATTTATAATCATTTATTATTTTTTATAATTTAAAAATTTGTATACATATTGTGTTTGGTCCATTTTCATGTCCCATCATCCTCCCTTATCAGTCTCCCTGATACCCTATGCTCTACAAATATCCCATGTTCATTCATGTCATAGATAGATAGAGGAAAGAGAGACAGACAGACAGACATATTCTTTTTTTTCTTTTTTTTCTTTTTTTTCTTTTTTTTTTTTTGGTCTTTTTCGAGACAGGGTCTCCCTGTAGCCCCAGCTGTCCCGGAACTCGCTCTGTAGACCAGGCTGGCCTTGAACTCACAATATGAGAAAAAGCATGTGATATCTATATTTCTGAGTCTGGCTTATTGACCTTAATACCACTGTATTAAGCTCCATCCATTTTCCTCCAAATGACATAAAAATTTTATTTTTTGATAGGATCTCTCTAGTCCCAGCCCACTTGGAAGTTGCTATGCGACCAGGCTGGCTTTGATTTCTCAGAGATCTGTCTGCCTCTGCCTCCTGAGGGCTAGGATTAAAAGCAAAAGCCACCATGCCTGGCAAAATTTCACTTTTGATGGCTAAATAAACCTGGATATCTACCCCACATTGCCTTTACCTATTCATCTATTGATACATATCTACACTGACTCGATATCTTGGTATTGTGAGTTGTGCTACAGTAAACACAGATGTACAAGTATCTTTGTACTTTGTCAACGAGAGTCCTTCAGGTATATACTCAGGAGTTACAGAGCTAGATCACATGGTAGACGGTAGGTGTGCATTAGTATTTCTTGTTTGTTTGTTTTTTTTTTTGTGTGTGTGTGTGTGCTTTAGTATTTCAAGTAATCCTCCTGGTTTTCCTTGTGATCATTATCTAAATTTCCACAAACAGTATGTGAGGGTTCTGCTTTTCCTCCCACATTTTTGCTATAGCATCCCCCCTTTTATAGGCATTATTACTGTAGTGAGATAGTAGTTTGGATTTTCATTTCCCTCCTAACTAAGGGTATTATGCATTTTTCTCATCTATTAATTGGCCTTTTATATTTCTGCTTTTGAGAACTGGCTATTCAGCTCATTCCCATTTATTCATTGGATGGCTTGTGGTGGTATTTAATACTTTTAGCTCTTAACAGATATTAATGTCTTGTCTGCTAAATAGTTGACAAAGATTTTTCTCTCATTCTGTACACTGTCTCTTCATTCTACGAAGTGTGTCCTTCACTGTGCAGAAGCTTTTAGATTTCAAGCAATACCATTTGTCAATTCTTTGTTTTCCTGAGCTGTTTTCAGAAAGTCTTTGCCTATATATTGAAGTGTTTTTCTTGCTCTCTTATCTTCAGTGTTTCCATTTTTATATTAAAGTGTTTGATCTATGATTTTTTTGAAAGATGAAGATATTGCTCTGATATCATTCTTCTGCATATTGATATTTGGCATCATTTCTTTAAGAAACTGCCCTCCCCCCACCCAGTATATTTTACATCTTTATCAAAGATCAGTGGGTGAGTGTGAGCAGGTCATTCTGGACACACTCTTCCACTGATCTACATGTCTTTTTGTGTGTGTGCCAATACCATGGTGTCCTCATCAATGGCTCTGGAGTATAATTTGAGGTCAGGTATTGTGATTCCACCGCTCTTTTTTCTCTCTGATTAGAATTACTTTGGCTATTCAGGGTCTTCAGTGCTTCCATTTGAATTTAAAGTTTTAGAGCTTTTTTCCTACTGCTATGAGGAAGGTCATTGTAATTCTGATGAGGATTTGTGTTGAATCTGTAGACCGCTTTTTGGAGTACAGCTATTTTCACAGCACTAACTCTCCCAATTCTTAAGCATTAGAAATCTTTTTCTAGCATTGTTTTTCCATTTCTTTCTTCAATATCTTTTCATTATAGAGGTCTTTTACTTCCTAGATTTATTCGTAGGTATTTTTAAGGCTATTGTGAATGGGATTGTGTCCCGATTTCTTTCTTAACAAATTCATTGTTATTATGTCAAAAAGCTACTGACTTTTTTACATTGATTTTGTATTTTGCTACTTTGCTGAAAGCATTTATCAAAAGAGTTTGCTGGTGAGTGCCTTTAGTATATTTTAAGTACAGCCTCATATCATCTGCAAATAGGGTACTTTGATGGCTTCCTTTCCTATTTGTATCCCTTATATTCCTTTATCTTGCCTTATTGCTATAGCTATGCATGACAACAGTGTGTTAATTAAAAAAGGAAAAGGGGGAACACCTTTGTCTCTTAATGATTTTAAAGGAAATGCTTTAGTTTTTTCAGTTAGTATAATGTTGGCTGCAGGTCTCTCACATATAGCCTTTATTATATTAAGGTATGTTCCTTCCATAACTAGTTCCTTCCATAACTAGTTCCTTCTGGGTTTTTATCATGAAGAGATGATGAAATTTGGCAAAGGTCTTTTCTGCATTTACTCAGAAGACAGGGCGATTTATGCCTCTGAGTCCATTTATGGGCTGCATGATATTTATTGAGCTGATGTATTGAACTATCCTTGCATTCCTAGAATGAAACTTACTTGATCATGCTGTGTGGTCTTTTTAATGTTTTGTTGGTTCAATTTCTGTTATACTGAAAAAGTCATCAGGCATGGTGGTGCACGCCTTTAATCCTAGCACTCAGGAGCCAGAGGCAGGTGGACCTCTATGAGTTCAAGGCAAGCCTGGTCTACAGAGTGAGTTCCAGGCCATCTGGTACAGAGAACCTGTCTCAAAAAGACAAGAAAAGAAAGAAAGAAAGAAAGAAAGAAAGAAAGAAAGAAAGAAAGAAAGAAAGAAAGAAAGAAAGAAAGAAGGAAGGAAGGAAGGAAGGAAGGAAGGAAGGAAGGAAGGAAGGAAGGAAGGAAGGAAGGAAGGAAGGAAGGAAGGAAAGAAAGAAAAAGTAATTAGAGAAATTGATCTGTGGTTTTCTTTTGATGTGTGCTTTTCTGGCTTGATATAAGGGCAATAATGATTTCCTTGAATGAGTTTGGTATCCATTCTTTCCCTTTCTATTTTATGGATTCATTTGAGGATTGAGGATCATTGGTGTTAGTTTAAGGTCTTTAAAGGTCTGATAGAATCAGCAATGAATTGATCTGGTCATAGAGTTTTCTTTCTTGGGAAACTTATTTTACTTCAACTTTACTGCTTGCCACACATCTATACAAGTAGTTTGTACCTCTTGATTTACTTTTGCCAAGTCATGTTGGTCTAGGAATTTGTCCATATCTTTTATATATTTTCCAGGGTTTTTAGAATGTAAGTTTTTCATGTATTCTCTGATAATCCTCTGGGTCTCATTGATATCTAAACAATATCCCCCTTTAAATTCTGTAATTATTTGGATTTTCTCTCTCTTTTGATTAATTTGGCTAATATAGTTTGTTAAGTTTATTTTTTCAAAGAATCAACTCTGCTTCATTGATTCTTTATGTTGTCCTTTCAGTTTCTATTTCATTAATTTCTACCATGATCTTTACTACTTCTTTCTACTTACTAATTTGGTGTTTGGCTTATTTTTGTTTTCTAAGCTGTTAAAGTACATCAATATTTATCTGCATTCTCACTGATTCTTTTAAAGTAAGCACTCAGAGCAATAAGCTTATAAATGCCTATGCTCTGTATATGCCTCTTATAAATATCTATGTTCTATCCCAAAAACCAAGATTGGTTGTGTTTTTCATTTTCATTTCATTCTAAGAATTTTTAATTTACTCCCCGATTTCTTCAATGACCCAGTGATCATTAGAGAGTAGATTACTTCATCTCCACATAATGTTTTAATTTCTCATGCTGTTTATTTCTAGTTTTAATCTATTATTATCTGATAATATATAAGAAATTATTTCAATTCTTTATTTTTTTAAAGACTTTTGTGGTTTAAATGTGAAAAGCTCTCTTAGTGCTTAGCTGGTGGTACTGTTTGGAAAGAGTATAGCACCTTTTTTTCTTTTTTAAAAATTTTATTCAAAATTTAAAATTTTATATATAGCTGAAGTGTATGTAAGTATCTGCAGAAGCCAGAAGATGGTGTTAGATCCCTTGAAGCTGAGGTTAAAGGTGGGTGTAAGCTGCCAGACATGGGTTCTAGGACTGAACTCAGGTCCTCCAGAGGATAGCAAGTGCCCTTAACTGCTGAGTCATCTCTCTTGGCACACCCCCCCACCCTGTCCAGAATATAAATTCTAGCAGAGTATAACTTTTTGTCTTTGAGTTTTCAGACAGGGTCTCTCTATCTGGCCCTGAGTGTAACTTGCTACATAGACCAGGTTGACCTTGAACTTGTAGTGATCCTCTTGTGTCTGCCTTCTAGATGCTGGGACTGCAGACATATGTCCCCATACTGAATGCCAGAGCATGAGTTCTGTCTCATTTGTTCATTGCTCTGTTCATGACTCCTGGAAGAACAGCTGGTGCCCAACAGGACTGTAGTAATGACATGCTGGACACGGGACTGTAGTGATAACATGCTGGACACAGGACTGTAGTGATAGCATGCTGGACACAGGACTGTAGTGATAGCATGCTGGACACAGGACTGTAGTGATAACATGCTGGACACAGGACTGTAGTGATAGCATGCTGGACACAGGACTGGAGTGATAGCATGCTGGACACAGGACTGGAGTGATAGCATGGTGGACACAGGACTGTAGTGATAGCATGCTGGACACAGGACTGCAGTGATGACATGGTGGACAGAGGACTGTAGTGATAACATGCCGGACACAGGACTGTGGTGATGACATGATGGACACAGGACTGTGGTGATGTCATGATGGACACAGGACTGTAGTGATAACATGCTGGACACAGGACTGCAGTGATGACATGCCGGACACAGGACTGTAGTGATGACATGGTAGTCACAGGACTGTAGTGTTAACATGCTGGACATAGGACTGTGGTGATGACATGATGGACACAGCACTGTAGTGATAACATGCCGGACACAGGACTGCAATGATGACATGCCAGACACAGGACTGTAGTGATGACATGGTAGACACAGAACTGTAGTGATGACATGGTGGACACAGGACTGTAGTGATGACATGCTGGACACAGGACTGTAGTGATGACATGGTGGACACAGCACTGTAGTGATGACATGCTGGACACAGGACTGTAGTGATAGCATGCTGGACACAGGACTGTAGTGATAACATGATGGACACAGGACTGGAGTGATGACATGGTGGACACAGGACTGTAATGATGACATGGTGGACACAGGACTGTAGTGATTTCATGCTGGACACAGGACTGTAGTGATGACATGGTGGACACAGGACTGTAGTAATGACATGGTGGACACAGGACTGTAGTGATGACATGGTGGACACAGGACTGGAGTGATGACATGGTGGACACAGGACTTTAGTGATTACATGGTGGACACAGGACTGTAGTGATGACATGGTGGACACAGGACTGTAGTGATGACATGGTAGACACAGGACTGTAGTGATGACATGGTAGACACAGGACTGTAGTGCAGCATGGTGGACACATGACTGTAGTGATGACATGCTGGACACAGGACTCTAGTGACAGCATGGTGGACACAGGACTGTAGTGATGACATGCTGGACACAGGACTGTAGTGACAGCATGGTGGACACAGGACTGTAGTGATGACATGGTGGACACAGGACCCTAATGATAGCATGGTGGACACAGCACTATAGCGATGACATGGTAGACACAGGACTATAGTCATTACATGGTGGACACAGGACTGTAGTGATGACATGGTGGACAAAGGACTGTAGTGATAGCATGCTGGACACAGGACTGTAGTGATTACATGGTGGTCACAGGACTGTGGTGATGACATGGTAGACACAGGACTGTAGTGATAGCATGCTGGACACAGGACTGTAGTGATGACGTGGTGGACACAGGACTGTAGTGATGACATGGTGGACACAGGACTGTAGTGATAACATGCTGGACACAGGACTGTAGTGATGACATAGTGGACACTGGACTGTAGTGATGACATGCTGGACACAGGACTGTAGTGATGACATGTCGGACACAGGACTGTAGTGATGACATGGTGGACACAGGACTGTAGTGACAGCATGCTGGACACAGGACTGCAGTGATGACATGCTGGACACAGGCCTGGACAGGACTGTAGTGATGACATGGTGGACACAGGACTGTAGTGACAGCATGCTGGACACAGGACTGCAGTGATAACATGCTGGACACAGGACTGCAGTGATAACATGCTGAACACAGGACTGTAGTGATAACATGCTGGACACAGGACTGTAGTGATAACATGCTGAACACAGGACTGTAGTGATAACATGCTGGACACAGGACTGATGATCTGTGGACACAGGACTGCAGTGATAACATGCATGCATGGACACAGGACTGCAGTGATAACATGCTGGACACAGGACTGTAGTGATAGCATGCTGGACAGAGGACTGCAGTGATAACATGCTGAACACAGGACTGTAGTGATAACATGCTGAACACAGGACTGCAGTGATAACATGCTGAACACAGGACTGCAGTGATAACATGCTGAACACAGGACTGAGTGATAACATGCTGGACAGACGCAGTGAATCTGAACAGGACTGATGACATGCTGGACGACAGTGAATGCTGACACGGAGTGATGACATGTGGACACAGACTGCACTGATACATGCTGGACACAGGACTGATAGTGATAGCATGCTGGACACAGGACTGCAGTGATAACATGCTGAACACAGGACTGAGTGATAACATGTGGACACAGGACTGTAGTGATAGACATGCGTGGACACAGACTGTACTGATGACATGCTGGACACAGGACTATCAGTGATACATGCTGGACACAGGACTGCAGTGATAACATGCTGAACACAGGACTGCAGTGATAACATGCTGAACACAGGACTGCAGTGATAACATGCTGAACACAGGACTGCAGTGATAACATGCTGAACACAGGACTGCAGTGATAACATGCTGAACACAGGACTGCAGTGATAACATGCTGAACACAGGACTGCAGTGATAACATGCTGAACACAGGACTGCAGTGATAACATGCTGAACACAGGACTGCAGTGATAACATGCTGAACACAGGACTGCAGTGATAACATGCTGAACACAGGACTGCAGTGATAACATGCTGAACACAGGACTGCAGTGATAACATGCTGACACAGGACTGCAGTGATACATGGTGGACACAGGACTGAGTGATATCATGGTGGACACAGGACTGTAATGATGACATGGTGGACACAGCACTGTACTGATGACATGCTGGACACAGGACTTAGTGATAGCATGCTGGACACAGGACTGCAGTGATGACATGGTGGACACAGACTGTAGTGATAGACATGCTGGACACAGGACTGTAGTGATGCATGCTGGACACAGGACTGTAGTGATAACATGCTGGACAAAGGACTGTAGTGATACTGCTGGACACAGGACTTAGTGATAGATGCTGGACACAGGACTGAGTGATAACATGCTGACACAGGACTGTATGATAACATGCTGGACAAGGACTGTAGTGATACATGTGAACACAGGACTGTATGATGACATGCTGGACACAGGACTGTAGTGATGATGACATAGTGACAACTGCTGTAGTGACATGGCCAGACTGACACGGACACAGGACTGTGTGATAGCATGGTGGACACAGGACTGTAGTGTAGACATGGTGAACACAGGACTTTAGTGATACATGCTGGACACAGGACTGTAGTGACACATGCTGGACACAGGACTGTAGTGATAACATGCTGGACACAGGACTGCAGTGATAACATGCTGGACACAGGACTGTAGTGATGACATGGTGGACACAGGACTGTAGTGATGACATGGTGGACACAGGACTGTAGTGATGACATGGTGGACACAGGACCATAGTGATGACATGGTGGATGAGTCCTGAGTGCTTGGGAAGATTCAGCCATGGTGCGGCCTTGTGAAGGCGGGACATGCCACCCTCCCACTGCTCAGCCATGGTACAGTTTAACATTGACATCTGTTGGTACTTGCAAATCACATAGAGACCAACATCAAGAAGATCATCCATCATGACCAAGTTGGATTCATACATGCGATGCAAGGATGGTTCAACATACAAAAAGCCATATGAAATCACCAAGCATATAAACGGACTAAAAGACAAAAACCACAAAAAAAAAAAAAAAAAAAAAAAAAAAAAAAAAAACTTTGACAAAATTCAGCATCTCTTCATGCTCAAAGTCCTAGAGGAATTGGGGTGGAGGGATCATTCCTCAATGTAATCAAAGCCATATACAGGAAACCCACAAAGCCAGATCATCCTAAATGGGGAAATGACAGAAGCATTCCTTTAAAGAGGGAACTCGGCAAGGCTTCCGTCGTCACTGCCCCTCCTCTCAACTATTTTATTACTGAAAACACTATGCTGTAGGCATATATCTGTCTTACATGGAACACAAATTATATAAAGGAGTACTAATTGGAAAAGAGAAGTTCAAGCTATCCCTTTTTGCATGATATGATTGTTTATTAAGGGATGCTAAAAACTCCACCAAAAAACTAGAAACAATAAGAGCTTCAAGTAAAAGGAGCGATTACAAAATTAACCTAGAAAAAATCAGTAGCCTTTCTTTACACCAACAACAAGCAATGAAGAAGTCAAGAAAATCTTCCCACTCAAAATAGCCTCAAAACAAAAATACCTAGGAACAAAACTAACAAAAGACACCAAAGAATCTCTAAACAAAAATGTTAAAACCCTGAAGAAGGAAGAATTGAGAAAGACATCAGAAGATGGAAAAAATCTCCCAATGGTCATGGATTGGGAAAATTAATATAGTAAAAATGTCCATTATAACCAACTATTGTATAGATTAATCAATCCAATTAAAAATCCCCAAGACTTTCTTCACAGGCTTGGAAAAAAAAAGTCTTTAATTTCATTTGGAAAAACAAAAGACCCCGATAGCCAAAACAACCCTGAGCAAAAGAGCCAAATATAGGGCGATCTGTTTCGATACCAGATTTTAAACTATACTACAGGGCTATAGTCATAAAAACAGCCTGGTACTGGCACAAAAACAGACCTGTTGACCAATGGAACAAAACCGAAGATCCAAATCTGAGCACATACAATTTCAGCCATCTCATATTTGACAAGGGGGCCAAGAAACCACAATGGAGAAAAGACAGCATCTTCAGCAAGTGGTGTTGGCAAAACTGGATCACCACTTGTAGAAGAATGAAATTAAACCCCTACCTCTCACCCTGTACAAAAGTCAACTCCAGATGGATTAAAGACCTCAACGTGAAACCCCAAACTCTGAAGGTGATAGAAGAAAAAGTTGGCAGCAGACTACAAGACATAGGCGTAGGAAAAGACTTCCTAAATCAGACAGCAGCTGCACAAGAATTAAGGTCGACAATTGACAAATGGGACCTCATCAAACTCAAAAGCTTCTGTACATCAAAAGAAACAATCAAGGAAGTGAAGAGAAATCCCACAGAGTGGGAGGAAACCTTCACTGCAGATACATCTGACAAAGCATTGATTTCCAGAATATATAAACTACTCAAAAAACAAAGAAAAAAGAAAACAAATGACCCGCTCAATAGATGGAGCAAAGAACTGAACAGAGACTTCACAAGCGAGGAATTAGAGATGTCTGAGAAACACCTCAAGAACTGCTCAACATCACTAATAATTAAGGAAATGCAAATGAAAACCACTTTAAGATATTATCTTACTCCAATAAGACTGGCTAGGATCAAGAAAACAAATGCTACCAAGTGCTGGAGAGGTTGTGGGGAAAGGGGAACACTCATCCACTGCTGGTGGGAATGTAAACTTGTTCAGCCACTATGGAAAGCAGTGTGGAGAACCCTTGGAAGACTTGGAATGAACTTGCCACCTGACCTAGCCATACCACTCTTGGGTATGTATTCACAAGACTCATCCTACTGCAGAGATACATGTGCACAGCCATGTTTATTTCAGCTCTCTTCACAATAGCAAGGAGCTGAAACCATCCCAAGTGCCCCTCAACTGACGAGTGGATAGAGAAAATGTGGTACATCTACACAATGGAGTTCTATGAAGTGGTAAAGAAAGATGACATCATGAACTTTGCAGGTAAATTGTTGGAGCTAGAAGATATCACGCTGAGTGAAGTAACACAGTCCCAGAAAAACAAAGAATGAATGGTATCCCTCATCTGTGGTGGATGCTAGCACCAATTACCTAATTGTATGGCAAATGAGCAATGTCCATGTGATCTGAGAACAACTGTGCTCCTATATTGTGAATCCCTTAAAAAAATAATCAAATAAAGGAAAAAAAGCAAAATAAAACAAACATGGCATCTGGTATTTAAATTAAAAAGAAAACCTATACCCCACTAAGTTTGAAACCCTAAGAGAAATGGATGAATATCTGAAATCCTGGGAACCAGCAAAGCTTAACCAAGAAGAGATTGATGGTTTAAACAGACCCATAATATTTGAAGAAAGTAAATATGTAATTTAAAAAAAAGAAATCTGTTGGTGATTTTTCTTTGATATGTTTAGTGATAGTTATTGAAGTAGCCTCTTGTTATTACATCTGGATTCATCTGCCCCTGTATGTACTGTAGTGCTTGGATTGCAGAATTGACTATACCAATGTTTGGTGCATATATGTATAATTGTTACATCTTAATGGATGGTTCCTTTCATTAATATCAAGTACCCTATTGGGGGGGTCTTTTTTGAGACAGAGTCTCCCTGTAGCTCTGGCTGTCCTGGAACTCACTCTGTAGACAATGCTGGCCTTGAACTAACAGCCTTTGCCTCCCAAATACTTAAATTAAAGGTGGATTAAAGGTGCATGCCACCATGCCCTGCCCAAAGTGCCCTTTTGATCTCTTCTCACAAATTTTGCCTTGATGTCTACTTTGTTAGCTTGGATTATAGCTATTCCTTGTTTGAAGGTGTCATCTTCTAGCTCATCTTCAGCTTCCTCTGATTTGGAATATCATTTTTTAGCCCTTCACTTTCAGTTTGTCATTGCCAGTGGAGGTGTGTCTCTTGCAAATAACTAATCCTTGGATCTTGGCTTTTGATCTAGCCAGCTAATCCACATCTTTTAAAGGGAGAGTTAAATGTATTATCATTTTTTTAGGGTTTTGAGTCGTAACTGCTGAATCCTGCATTGGTGGGTTCTGGCTGGTTGAAATATTGTTCCTTCATTTCTCCCTTATTAATATCAGGGCTTTTCTGGTTTACTGAGTTGGACATGATTAATTCCTTCTAAGTTGTCATTTGTTTCTCTGTTCTTTCATGAATTTTACTTTTTTTTTTTTAATGCATGTTTGTGACTATCTTTCTTCTTCCTCTAAGCATCTGATTCCCTTAGGGGTATATTCAGTAATGCAAGCCTAGCCCTTAGTTTATGTGTATCTTGGAAGGTCTTTATTTCTTTATCAGTTTTATTTATTTATTTATTTATTTATTTATTTATTTATTTTGGTCTTTTTGAGACAGGGTCTCCCTGTAGCCCCAGCTGTCCTGGAACTCACTCTGTAAACCAGGCTGGCCTTGAACTCACAAAGATCCGGCTGCTTGATCTAGTCTAGCAGTGATGCTTTCCACTTGATAATTTATTAGGTTTTTAATCTCTAGCTCTTCTATTTATTGTTTTATGGTTGTTGTTGTTGCCATTGTTTGCTTTTCATTTTTATTTTTTTTTATTAATTTTTATTTATTTCTGTATGTGTACGAATGTACTGTCTGCATGCAAGTCTGTGCACCCGTGTCGTGCAATGCCGTGGAGGTCAGAAGTGGGCGTCGGATTCCCCTGGAGCTGGAGTTCTCCTGGAATTGGAGTTTCAGACGGTTCTCAGCCGCCATGTGGGTGCTGGGGATCGAACCCGGGTCCTCTGCAAGAGCGGTCGGCGCTCTTTATTTGTCTGCCCCCATGTACGTGCTTCCTCCAACAAGCTTCCACCTCCTAAAGGTCCCTGACCATTCCCAACAAGACCACCAGCTTACCAAGTGTTCAAATACTTGAGCCTATTGGGTCACTTCTCAGTCAAATCACCACTAACCACAAAATAAGAAAATGGCAAAATAACATTGAATAAGGTATGGAATTAAAAAGTAATTAGGGTAAAAGTAAATGTAATCAATGAACGAAATAAGGAAATTGGGAGCTAAAGAGATGGCTCAGGGGTTAAGAGCATTGGTTACTCTTGCAGAGGACCCTGGTTCAAATCCCAGCACCTAGGTGGCAGCTAACAGCCATCTGTAACCCCAGTTCCAAGGGGATCTGATGCCCTCTTTTGACACTGCACAACATGGGTGCACTTACATACATGTAGGCAACACATTCATACACATAAAATAAGCATAAAGAAAATATATTTTAAAGAAGAAATAAAGGAATTGGGCAGGAATAGAAAAGGAAAGAAGAAACCAGACATCATAAAAGAAAAAGAAAAAGGAGAAGATTGTTTGGAAAAGAGATAGAATTGAACAGGAGGGGAAAATCTGATTGCATACTAAAAATACACTAAAATTAGATAAACATAAACTTAATAAAAATGAAAAGGCTTTAAATATAAAGATAAAATAATACAAAAAGAAAGGAAGCACAACGGGCATTTTTTTTTCGAAATGGCAAAGTACTGGAGTGGCTTCTTTCTGCATCTTCCTTTATTGGAGTCTGCTGGAGGTCAACGTTTGTCAGTTGAAATTGGAGTGTGTTGTCCTTCCTACTGTTTAGTCCCATGTTGGGCCTGAACTAGTCATGAGTCATTTTCCTACAGGGCTGTGTTCCCTTCAGTAGCTTCCCTTCTTTGCACACCCACTTTGTATGTACTCTTCATGTGACAAGCCACTGACGGCCTCACTTAGTTTGTCAGTCTGTGAACGAAGCAATTTCCCACTTGCCCCAAAGACTCTTTAATTTGTACACTATGAATAGCTATGTCCAATCCAACGGTGTCTCCCGGGTGCATTGAATACGAGGATCATAAACTGGACACTGAAAAGACCCAGATCAATGCTTTCACTTGCCTAGAATAAATACCCTGTTTGAAAGAGGAGGCCACAGAAATCAAATACCATTGTAGATAGGTGCTTTACAGTTCTTATCCCCACACCACCCCCAGCAAGAAAACCCACATGGCAGAGGTAGTTCTGGGAACCAAGAAGCCCATTGGCCATAAGCTTGAGGCTACCAGTGTTTGAATTGGTTATGGCATATGCCTTTCCCCACAGAGCCAGGTCCATTATCACCATGCCTTGCACAGCCCATGCTTATGACTGCCTGAACTTCTCCCCGTGTCCACACCCAGCCCTCCATTACTCCATGGCTGCCTCACACGATCATTTCCCCTGATTCCTTGACTTGTGGTTGCTCCTTGTTTTCAGGTCTCCAGGGTAGCTCAGTCTTCTGCAATAGGCCCTCTCTCAAGATGTCACCTGCCTGAAGTCCTTTGAGATATGGTGAGTGACAAAATGGATTTCCTGCCCGATGCTTCCTATGGTCATCTAAGTGGAGTGACCATCACACAAAAATCTCTCAACTGGATTGAAGACCTGTGGGAACCGGGGGCTTATTCTGTGGATAGAACTCTGTCTCTTCTCCCTAGGGCTGCCTGTAGATGAGGTTCCCACCTTGCTTTCTCTTGGGGAGCTGGGGCTATAGCTGTGCACTGCTTTCTTGGTTTTGCTGCTTCGTCTGTTTCCCATCTCTTCAGTCATCCTATCATTTCTTGTGTGATTCTGATTCTTTCTTTCTCTGGAATAGTGTTCATCTTTGTTGCCCTCTCTCTTCACATTCATGGTGTCAGACACAGGCTGTCTCCACTCTCCCCTTCAATAATCATTATTCCAGCCTGTATTAGTCACTTTTCTGTTGTGATAAAACCATCATGACCAAGGGAACTTATAAAAGGAAGAGTTTATTTGAGCTTACGATAGACAGTTCCAGGGAATTAGAGTCTATTGTGTCGGGGAGGCATGGTGGCAGGAGCTTGAGCAGAAAGCCTAGGTTCACATCTTCCAGTGAGCACAGGAAGCAGAGAGAGAGCAGCTGGAGACTGGCAAGGCTTGTTGAATTCCCTAAGCCCACCCCCAGTGACGTACTTCCTCCAGCATGGCCACACCTTCTAAAATCTCCCAAAACAGCGCCACCAACTGGGAACAAAATGTGTGAATACTTGAAGCCTATGAGGGATAGTCTCATTCAAACCCCACATAGCCCTTGGTTAACTAATTATAATCAAGTTGAGTTCTGCAGTAAATAAGAGGCAAATACTGGTGTCCAGTCTGCTGTTATCTCAACAACAGGACTTATTCTTTAATGCCAAACTCTGGGCTATAACCTGGGTTATGTCTTGCTGAGAAAGGGGTATGTTTTGTTAATTTATGCTGTGTTCAAACAGAACTAGAGGAAGGTGGTAGTCTCACATGAAAATATTGTCTGAAATCACAAGCATACTTGCAGACATTTCCCTTTAAAGAAATCCAGTAGGTAATGTCAGGCTGAAGGTTCTGCTGAGTCAAGCATTTTTCTGCATGTGTACACAGAGAAAACACCAGTTTTGCTAATCACTTCTGTGAGGCGTTCTCCTCTCTAGTTTTCCCCAGTTGCCCTCAAAGACAGGCACACTGTCAGGGTGTGTGTTTCAGATGTCTGTTCTGGATCTGCACCCCATTATTCATGTCTCCAGCCAAGGTTCTGTGCGTCTATAGAAATGAAAAGTTCGGAGAAGGACATTGCCACTGATGTTTTCTTTTCTTACTGAGCCATGAAATTTCCTGAAGGGGAACTCAACTCGCACTTTAGAAAATCAGATGTTATGGGCTGGAGAGATGGCATAGCAGTTAAGAGCACCGACTGCTCTTGCAGAGGACTGGGGTTCGATCCCCAGCACCCACATGGTGGCTGAGAATCATCTTTAGCTCCAGTTCCAGGAGAATCTGATGCCCTCTTCTGACCTCTGCAGCATTGCACGACAAGGCGTACAAACCTGCATGCAGACAGTACATTCATACACATAAAAATAAATAAATAAATAAATATTTAAAAAAAAGAAAATCAGATGTTATTTGTTAAAAGATTTAACTTTGAGACAAATGAAAAACATTTTGTATCACAAGTTAGCTTCAAAAGAGTGATATTCAAGTGTTGACACTTTGTTTATTTCTCTTAAGCCCTGAGCCACCCTGTGTGGACATTGAGCACAAAGCAAGTGGCACCGAGAAAGCCAAATGACAGTGAACCAAAGTAGCAGATTCTCTTTGGAAACCTTGGACTTTTGAAACCATGGTAACTCATTCTTTTCATATAGGCCACAGTTTTATGTTTAGAAAACTTACAGCATATCTCTTTCCCCTATTGTAGATGCGAACTACACGCAAGGTTTCTGTCTGGCCCGTGGGTCTAGTTGGTGGGCGACTCTATGAACGTCCGTTGGTGGAAAATGGCAAAGTGGTCGGATGGTACACTGGATGGAGAGAAGACAGGCCTTTTGCCATCGACATGGCAGGTAAGCAGTTGGGAGAATGGACAGTTGGTTGAATCGCTGAGGGTTTTTTTAGCTTTTTTGGGTGGTGTTTTTTGTGGGTGGGTGGGCTGGTGGTATGGGGTTTGGTGAGGGGGGGGTGGTGGGTGGGACAAAACAACCCAAAAAAACAATATAAAAACCCCAAAAAAAAAACAAAAAACGAAACCAACACAAAATAAAGACAAAAAAATCCCCCCTTACTACTTGTCCTCCTCTTTCTCTTTTCTCACCCCCTTTTTTCCTCTTCCTTATTTTTTTATATCCATCTAAATCTTCTTCTTCTTTTTTCATTTAATTTTCCACACCTCTTCTATTTTCCTAACTTCCCCATTCTTCGACCTCCCAATCACTCCACCACCAAACCACCCCCTTCTATTATTACTTCTTCTTCTTCTTACCTTTCTTCAACCTCCCGACCCCCCAACTTCCCCTCTCCTGACCCTTTCCTTTTTTCTTCCCCCCCCCTCCCCCACCTTCCTCTATACCTGTCTGTGCTCATTTTATTTCCTTTTTTTCATTTTTACCTCTTTTAACCCCTAACCCCCCAACCCCCCCCCCCCTCCCCTCTTTTTTTTTTTTTGGAGAAATGGTCTCACTAGATATAGCTCAAGTAGCCTGGAGCTCACTATGTAGACCAGGCTGGCCTTGAACTCACAGAAATTCACTGCCTTTGCCTCCCAAGTGCTGGGATTAAAGGTGTGTGCCACCACAACCAGCTTCTGCCCAATGGTTCTTAGAATGCTCTTGGAAGAATGAAGCTTTAAGATCAATTTTCAAAGATCCTAGCTGTCATATCTATCAGAGGAATTATTTGAAAGTTTAAAATACATTCTTTAGCAGTTCAAATATAAATTGTTTTGACGTGGTTAGAAAATGATTATCCTTCTCTGTCCTTTTATTTAACAAACATTTGTGTGTCAGGTACTAGGTTGGGTGTGGGGCATTTGACAATATTGAGGCCTAGCCCCTGCCTCTCTATAGTCTGTTAGCTAGCCCCTTTTGATGCCTCTGTCTGGAAGACTGATGATACATTAAAATATATTATGTTTATTGATGAATTTAGTAATGAATTAAAGTTGACAGGTCATTTTAGTGCCTATTGATAAATTTAGTGGTTTATTGATATATTCAATAACTGCAATATGAAATTGGATAGCTGGTTTTCCACACATTTATTAACTTTGTATAGAACTGTGCCTTAATGTTTTTATTCTCTAGCCAACCAACTGAATTAGACCTGTAGAAGGCCACAGATTTTCAAATGCTGCTTTATCGTGAAGGAACTCATTTTCTGTGGGTTATATAAAATGATGCTCTTGATTGCTGTGGAAGGATAGAGTCTGAAACGTGAGGCTTGGAACAGAGAAAACCACTGGCATCTATAACCTACAGGATGAAGGCAGAAAGGCTTCAGAATTGATCACATCCATCACCAGCTCTGTCTGTCAGTCTGGGTTTGCCCAGCCCTTTGTGTAGATTTCCCACACAGTCAGACTCTCTAGTGCTCAAAATTCGAATGGCGTGAAGGCTGTGTTCTGAACGGGACTCACCAGCTTTATTCTGATGCTACAGCTTTTGAGGGAGGAAGACTGGAAGCACACCTAGAAGAAGCTGGGGACAGTTCTCACCAATAGCTGCCTGTCGGGTCTGTCGAAATGCATTATGGGAAAGGCAAACTGTTTTTGACCAACCGTCTACATATTACCAAATAGCACAAATGCAGGGTTGTTTGCTGTGATCTTTGACCCCTTGGCCAGCCTAGATCCCCTTCCCTTCCCTGCCCCTTGATCCAGACCCTTCGCTATGCCTTTTTCTATATTCTTGGCTTTCTGTTCTTAAACTCCAGAGCTAGCTGACGTCCCATAAGAAGCTGGAGAGGTAGGTGAGCCGTGCTTGGTAGATCCTGAAGATTCTTCAAGGAACAAGCCTTTTCTAATCCAGTCTCATTCCATGAGTCTGAAGACTACAAAGCCAACTGTAATGCATGTTTGCAAACTCAGTCTTCCTTGTCTGTGGTATACATTAGAGCAGAAATTAGGAGACATCAGGCTAGTCCTTTCACCTCTCTGGGACTCGGTGTCATCCTGTGGTAAGTGAGGCAGTTGCATGAGAGGACCACTGCTTTCCTTTTCCCAGTTTACCACCTTGGTAAGCAAAGAAAGGCTTAGATCCTGAACTTACACGGAGGACCCATGACTGCTAGAGCAGACACTGCATGGGCCTTTGGTTCTGATCTTCTCCAGAGCCCTGTTTCATTCGGCACACGTTCCCCAGAGGTCTCTGTACGCACTGAACTTCTGAGCATTACCTGGCGTGGACAATGTCAAGGTGAGAGTCAATTAGATAACTCCTTCTGGAGCCTAACAAGAACACAAGGTAGAGGATCAATCCAGTGACTCTGCTGAGTATTTGCATTTCTTCCTTGCATTCGTTTGTAAGTAAATCCTTCTAAAATTCATGAAAGACCCATGGGTTTGTGCACTGGGGATTCCTGTGGCAAGACATTAAGGCTTTTTCATTGCTAAATTCTATGGAAAATTTTTCTCCATCACATGTCCAGTATTTGAATATTTCTGCACATGTCAGTATTTCAAATCACAATAAAACATACCCATTATAATGAAGTATGGATCAGTTGTTTTCTTGGTATTACACTTTAAAATTGAGCTAGCACATCATTTTTAACAAAAAGTTTACCAAATTTTCTTTATTTCCCATGTGAGTTTGCTTTGTATCTTAGTTTTCAGTAAGTTACTGATTTTTTTTTGAGCCTCAATGTGTAAATGCCTTGGCTGGTAAGGACATGATCTTGGTTATAGAGTTTGCCCAGATTTTGAAATTGGAAGGTATTCTGCTTGGGTTAGACTCCATATGCTGTATGTGCATTCCCATAGGAAGAAGGAGCAGAATCATAGAGAATCATAGAAAGAAGAGAAAGACAGTATAAATGAATGAAAATTTCTAGATGAGAGAAGGAAGCTGGAGGCTGTATACCCCCTCTGCTCTCAACCACCTGCAAAGTTTTTTGTTGAAGATGCTCATTGATTGAACACAAGAACTACATAGGAGTCTGAGTCTCTCTTGTATTTGCAAAGTTCATTAAGAAAATCTCAAGCTCAGGAGACAGTATGTAACATTTCCATACTCTTTTTGCTTTGAGGGTTTGAGCCTTTGCCATCCTCAGAGTCCAGCTTGTTTCTATTTGTTTGATGCCATGGTGTGCCATCGCTGAAGTTCATTTGAATGCCAGATGTTAAATTGTGATGCTTCGTGTCATTCAGAGAGTTCTTAGGCTTTCTTTTTGCTGCCATGTTGTACTTTTCTGATGCTGAAAATTCCTTCACAGATAACATGAGGCTCTTCTTTGAAAATATCCTGTGTGTACAATGTTAGTGGATTTGTTCCACAAAGGAATATTTTTTAACTTTCCAATCATTACTACTTACATTAGCATCCTCATGAGCTGGCGAGAAGACACTGTAGACAGCTCTGTCTTCAGGTCTATACTGCTCTGCCAAGCCCACAGGGAGACCCTGAAGTGTTTCTACAGGGCTGTGCCCCAGGCTTCAATTCTCAGAATATCTCAGGCATCTGAGAACTCCAAGAGAAGCAATCCACGCAAAGGTTTCAGCCCTGCTTCCATAGGCAGGGAATTACTTTCAAGTGACAGGCTCATTTTGGCCACTTCCAAGGAAATGTCAGTAAAAACCATTGCTTGAAAGAACTAAGCTGAGAGTAATGTAAAGCCTAGGCAGAGGCAGAGGTATAGGTATAGGCAGAGGTTTGCTTACATTCAGAACTCTGTGCTGAGATGCTTACGTTGCATTCTCAATGTTTCTGGGTACCTTTGCATTAGCTCTAGGAGACCACAGGTGCTCAGTTAATAGCATGCACAATTCCCAGTTGAGTGTCTGGCACACAGACACTCTATTCTGGTAAAAAACCAACTGGGCAGGGCTGGAGAGATGGCTCAGCAGTTAAGAGCATCTACTGCTCTTGCAGAGGACGGGGGTTTGATTCCCAGCACCCACAAGGCGGCTAAGAACCATCTTTAACTTCAGTTCCAGGAGAATCCAGCGCCCTCTTCTGACCTCTGTGGCATTGCAGGACACGGGTGTACCAACCTACATGCAGACAGTACACTCATACACATAAAAAATAATAAATAAATTTTAAAAAACCAAATGGGCATACCACACTTCTGGCACTAATCACCCAAAGTTGGTCCACGCCCCACAAGTTAGAAAGCACAGCAGCCATGCTGCATGGATTGCCAGGCCAAGTACGTCTCTGGGCCTCTGCGGTGACCATGTTCACGTCCACCACCAACACAGAGGCAGATTAAGTGCTAACTCAGGATCACTTCTGGCTCTGGCTATTTTTCTTGACTCATAAAAATAAGATATGACCATAAAGTATTTATCTTGTGACGTATCAGGAACATGTACCTAGTTGCCTGCAGGTCTCTGAATTGCCTGCCTGGAGTACAGCAGCCATGGGTGTGTGGAAGTATCAAGAAAGAAGGTGTCCATGCAGGGAGAGTAGACCTGTCTAGGGCTACAGCTTGAAGAGCAGTCACTTGTGTAGTCACTGGAAAGAAACTAGGAAAGGAGATGAGGTGTTGTGTCTAAGAGGAAATAAGTTCCAAGAGCAGGAGAAAAGTCTCCTCTCTCTCTCTCTCTCTCTCTCTCTCTCTCTCGATGGTGGCATACTCCTATAATCCCATTACTTGGAAGGTGGAGCTGGGAAGTTCAGCAGTTCAACCCCAGCTTGACTGTTTAGCAAGCGTGAGGATCGTCTACACTACTGGAGACACTGTATTGAAAAAACAGGGATGGGGTACGTGAGAGAGAAGAGGGAAGGCAGGAATGAGGGGTGGAGTTTAGGATCGTAGACAGACTGGTTCTCCCAGCTCGATCACTATGTACTCACAGGTGAAAGGTGAGATTATTAAGAAAACCAAGGACGGGAAGCTGGAGGGTCCAGTTGTCAGAATGCATCATCATCTAGGTGGTGAAGAAAGGGAAAAGCAACGTTTGTCTGATTTCCACGCCTCCTGAGCATAGAATACATGGAGCCTGTAGGGAGTTCCAAGCCCCTGCCCCTGAGTCAGGAGAAAGGACAGGGATGATAAAACCCAACAGTGACTGTAGTGTGAGATAGAAAATGAGCCACAGATGAAACGTTTGGGGTTAAATTTAAAGAGTAAAGAACTCTGAGCGGAGCGTGGTGGCACACGCCTTTAGTCCTAGCACTCCGGAGGCAGAGGCAGGCAGATCTTTGTGAGTTCAAGGCCAGCCTGGTTTACAGAGTGAGTTCTAGGACAGCTACAAGGAGACACTGTCTCGAAAGACCAAAAAAAAAAAGAGTAAGGAACTCTCTGGAGCAGGTTCAGGAAGGTACTTCAGAAGAGGTCATACTTGAGAGTCACCTTACGTGCTGGCCCAGGCAAGTAGGGATCAATCTCACTGGGGAACATTTGGGGACCGGCAGGTAGGATGTCCATTGCTCTGAGGAAAAAGGCGGCTGGGGTCAGATTGTGAAGACTGAGTACTGGGGTGAGAAGTAGATCTTTTCTCTGTAATTATGTTGAGTCCTTGAAATATTTCAAGTAGGTGACTGGTATGCTTAGAAATATGCTTGTAGCCATGTGAGCAGGTGTAAATGACAGGTGAGGTTGGGGACTCTGTGGCGGTCTGGGTAGGGGGTGTCGAGGCCTGGTTAGGAAGTAAGGCATGACAGGATTCCTTACATATCACACCTACTAGGGACATAAAATTTTTTTTTTTTTTGGTCTGTTTGAGACAGGGTCTCCCTGTAGTCCCAGCTGTCCTGGAACTCACTCTGTAGACCAGGCTGGCCTTGAACTCACAAAGATCTGCCTGCCTCTGCCTCCCAACTGCTAGGATTAAAGGCGTGCACCACCACGGTGGGACATAAAATTTTAACAAGTCATTTGAGGTTATGGTCATGAACAGCAGACATTAGATCTTTTGAATGGTGTTGTTCTAACACTGTTTCTCATGCTAACTAATGTGTCAAATTTAAGGGTTTTTTTTTTTT
>VZQC01002643.1:3466121-3525971 GCA_009823505.1 Rhizomys pruinosus
GGCCACGGGAGCGGAAGTGAGTGGTTGGGTGAGGAGCTCAGCCATGGCCACGGGAGCGGAAGTGAGTGGTTGGGTGAGGAGCTCAGCCATGGCCACGGGAGCGGAAGTGAGTGGTTGGGTGAGGAGCTCAGCCATGGCCACGGGAGCGGAAGTGAGTGGTTGGGTGAGGAGCTCAGCATGTCTAGTTGCTGACGGCTCAGGGAACTTCCTGTGGCACAGCTGATGGGAGCGCAGGGCAAGAGAGGGGTGGATTGGGAGGATCCACAGGACCGAGGGAAGAGAGAGCTTCCAGACCCTTCCTACTTCATTTCTAGATGCTCGTTGCTCATGTTGAGTAGAATTTCCTTCAAGGTATCAATGAATTAATTCATTCATTCAGAACTAAGAATTTTGAAAACCTGAAGATTTTCCTTATGTGTAAGAAATCCAGTCAATTCAATAATGATGTTGTTTGTTGAGCATTTACCAGGCATTCATAGGCACTCCGTGTGCTTTCTCACTTAATTCATTCAACATTTTGAGAGACATGCTACATTCATCCTCATTTAAATATACAAACCTAAGGTCTAGATGTGCTGCATGTAACTTGTAGAGTGATTAAGTAAGCGAGAGCTAGGGTCAGTGTGTCTACAGAGAGGGGGCTCCTGCTTTGCTTTAAGGCTCAGACCTCTACTCAGAGCCACAGGACAGGTCTTTGATATCTGAGCCTCTGTTTTCTTTATCGGCAGAGGAGAGAAAATGAAATTCTTCATTAAGTAAGACATAACATACAGGCACCTAGCAGAGCATTGTAGACACCCAGTGAACATTATATCTCTTAACCAATACAAAAAGATGAAGTCAACTGATTTGTTTAGATGAATCAGGTTATGCTTTATTTCAACAGTCAGATCAATGCAGGTAGCAGTGGATGGGGGGGAGGCTTGTCACTGACCTCCAGGCTCCACTTGAGCATCATCAGGTTATACACAGTCACCACCTGCCCTCCAGGTGGTGGCGAGGTTGCATGACAGCATATGTTCTTGCAATTGTTGGGATCTGCACCCTCATCTGACAATTTAGTTCACTCCAAACTTGATAACTTCAGAGCAGAGCATCCAAACACCACTTTGGGCCCATGCACTTGGCTTCTCTGCTTGGTTAGTGAGTCTATGCTTATTTTCATTACATGAGTTGCTTGGTATGCAGGCTGGATATTCAAATAAATGTTGAGCCTCGCTTTAGATTAAATACCCCAAGAAGAGAGTGATCAATAAGAACAGAGCCATAAAAGATCAAGAAAGAGTTTTTAAGGAGTAGGTAGATGTATATCATTTGTATAATTTCCTAGCTAAGAATCTAAACAAACTAAAGCTCCCAAGCCTACAAAAACAAAGGTCATTTGTGGCATTTAGCCCTGCAAGGTGTCAAGGTATGGTATGGTGCATGGTAGCTGCCCCTGGGAGTGTCCGTGTGGAACATTGACATGCATCATTATATGAAGTATTCATAACATTCGGAGAAGAGGTTTAAAGACTTCTCATTCTTTCTAGTTGAGTCATGGGGAGAAAGGTCTTTCTTTATTCAATGCTTAGTCTTTCCTGAGAACACTTGCAGATAAAGCGTATGTCTTGAATCAGGTAAAAAAAAAAAAAAGTAGACCATTCATTTGTGTAAATAATTAGGATTAAGGATTGATGCTCTGCCTGGTTAAACCAGGGGCTGGCATGGATACCAGTTTTCCTTGGCATGTGGATTGGTTGCTGTGGCTACAACACTTCTCTCTCTCCTGACTGGCTTATCAATTAAACTTAGCCATTGCTCTGAGTTGTGCTCTCTGAGCAGCCAGAACTGCCCAATCTCTGTACTTCTGCCCCTCATTTCAGATTCCTCAGCTACCACCAGGGTTATCAAGAACGGCATACATTACCTCCGTTGCAGGTATAGAGTGTCACTGTGCCTTCCTATGTTTGCTGGCCAGTTTCCTAGAACCCTTGCGGGACTCATCAGTGATGCAGTAACTGCTTTCACTGAGAAATCTTCCCTTATACTTCACCCTGATTAGACACTCAGCACCTGTTCTTCTGCAGTGTGGTTAATCATGTGTCCACAAGGTGGCGCCCGTGTCACTGTGCTCCCAACCTCCTCCTCAGCCGCTGAAAGGCTCGAGAGGACTCCAGTGAGATACTGTCGCTGACAGTAAGAGCTTGAAAAATGTTTGCCGAATTCATTAAATTGTCTCCCTTTTCTACTTTAAGGATTATCAAAATGAAAAGTTAATGCCATGTTATTGGTTCTGAGATAACGCTGTCATTCTTTTCTAACAAGGAGATTTTAAAAGGGAAGATGCTGAGCTGGGCTGGGCTGCAGAGGAGGGTCTGTCAAAATCAAGACAGCTGCGTCTGATCGCTTAGACCGCCATGTCTAGGAAAGGGGCCCGGCAGAGGGGCTAAGTCTTGAGAGGGTTATAAGGTGCTGCCAGGGATAAGAATGAGCCATCTAAGTGACCAGAAGCTTTGGTCATGTCACTCCTGTGGTTCATAATTCGTCGCTGGACACAGCCTCTCTCAGACCCACCCTGAGTCCTTCTGGACGTCTCAGCAGGATGGCCTCACTACCAAACCTGGAGGTGCTCATTAGGGTTATTTACATAGAACTCACTTTCATTGGTTAAGCAAAGAGAGAATTTGGGCACAAGAAAATATTTTTATCCTTATTACTGAAAACCACAGCCAACAGTACAAATGCAGATTGCCTATATCCACTGGGAATACAAGTTAGGTCTATTTGAAATATATATAATTTTTAATTGACACAAAATTGTGGACACATATGGGATAAAGTGTAATGGTCCAAAGGGGGCTAGCATATCTATTGATTTGAACATCCTGTGTTGGGTGCATTCAGAATCATCCTTCTAGCTGTTTTGAATATAAATTAGTTATTGTCATCACCTTATTGGATTTCACTGTTCGTAAAGGTCATTTTGTGACCATCAACCAACTTCTCCCCATCCCTTATCTCTCCCCACTTCTAGCTCTGCTAACATACTCTTCACGTTTATGTTCACTGAGAATTTTTTTAAAGATTCTTTTCTTTTATGTAAAGTGTTTTGTTTGCTACTATGTAAGTGCCCCCCCCCATGCAGTGCCTGCAGAGGTCAGAAGAAGGTGTCTGAAGCCCTGAAACTGGAGTTACAGATGTTTGTGAGCCACCCTCAGGTCTAGAGAGTAGCCTCTAGTCTTCTGCAATAGCAATGAGTATTCTTAACTGCCATTTCTTCAGCCCCTTCAGTGAGAGCTTTGGGGGATGTGGTATCATATAATAAGTTCTCAGAAAACAGGCAAGGACACCCCATCTCTTGTAAGTAAAGGATACTTGTAACAAAGAAAAGAAGGATGTGTAGAGCACTCCTGAATGAGATAGTGACAGCACAACAGTGCCAGGGATACTGGATGGAATCCATGCTCAGGAGTGCTAGGAATACCACCTCTAAGCATTCTGCAAAATGGTAGCCAAAAGACAGAAACTATAGGGAGGGAAAAGAGATTTAGTATAAGTCTAATAGCCTGAAAAAGTTTCACAATCAGAAAATAAAACTGATGAATAGGAGCTAAAAATCAAGCAATGGAATACCATTTCCTTCAACATCAGTGCTCTGACAGTTGTCATCACCGGGTTTGACTGTGAGCCGCCACCCTCCAGGAGGGAAGCAGGGCTAGAGCTGCTCTTAGCCTGTTTCCTCCTTTGTAAGCACAGGGTTACTTCTCTGTTGCTTTGATAAAGCACAGTGACCAAGGCAACTTATAGAAGGAAGAGCTTGTTGGGCTCACGGCTTCAGATGAGTCAATCACAACAGGGAGAGGAGGCAAACGAGGAAGAAGGCTGAGAGTTCCTGTCTTCAAGTAAGCACAGGAAGCGGAAAGAGAAATGAAATGGATCGGGCCTATGAATTTTCAAAGCCTGCCCTCAGGAAGGCCACACCTCCTAAGCCTCTGCAAACAGTGCCACCTGCTGCCGAGTATTCAAATACTTGGAGCCTATGGGGGACACATATTCAAACCAGCAGAGTAAGTTATGGTAATGAGCTTATTTCATAGGTGGGGACGTTGGAAGGTTTAATGCCTGGTGTCCAGTAAACAAACACTCAGTAAAGGTGCTGGTAAACACCACAGCTATGATCACCACCACACAGTTCTTGGAAACTAGGCATACCTACTTTCCTTGCCAGTCTGTCTCTACCACTGAGCTGTATCCCATTTGCTGCTGTAATCGCGCCATCCAGTACCTCTTATTTCACCCAGCAGTTAATCAACAGCTCTCCTCTTGTCCCAGTGGTGTGCCTGCTGACCTGTCAGTCTCCTGCTTTAGTGGTCGCCCTTGCACTTGACCCCTCTGCTGTAATGCAGAGCCCACGTTCTGCATATCACACACTGTTGGCCTTCTCATACCATCCCTGCCTGGAACATACTTTCCTCACGCCATCATCCCTCCTTTAGTGTCCGTCTTCATTGCCGGGACACCTGCCAGACCTGCCATCGAATATCCCAAGTGTGCACCTGCAGGTTAGCACTCTGCCTCCTGAGTACAAAAGACTGCAAGATTATAGGGGCTGGGGAGATGGCTCAGTGGTTAAGAGCTCTGGCTGTTCTTGAAGAGGACCCAAGTTCAAGTCCCAGCACCCACATGGTAGCTAACAATCATTTATAACTCCAGTTCCAAGGGATCCAATGCCCTCTTTTGACCTCCACGGGTATGGCAAAACATGAGTGCACCTACCTACATGCCATCATACACTCATACACATAAAATTTTTTTAATTATACTTTTATTGAAGTTTTCTGCATTTCATACGACATTTCTCAATCCAGTTTAGACTCATTCCCTCTTCCATGCCCTTCACCCCACCCCAGTTCATGCATTCTGCCATACATGTCTTGCATCTTTTTCTCAGTCTTTTTAAAGTTTTTCTATGCAGAGGTTTACTGTTTGGGCAGAAGTTTACTGTTTCAGTCAGTTCTTTGACCCAGTCCTTTTGTTGTTGTTCCCTCCAATTTGTATTTCTCCAAAATATCAAAATTATGACATCTGAAAATAAACTATAAGTTAATTCTAAAACATGTTTAGGAATTCACATTTTTCCCTTTTTTCTATTACTCTAAAATATGCAGACATACCTTCCACCCATACACTTTACAAATCTGAAAATGGATTACAATCGTGACACCGCCCCCACTCCTAGCGCTCACTGTACCTCCTCTGTATAATTTTGTTCAATGAATGAATAAAGAAATAAATCCCAGATTTAAAAATATCATGCTAGGATTTAAAAGCAAAAACATCCACAAAGAGTTTTTGGCAGGGGAAATCCTGCTTTTCTGTGATGGGAAAGGCAGATTGGTGACAGATTTCTGAAATCTAAAGATAATACACATTAATGGGAAAAGGTGCCTAGGGTTCTGAGAGGAAAATGGGCCCTAGAATTTTGTGGCCAGTGAAAATATTTTATCTGTATAAGAACAAAAGAGAAAATGCAGACCCATTTCTCAAACAAAAAAATAGAAGTACTTTAGCCAAAGTCAATTAGAACAAAGAACCAAAAAGATGGAGAGTTACTTCAGAAAAAGAAGTGAACAGTGAGGTGAATAATCCTTGTAATCAAGAGTGTTATCTACAGGGGCTGGAGAGATGGCCTAGTGGTTAAGAGCACCGACTGCTCTTGCAGAGGACCTGGGTTCGATCCCCAGCACCCACATGGCAACTGAGAACCGTCTGTAACTCCAACTCCAGGAGAACTCCAGCTCCAGGGGAATCCGAGACCCTCTTCTGACCTCCGCGGCATTGCATGACACGGGTGCACAGACCTACATGCAGACAGTATATTCATACACATAGAAAATAAATAAGTCAGGCATGGTGGCACACACCTTTAATCCTAGCACTCAGGAGGCAGAAGCAGGTAGATCTCTGTGAGTTCAAGGCCAGCCTGGTCTACAGAGTGAGTTCCAGGACAGCTGGGGCTACAGGGAGACCCTGTCTCAAAAAGACCAAAAAAAAAAAAAAAAAAAAAAAAGTGTTATCTAGCCAGGCATGGTGCCACACGCCTTTAATCCCAGCACTCGGGAGGCAGAGGCAATTGGATCTCTGTGAATTCAAGGCCAGCCTGGTCTACATAATGAGCTCCAGGCCAGCTGGGACTGAAGGGAGACCCTGTCTCAAAAAGACCAAAAAAAGTATTATCTAACATGGCTGTAATGGCTATATGTGTGTTCGTTTGTTTGTTCTGTTGTTGTTTTTTGAGACAGGGTCTCCCCTTTGCCCCAGCTGGCCTGGAACTTGCTATGAAGACCAGGATGGCCTCAGTTCCACAGAGATCTGCTTACCTCTGCCTCCTGAGTGCTGGGATTAAAGGCGTGTGCTACCAGCTGCCTGTAAAGTTTAGAGCACTTAGTGTTACAGTATGGATTTAAAATTTCCCCAAAGTCCTGTAGCCTTGATTGCTTTGAAGAACCAACTGGCTCGTGAGGCCTCTGACCTGAGCAGTGGGTTAATCCATCTGTGAGTCATAGCATGGAGACCATCGGGGCAACAGGTGGAATCTGGTTGAAGGGAATGGACCTGTAGGTGCATGCCCTTGGGGACTGTGTCTTGTCCCTGCCTCCTTCCTTTCTTGTCCCTCCCTGCTTCCCAGTCACCATTAGGAGAGCAGGTTTTCCTCCACTCCACACACATGCCCTGCCACTCAGAGCAATGGGGCCAAGTGGCCATGATGTCAGAAAGACCTCTGAAACCAAAAACCAAGACAAATCCCCCTTTAAGTTGTTTCTAGTATTTTGTCTGAGTTGACTAACAGAGCTAGAATCCAGAAATAGGAGAAATGATGCAAAACTAAGTTATTTTATTAAAATTTTAACATGCCTAGGTACTCTCACCTGATGTGAGGGGAACATATGACAGTACACTGCACAGGTGACGGACTCCTTCAGAGAGGGGTATAGAGATTATCAAATTCGTGATAAGAAGCAAATGTCAGTTCTTAATCCCTTAAACATTAAAAAAATACATTAAGGATTTTAGAAGGTAACCACAATAGAATAAGAGACAAAAGGGTTTTTTTTTTTATTTTATTAGAGGAAGGAAAAAAGTAAAAGAAAGTTTTATAAAAAGAGAAAAAAGAGAAGGGTGGATAATGAGTTTAATTAAGATAAAACAAAGCAGCCACAGTGTGAAAAGATTAAGTTACCCAGGATTAAAGCACAGAAACAGACTGGTGATCTGTTTTTAAGTCATGTGTACATGTGAGGGTATGTGCATGTGTTAAGGTTCTCTAAAGAAACAGAACTGATAAAACGAATATATAGAGATAGAAATATCATAGGGGAATTACTATATTGGCTTAGAGGCTAGAGTCCAAGTAGCCCAACAATAGCTGCGCCACATTGAAGAAGCTGAGAAGCTAGTGGGTGCTCTGTCTGCAAGGATGGATGTCTCAGCAGTCCCAATCGCGTGCTGAAGGCCTGAAGGATTCCCCAAGATCTGCTGGTCTTCAGTCTATGTATGTTGGAATCTGAAGAAGTTGGTCTTCATATTGGCTAATGAACGCCACCAGAAGAAGATAGATAAACTTGCCAGTGAGAGAGAAGGCAGGCAGGCAAAAAGCAAAAGTTCCCTCCTGCCACGGCCTTTTATATGGGCTGCCACAGGAAGAAGGTGCTGCCTGCTGAGCACGAGAGAAGCTCCTCGCAAAGGCCAGAGGCATTAGGTGCCCTGGAGTTGAAGTCACAGCTGTGGGTTTTGAGCAGGAATATTGGGAACTGAACTCAGGTCCTCTGCAAGAGCAATATGCACTCTTAATCATTGAGCCATCTCTCCAGCCCCCTAATGCTTACTTGTATAAAAGGCACACTTAGGGGTTGAAGAGATGGCCCAGTGTTTAAGAGCACTGGCTGCTTTTGCAGGGGACCTGGGTTTGAGTCCCAGAACTGTCATGGTGGCTATCAGCTATGTGTAACTCTAGTTCCAGGGAATCTAGTGTTCTTTTCTGTCTTCAGTGGGCATTATATGATACAGGTGCACTTTTACATACATGCAGACAATACACTCATACACATAAACTAAAAATAAAATATCTTAAAATTAAAATTAAAAGGCACACTTAAAAATGTGGTAGAGAAAAGAGTGATAGGATAGCACCTCACAAGAAATACAGGTAACATGGGGCTGGAGAGATGGCTCAGCAGTTAAGAGCACCGACTGCTCTTGCAGATGACCCGGGTTCGATTCCCAGCACCCACATGGTGGCTAAGAACTGTCTTTAACTCCAGTTCCAGGGACTCTGACGCCCTCTTCTGACCTCTGCAGCATTGTGTGACACAGGTGCATCAACCTACATTCAGACAGTACATTCATACACATAAATTTTTTTTAAAAAAAACTCATAAAAAAAGAAAGGCAACCGAAGAGCAAGCATGTTCATGTCATAAGCAATGAAGAGGGGGTCAAGGCAAGAGAAAAAGAAGAATACCTGTTATAGATGGGAGTATGTTATTCATACCACAGATGTGTAACATTAATCAGTCCCTGTATATCACCTTTATCAAGGAACCCCAATCTAAGCAGCACATACAGAGAATCCAACAAAACAGTTGTTATGTTTGGTGAGATGGCTCTGTTGATTTAAAGCATCTGTTGTCAGGCCTGATGGCATGAACTCAATCCCTGAGACCCACATGGTAGAAGGAAAGAACTCACCTCCACCCACCTCTAATGGCCCATCTACACACACACACACACATACACACACACACACACACACTAAATGATTTTTGTTTTATCATGCCTGGACAAATGGCTCAGTGGTAAAGAGTGTTTTCTGCTATTGGAGAGGACCTGAGCTCGGTTCTGTGCATCCATAGCAAGGAGTTCACAACCAACTTCAACTCAAGCTCTAGGGGACCTGATGCCCTCTGCTGGCGTCTGTGGGTATTTGCACTCACATGTACATGCATATGTACACACACATTTTAAAGTAAAATAAATCTTAAAAAAATGAAAAAAATTATCGTACTAGGAAACTTCTCTAAAGTTTGCATATATAAATATAAATAGACAAATATAAGGCTGTAGAAATTAGAATATGGGGAGGGGGGCAAGGAAGGGGGAACAGGTCTAGATTTGATTGGGAAATTTTGTATGAAATGCACAAAGCATCAATAAAATTGGCTCTGGAAAAAAAGAAATTAGAATATATGATAAACTTTAATATCTGTAAAATACAATGGAGTATACATAAAACATGCCTTTATTTAAAAATTTTTAGAGTTCTGAAAACTGAAATTGTGCCAGGCTATTTTCAAAGGTTTGTACAGAGACTGGAGAGATAGCTTCATGGGTAAGAGTACTTTCTGGGCTAGCATGAAGACCTGAGGTTGGATCCCCAGAACCCATATAAGAAGCTGTGAGTGGCCATGCGCATACCTGTAACCCCTAGCACTGTGGGAGACAGAGAGGCTTCCTGGCCTCCAATCTAGCTTCAGTTTGACTGAGAGACCCTGTCTCAAAGATGGAAAAGGATAGAACAAGACACCCAGCATCCTTCCCTGGTCTCACACACTCACACGCCTACACACACCTACACACACACACACACACACACACACACACACACCTATACAAGCTTAAAACCTGAATATTCAAAATTAATAAATAGCAAAGCTAGATACGGATGAAGATGCTAGTGGTGGCAGAGATGGAAAAGCAGAACTGGTGAGAGCCAGAGTCCTGGGCTAGACCTCAGCTACTGCAGAGAGGACCACAGGGTGCGAAGGCCTTGGCCACTCATACAAGTGTAGTCTGGAGCACGTCTGCCCAGGCTGCATCACGGGCATTGCCTCTGTGCTCCAAGGAGAGCACCCCCAGTTCATTTTGAACATAGAATCACGGCATGCGGGGGTGTCCTGAGGCTGAGGCAGAAGTGGAGGAACTTAGATATTCTCTATAACAAATGCTTGAGGAGGTTCCTGGTGTCCATGCCTGACGTCTTTCCAGGGTTCAAAGTTAATAAAAGAAAGGTTTTAGCTGCAGGATTTTTGCACACAGTAACTTTGGGACTGTTAAAAACCCCTTTAAAGGAAAGGGAAGGGAGAAAGGCCATTTTTGTTTGTTTGGTTTTTGGTTTTGTTTGACACAGGGTTTTCCCATAGCCCTAGTTGGCCCCGAACTTGCTTGTAGACTGGGCTGGTCCCGAGTTTATAGCTCCCTCCTGAGTGCTGGGACTAAACTCATGTATCACCCTGCCCAGCATGAGGAGAGAAACCTTTTCACAGAACACCATGGGCTGACTTAGACACCCAAGGCTGGGGTGTGTGATAAGGGCCTTTGTGAAGTGTCCAGAGGGGTAGGGAGCCCCAGTTAGGCAGGATGCTGCGAGGTAGGGAGAAGCTGCCTGGCAGGGGAGTGGATGAACGAGTCTAAAACCTTACACGTTTCCAGCATAAACTGCTCCGGCGCCCGGTGTTCAGTCCCAATCTGATCTTTATCACTCTGAACACATCCCAGTACCCAGATGGGATCCTGTCTGCCTCCTGCCCCTGGACCACCTGGTCCAGCTGCCATATGGCAGGCTCTCCACCCCATGACGACTGGGGGCGACAGAGACTAGAAAGTGGACCCTAGTTGAAGGGAATAGGCAGTGGCCACAGGAATTTTCCTAAAGCTGACTGCTGATTGGTTAGCAGCACTTGGCACTTGCTAGAGAGCAGTTAGTCTAGGCATCCAGACAGCCCTGTCGCACATCAGAGTCGCCCACCCTAGTGCTTGGCCTCAAGCCTCTCTGCTTCTCTGTGTGGATGGTGAAGGTTTCAACTGCTTCAAGATCCACCTCAAATTCCCTCTCTGAACCGTGCTCAGTCAGAACTTTGCTTCTCCATCCTCTGTGCCCCCTCAGGGCTTTGCACTTAATTAAGCCTGTGTTAATTTTTCTAACTGGACTAGGTCATTGCTAAAGATAAGCAAGCCACATGTTTATAAAGGGTTTTGTTTTGTTTTGAACTTGCTTTGTAGTCAAAGATGACTTTGAACTCCTAATCCTTTTGCCTCCATCTCCCCAGTTGAATAATAATGATCCAGTAAAATTGAAAAATGATGTTATTTCATGTAATTTTAGAAATAAGTTATTTAGAAATAATCTGGGAAATAAAAAGACTTTTTGTTTTCTAGTGATTCACCTTAATATCAAATGCTTACTGTGTGTGCCTTAACCCACTGAAGAGTTTTAGTAACTGTCTCCATTTTAGATTGGAGGGAAATGGGGCACTGTGCAATGAAAGCACTTCAGCCAATCTGTTTGTCAGAGGAGAGGTTTGAACCCAGGCACCTTGGGTTAAAAGTCTTCAGGAAGCCCCCTCCGGTACTGCCACACCATTCCATTCAAGAAGATCATTAGGAAACTTCTTAAGGTTTCAAATCAGAAACCAGTTCAGCTCCCACTGAGCAGCAAAAAAATGATGCAAGTGTGACTCTTTGTAATTGAAACCCTGAGCCTTTAGAAATTATTTCACTGCTATTCACAGGGCTGGAGCAAGACATGGGTCCCATCTCCATCTTGTTCTCATCAATTTTTCTGAATGCATTAGAGTGGCTTAGAGTGACCACTTAATGGCATGGAAAACAGAAAGGAGAAAATGGCACCACAGTATTTTTAACTGATGGTTTCCCTATCAGCTAAAAATAATTAAAAAGAAAACCTCAAAGGCAAAACAAAGCATAAAATAGCACCCCCAGCACACCAAGCCTGTTCTCTCTGCATTCCCAGCATAGATGGTTTTGGCTCTGTTCCCAACAATCTTTGAGCCCCTCTCAACTTCAAAGGTAGGTATTCCTGCTTGGAAAACACTGATGAGCATTTGTAGTATTGAGTTAATCGAGGCTCCTTAATTTACATGGGGTCGTTAGGATCAAATTTACATGGGGTCGTTAAGGATCAAGTTTGGAGTGTTTAGTTAATCGAGGCTCCTTAATTTACATGGGGTTGTTAGGATCAAGTTTACATGGGGTCGTTAGGATCAAGTTTACATGGGGTCATTAGGATCAAGTTTACATGGGGTCGTTAGGATCAAGTTTGTAGTGTTTAATTAATCGAGGCTCCTTAATTTACATGGGGTCCTTAGGATCAAGTTTACATGGGGTTGTTAGGATCAAGTTTGTAGTGTTTAGTTAATCGAGGCTCCTTAATTTACATGGTTGTTAGGATCAAGTTTGTAGTGTTTAGTTAATCGAGGCTCCTTAATTTACATGGTCGTTAGGATCAAGGTTTGAACTCTCGTTCATCATGATACTTTCCGTAGAAGACTAAGTTTAGTTATTGTCTTCAGACCAGAGATTTAAATGAATTGTTTATAAAGAATACTTCTTGGAAGTACTGTTGTTGTTTTTATTCTCCCTACAAAGAACAATGACTTCTGAGTGGTTTTTTGAGGAGTTTTAAAAAACAAACTAGACAGTAATTTAAAAAAAAAAAAGAAAAGAAAAGAAAAAGGTTTACCTTGAAACAAAGTTCCAGTCAAGATTCTGAGGCAGATGAATAGACCTACTTAACAACCAAGCTGTTCCTCTTCTTCCACCTCACCCAAAGAAAACAATTCTAAATTACACTTAGAAGAAAATGTGGGAGGCTGCAGTTATTTGCCTGTAATAAAATGGCTTGAAGGAGTTTTTGTCATTGATGTGAAAGATCACCATGGTGTGTGAATAGTCTTCGAACCATGAAAACCCATAGTGGGAAACCCGTACGAGTTCTTGTTCTCTGAAGAATGAATTAGTTGCTCCTAGAGTGGGTTGTTATTACAAAGCAAAGCTGCCCCTTTGTCTCTTTCCCATCTGCCTGCTTGCCCTCTGACCTTCTGCCATGTCATGATGCTCGTGCCACCACTGAGTCCTTGGCTTTCCTGCCCCAGGTATTTTGATACAGCAACAGAAAAGGAACAGAGTAAGAGGTGAAGTTACATACCAATACATATCACATAGGCATTTGTAAAATTAAAAGTCAGAAACAAAAAGGAAAACATTGCCACAGATACCCGAAGGATCCATAACATTATAAGGGAATACTTTTAAAAAGTTGTACTCTGTTAAATTAGAAAAGCTAAAAGAAATGGGCAATTTTCTAAATTCAACAGAAGCACCAAAGTTAAACCAAGAAGAGAGCAACAACATAAACAGAACCATAATAAATAAGAAAATCTAAAGAATAATACAGAACCTCCTGAACCACAGAAGACTTTTAGCAGATCTTCAAAGATCTACAAACAACACTGTTTAAATTGTTCTAAAAGATAGGAACAAAGAGAGAACTCATTCTATGAAGCCAATATTACTCTAATACTAAAACAATGTAAAGATACAATAACAAAGAAAACTACAGGCCCATATGCCTAATGAAGATAGATACAAAAATTCCGAAGAAAAAAGTTGTAAATAGCATCTACAAATATATCAAAAAAGTAATCCACTGTGATCAAGTTGGCTTTATTCCAGAGGTACAGAGATAGTTCAGTATACATAAGTCAAGAAATATAATAGATCATATATAAATGGACTGAAAGACAAAATCATGTTTATCTTGGTGGATGCAAAAAAAAAAGGTCTTTCAAAAACTCCAACATGTATTCATGATAAAAGTCCTAGAGGAAATTGGACTGCAGGGAATATATCTCAATGTAATTAAAGCTATATACAGCAAACCCACAGCTAATATTCTAAATGGAGAAAAACTTGAAGCATTCCCATTAAAATCAGAAACCAAACAAGTCAGTCCATTCTCCTCACTCCTTTTCGATGTAGTCCTTTTTTTTTGCGGTTCTCAGCCTCAGCCTTTAACGGCTGCGCTATCCCAACAGCCCATCGATGTAGTCCTAGAAACTCTAGCTAGAGCAATAAGACAAGAAAAGGAAATTAAGGGGTACTTATTGGAAAAGAAGAGGTCAAAATATTCCAATTTACAGATGATATATTATACATTGCCACCAGAAAATTGTAGAAATGATCAACACTTTCAGCAAAGTGACAGGATATTAGCCTTTTTATAAGCAATAAGAAAAAGAAATGACAAAAAAACCCACCCCAAAACAAAACAAACAAAAGAAACCCCCCCAAAAGGCTCCCATTTATAACACCCTCAAAGAATAAACCTAACCAAAGATGTTAACATTCTCTACTAGGAAAACTTAAAATTTTTGAGGAAAGAGATTGAGGAAGACCCAAGGAGATGGAAATACTTCCCTGCTGATGGACTGGTAAAATTAATATTGTGAAAATGAACACCCTACCAAAAGCAGTTTATAGATGCAATCCAATCTCAATCAAAATCCACATGATAATATTCACAGGATTAGAAAAAAAAATCCTAAAATTCATATGGAAACCACAAAGACCATAGAGAGCCATTGCAATTCTAAACAAAAAGAGCAATGATGAGGGGATTACCATACCACATCTCAAACCCTGTCACAAAGCTACAGTCATAAAAGCAGCATGGAGAATTCTGAGAAAGACTGAGAAAAAGATGAAAAACATGTTTGGCAGAATGCATGAGCTCTGGTGAGGTGGGGGGGCAGGGAGGTGGGCACGGGTCTAGATTTGACTTGTAATGTAATTTTCTATGAAATGCACAGAGCTTCAATAAAACATTGGCTTTTCAAAAAATAAATAAAAGCAGCATGGTATTGGCCCAAGAACAGATATGTCAATGGAACACGATAGACGACCCAAATATGAGTGCATGCAATTTTATCCACCTTATATCTGACAAAGGAGCCAAGAATACATACTAAAGGATAAAAAGCATATTCAACAAATGGTGCTAGGAATTTGGACCCCCAAGTGTAAAAGAAGGAAATGAGAGTCAGAGATATCACCTTGTACAAAACTCAACTCCAAATGGATCAAATACCTCATTGTCAAACCTGAAATACTGAAAATATTAGAAAACACAGGCAGTACACTATTAAGACACAGGTATAGGAAAGGTCTTTGTAAATCAGACTTCATTCTCTTAGAAATGAAGGTCAAAAATTGACAAAGGGTGTCCACTGTTCTCTTGATCTTAGCCAGTCTGATTGGAGTAAGATGGAATCTTAAAGTGGTTTTAATTTGCAATTTGAGTACTGTTGGGTGAGGAAGAGTATGCCTTATGTAGGATTCCTAGATATGCTGACTAGACTCTAGTGGATCTATTTGCACAGAAGGATCCCTGGGTTTGGGAGCTTGACTGGATAGGGCTTACCTTGGGTGTTGTAATGCATGAGTTCTGATGGGGTGTTGGGGCATGTGGGAATGGGTTTGATTAGGAACCATTGTATGAGTAGTACAAATGCTCAATATAGATATTTGAAAAGTCTGTAGAAATTAAGCAACCAGTTAGTCAAATAAGAAATCAGTAGGAAAACTGGAAAATACTAGGTGAATGAAAACTGACCTATACAGCATACTAAAACCAACAGGGCGCAGCTAAAGCAGTTCTTAGATATCAATTTATAACTTTAAATGCCTGTATTAAAAAGAGGACCCCAAACCAACAGCATAACCTTCTACCATAAAAAAAAAAAAACTAGAAAAAGATCAAATAAACCCAAAGCAAGCAACAGGAAAGGATTAAATGTTAAGTAAATCATATACAGAATAGAAAAGCAGTAGAGAAAAATCAAGCTGCATATTCATTTTTTATTTAGTATTTTTTATGTGTATGAGTGTACTGTCTGCATGTAGGTTTGTGCACTTGTGTCATGCAATGCCGTGGAGGTCAGAAGAGGGCGTCAGATTCCCCTGGAACTGGAGTTAAAGACGGTTCTCAGCCGCCATGTGGGTTCTGGGAATCAAACCCCAGTCCTCTGCAAGTGCAGTCGGCGCTCTTAACCACTAGGCCATCTCTCCAGCCCTGCTACATATTCTTTACAACAAACAAACGGAGATTTTGTTGTTGTTGTTGTTGTTGTTGTTGTTTTGTCTTTTTGAGACAGGGTCTCCCTGTAGCTCTGGCTGTCCTGGAAGTCACTCTGTAGACCAGACTGGCCTTGAACTCAGAGAGATCCACCTGCCTCTGCCTCCCAAGTGCTAGGATTAAAGGTGAGCCACCAACGCTAGGCTTGGTAAGAGGTCTTGCTAGGCAAGCTTGAGGACTGAAACCCCAGCACTCATGCCAGTGAGCGCCTCTCACCAGTAGAGGGTGGGGCAGAGACAGAGGGATCCCAGGACCTCACAGAGTAGCCTAGACCAAACAGATGGGTCCCAGGACCTCAGAGAGTAACCTAGACAAACAGACGGATCCCAGGACCTCACAGACTAGCCTAGACCAAACAGATGGATCCCAGGACCTCAGAGAGTAACCTAGATCAAACAGACGAATCCCAGCACCTCACAGACTAGCCTAGACAAGACAGATGGATCCCAGGACCTCAAAGACTAGCCTAGACCAAACAGACAGATCCCAGCACTTCACAGACTAGCCTAGACCAAACAGACGGATCCCAGGACCTCACAGAGTAGCCTAGACCAAACAGACAGATCCCAGCACCTCACAGACTAGCCTAGACAAAACAGCTAGCTTCAGATTCCAGGAGAGACCCCGTCTCCAGTAAGGTGGACAGTGAGGGAGGAAAACACCTGAAGTCTCCCTCTCACGTCTTTATGTGTGAGCATGTGTGCACACCACACACACACACACAAAACCAGGAAAAAAAAGAGAAACCTTAAATTACTAAAATCAGGAATGAAAGCAGAGGTATGATTACCAACTTTACAGACACTTAAAAATTAGAAAATATGGAAGCTAATATCTCAAGTTAGGGAACCGAGATGAAAACAGGAGCATGGGAAGACTATAAAAAACTGACTCAAGGGGCTGGAGAGCTGGCTCAGCAGTTAAGAGCGCCGGCTGCTCTTGCAGAGGATTCGGGTTCGATTCCCAGCACCCACATGGCGGCTGAGAACCATCTTTAACTCCAGTTCCAGGGGAATCCGACGCCCTCTTCTGACCTCTGCGGCATTGCACGACACAGGTGCACCAACCTACATGCAGACAGTATACTCATACACATAAAAATAATAAAAAATATTTTTAAAAAGCTGACTCAAGGGGCTGGAGAGATGGCTCAGGGGTTAAGAGTACTGGCTGCTCTTACAAAGGACCTGGGTTCAGCAACTAGCACCAACATGATGGCTAACAACCATTCATAACTCCAGTTCCAGGGGATCCAACACCTTCTTCTGACCTCTGAGGGCATTGCACTACACAGGTGCACTTAATACAGGCAACCAATACACTCATACATGCAAAATAAAAATGATATATAAAATATTTTTAAAAACTGACTTGAGAAGAAATAGAGAATCTGAAACAACCTGTAAGATACTGTGAGTAGCCAGACTTGGGGGTGTACACCTTTAATCCCAGCACTTGGGAGCCGATCAGGCAAGTCTCTGTGAGATCAAGGCCAGCCTGGTTTACATAGCAAGTTCCAGGCCAGCTGGGGCAACAGACAGACATCCCCCTCTTGCCTCTTTATGTGTGATTAAAAAAAAAAAAAACACGAGTAAATTAGTGACCAACAAAACTCCCCCCAGAGAAATCCTAGTACAGGCAGCTTCACTATGAGCTCTATTAAATATCTAAAGAAAAATTATTAACAATCCTTCACAAACATCCAAAATATAGAAAGAAAACTTTTTTTTGGTCTTTTTGAGACAAGCTCTCCCTGTAGCCCCAGCTGGCCTGGAACTCACTCTGTAGACCAGGCTGGCCTTGAACTCACAAAGATCCGCCTGCCACTGCCTCCCGAGTGCTAGGATTAAAGGTGTGTGCCATCACGGCCAGCTAAGAAAACATTTTAAGTTACCTATCAGACCAATATCACTGATACCAAAGATATAACTAAGAAAAAAATTACAAGCCAGTCTCCCTCTTAAATATGGATGAAGAATCCTAAATATATATTAATGAGGTGAAAATAATATCTAAAAATATCTGGACATGGTCATCCAACCATGACCAGAGTAGGTTATTCCTGGAATGCAGGATCAGAAACAAGTCAATTTTAATGTCATATGAATATAAGGGAGAAAGCCATGTGATTTTGTCAATACAGAAAATGCACCCAACAAAATTCACATATTTTTCATGATAAAAAGCTATATAGGGGACTAAAGAGATGGCTTAGTGATTAAAAGCATGTCCATCTCTTGCATAGGCTCCAAGTTTGGTTCCCAGCACCCATGTCAGGTGACTTACAACCTCCTAAATTCCAGCTCCAGGGGATCTGATGCTCTCTTCTGGCCTCCATGGGCAACCCCCCTAACCAACATGCACATATGCACATATACATGCCCACGTGCAAATACACATAATTAAAAGATAAAAATGCACACACAAATACACATAATTTTTAAAAATCTTAGGTCAAAAAACAATAGACAGATTAATAAACTAGGAAAGGAAAAAAAAAACCTGTTTGATGAATTGCATCCACAAAAAACTCACAGCTAATATTCATTGTAGTTGAAGTGTCAAAGCTTTTTCCCAAGGATAAAACAAGAATGACTCTTTTTGCCATTTGTTTTCACCAGTTATGAAGGTAGTTGCCTGAGCAATTAGGCAAGAAAATGGAATAAAGAGCCGTCCATGTTGTAAAAGGAAAGTAAAATGGATATTAGCAATGAACTTTTACATAAACAACCCTAGGGAAACCACACAGCCACAAATGCCAGGAACTGAGATCAGTGATTCATGTAATACAAGGCTGCTATGTGTAAACCGATTATATTTCTGAACACTGACAGTGAACTGTTTGCAAATGAAACTAAAATTTTCATTCACAATTATGTCAGGGATGAAAAGGTACTAAAAAAAATTATAAGATCCATGTACAATAGAAGAGAAAATATCAATGAAAGAAACTAAAAAACCCAAATGGAAAGATATATGTTCATGAATCACAAGACAGTATTGCTTTGATGGCAGAATTTCTCAAACCCATAGCTTCAGTGTGGTCTCTGTCAAAATTGTAGCTGTGCTTTTTGCAGAAATTGAAAAAGCAACCCCCCCCCAAACAAATGCATAAGGAAGAGCGAGGCACTCAGAATTGCCAAAACAATGTAGGAAAAGAAAAAAGTTAGAGGAGTTACATTTCCAGTGAAGGCACTATGGGGGCTGGAGAGGGGCTCTGCTGGAATGTGATTGCCTTGCAAGCATGAGGACTTGAGTTTGACCCTCAGCACCCACATAAAGATCTGGGCATGGTGGCATGCATGTGTGATCCCAGGGCTGGGGAGATGGAGACAGGTGGATTTCTAGTGCTTGGTGGCCAGCAGTCCCCAGGTCCCAAAAAACCTCAAGACTGTCTTAGAAGAAAGGGTGGGATGGCTCCTGAGGAGCAACACCTGAAGCTGAACTCTGGCCTTCACACAGTCACATATATATACACACACACATGTACACACACACACATATTATAAATTAATGAAATATAATTGGTATTGGTACCTAAGAAATAAACTCTCCTATTTGTGGTCAGCTGACTTTTGCCAAAGGTGTCAAGATGAATCAGTAGCAAAGAATAGCTCTTTTAAAGAATGGTGCCCAAAGTTGAGAATGCACTAATTATCCACTAATCATAACATTTAAAAGTTTTATTTTTATATTCAGTGTGCATGAGTGTTATGCCTGCATGTGTCTAAGTACAGTTGTGTCATGCAGTGCTAGCGGAGGACAGAAGAGGGCTTTGGATCCCTTGGAACTGGAGGGTTGTTAGCCACCTTGTGGCTGCTGGGATTTGAACACAGGACTTCTGCAAGAATAACCAGTGATTGTAAGCACTGAGCCAACTCTCCAGCCCATCATATTCTCAACAGTATTTTATTAGCGATTGTAATATATATGAACTAAATTTTAACCAGGAATGGTACTGAATTCACACACACCAATATTCAAAAAAGGCAATGTATGCTTTGCTAAGAAGAGCTATGAGAGGTAGTCACCTTAGAGGTGTCTCACATAGTTTTCTTCCAGAAAGTTCTATGACTGTAGTATGTGCTTTAATTTGGAATTTGAAATAACTTTATCTCAACTGGTAGAAAGAGGTTTTTGAAGTTAATTGCTATCTGTTAGTAGCCTTGCTCACACAGTACAACTAGCCACTGACTTAGAAAGTTGTTAGAATTTTATGATCAGATTATAAAGGTCTTCTTGCCAAAAACCATTCTTTTAGGAACTGGAAGTAGCTTTGATTCGATGAAGAACCATGAAATTAGATTCTACACAGTGAGAAAATGAACGTGCTAGTGGGTCAGGTACATGGTGGTGGGATTAGGTTAATGGCTACACAGCAGAAGAAAGGGTAAGTGCTGACTCTACTGACAGGCTGAGGAGGGAAAGGGTGCTTTGCACTAAGACTTTGCATATTTACCATCTGTGTGATCTTGGAAAACGTTTTTTAAAAAATTTGGACTTATTTCAATGGCAAGGAGCTCTAACATATTGCTGAATAAAATCAAAAGTAGCCATCTTTGTCTCATTCCAAGCTACAGTGGTTTGCACCTACTAAGTAAAATGTAATAACTTTTTTGTTTTGTGGTTTTGGTAGAAGCTAAGTTGAGAAAGTTCATTTCTGTTTTTGGTTCACTGAGAATCCTCAGCCCCTCCCGACCATATGACACCTATTTGCTAATTTTTGCTTCCAAGTTTGTTTTTGAGATAAGGGCTCCCTGTAGCCACAGATGGCCTAGAATTGTCCATGTAGACCAGGCTACCCTCCCTCCCAGAGATGCACCTGCCTCTGCCTTCCAAGTGCTGGGATTAGAGGTGTGCCTTTACACCCAGTTTTAATAGTGATTTAAGTGGTTGATGAGATTGACATGCACTCATGGCTTATTGTCGTTTTTGTTGCTAGTTTAAGATTTGCTGAACTTGGGGACTTTTCTGCCTTTCTTCATGAGAGTTGTGTTCTGAAGTTTTCTTATAATCTTTTGTGTGGTTGGTTATCAAGGCAAGGCTGGCCTTACATAATTTGTGAAATAAATACTCCCTCACCTTTTCAGTGAAAATAAAAATGAGTTTTAAACTGCTCTTCTTTCTTCTTTAAAGGCTTGGTGGCATATACCAGCCAAGCATATCTGGCCTTGTAAAGTTGTAGTATCAGAAGATTTTAACTGTAAACTTCATTTCTTTATCATTAGGCTATTTTATGCTGTTTCTTCATGCCTGAACTTTCCATGCTTGTCTTTCAGGCAATTTGTCTGTTCTGATCTGAGGTGTCCAAATCTGTCTTAATCTTTTTAGTTATCCATGCTACTAAATCCTATTCCCTCTTATTTCTGATAATTGGTAATTTGTGTCTACTTCTTGAGAAGTATCGTAGATGTTTATCAATTTTATTCTTTTTCTTTCCAAAGATGTGTTTTCTTTTGTTCTTCTCTATTGCTTTCCTGTTTCTATTTCTGGGATTTCTGCTTTTTATTAGCATTTTTTCTAATGCTTTGGTATTTGGGTTTCATTAGTGCTTTATCCCCCTAATTTCTAAAAGTTAAACAGGTAATTTCCTATGTTTAAAATATTTTTGAAAATTAATTTTTTGCCATTGATGGTGTACATGGCTGTATACAGTCCCAGCTACTCAAGATGCTTAGGAAGGAGGGTCTCAAGCTATCTGACTGGAGGAACTAGACAAAATAAGTGTGTGGTCTTGCCTCGTATTTTAAAAAAATGAAGTTTGGAGCTAGGGAGTCGGTCCTGTGGGTAAAGTGCTTGTGAGGATCTGAGCTCAGATCCCTAGCACCTATGTAAACAGTGCCTGTGGTGGCATCTGTAACTCCAGCATGAGGGGCACAGACAGGTGATCTCAGGGACTTAGTGGCCAGCCAGGCCTAGCCAATGGGTGAGCTTGAGCTTCAGTGAGAGACTGAGTCCCCCGAAATAAGCTGGAAATGATAGAAAACACCCAACTTGGACCTCTGGTCACTGTGCACACATAGGTTTGAGTACCCATACAAATATAGGCCTTTACATATATACGTCCCATAAATAATTTTCCATCCAAGTTTTACATTAATTAGATTCACCTCACATTAATTAGATTCACTTCACTTAGTCCAAAACAAAAGGCTAGTAATTCCAAATTCAGTGCTGTTACCTGCTAGAGTGTACTGTATACCTCTAGTTGCTGGAAGACATATAAGTCTTAAAGCTAATACTTTATAGTTTTCATTTTGCTTCATTCAGAACTTCCTAGGCCATGTTGTTTGTATGTAGGAATGTTAACTTTTCCCAGAGAGGCAGCAGGGTCCAGGCTCTGGCACGTGGAGGTGATAAGAATGGGGATTATGGTCTCACAGGTCTTCTGGTACTGCCTGGTTTCATTCATTACTTACATTGCTGAATTATACTTCTGACAAAAGCATAAATCAACTGCTAGTGGAGAAGAGGACACAAAGTTGCTATGAAAAGTTCCTGGGGCTTGGTTCTTGAACATTCAATTCTGGGAGGTTGCCTGAGTTTAGTGTCCCCTTGGTCAGGTGCAGGGGCTCAGGCTTCAGGCTTCAAAACAATCACATGCAGAGTCAGCTGTGGAGTGGCATTTTGACATGACTAAGGCTTAAATGGAATTTCTTAAATTGAGGATTAACTGATGATGATTCTGGCCAAATCATAAAGAGAGCTCTTTTTTTTTTTTTTTTTTTTCCCCCTTTGCAGTACTGGAGATTGAACCCAGAGCCTCACATACGCAGGCAAATGCTCTACCACTAAGCTATATCCCCAGCTTTTTAATTTAACCCAAATACAAAATAAAAAAAAAAAACAATAACGAATTATCAAATGACCTAATATCACCTACACTGATTTCTAAGCCTTCTCTCAAGCTTTCAGATTGAAACAAATGACTCTAAGTTAGGTCTTACTCATTCTCCATGTGACCAATAGTACTTCCACTACCAGTCTTGTTAATGTCGAGTCAGCTGGGGCACTGCTGACGTGATAAGCATACATAATGATGTCCAAGGTAGGCAGGCAAGCTGGGCTGGTGCTCTAATACCACAGAGTGGTTAAGGCAAGTTTGTATGTTGTTTAGCTGCAGTAAGTTCAGAGTATCAAATGTGGAGTTGTGGTGACCACTGTGAGGTAGCAGCTTCTGAATTTTTTTTTTTTTTTTGTCTTTTCGAGACAGGGTCTCCCCGTAGCCCCATCTGTCTTGGAACTCACTGTGTAGATCAGGCTGGCCTTGAACTCACAAAGATCCACCTGCCTCTGCCTCCCAAGTGCTAGGATCAAAGGCGTGCACCACCATGCCCGGCAAAGTTTGTCTTTTTTTATCAACATACTTTGACTTCATGTTTTCTGGTAGGTGTTCTCTGGGCATACCTGTCTTTCAGAATGTACAAAATTACAGTGACTAGTTTCCTTTGAAACTATATGCAGCAGGTAATACTGCTCTTCAAGTCTGGATACTAAGATCTAGAGTACATACTGACATTTTTTGATGTGATCAAAATTATGAAGAGGAAAAAATGAGTATATTAATAATTGAGGTTTTTTTCTTTCATTTTACTTTATACACAGGATTTGCTGTGAGTCTGCAAGTCATCTTGTCCAATCCAAAAGCTGTATTTAAGCGTCGTGGATCCCAGCCAGGAATGCAAGAATCTGACTTCTTAAAGCAGATAACAACAGTTGAAGAACTGGAACCCAAAGCAAACAACTGCACCAAGGTACTCATTCATTTCACACATTCTGGACCTTGAGTGGTAGTGCTGATAGTGTGGCTACTCAAAATCTCTTCCTCCTCTGTAGGTTCTGGTGTGGCACACTCGGACAGAGAAGGTCAATCTAGCCAACGAGCCAAAGTACCACCAGGACACAGTGAATATTGAGGTGTAGACTCAAGTAGCAGCTGGTACAGTTTCCTAATCAGTGGGTGTGGAAGAGGAGGATTGGAGTTTAGGCTGCAGCTCATTCAGGTACTGTCCCTTTTACTTCAGTACAGCAGCCTTTACTGTGAGCTGATGGACATCTGTCTAAACAGAGCTTTTCAGTTAACATAAGCTAACTGGATGGATAGTAAAAAATGTCTTCATTTGTTTTGCATGTGTTTTCTAAAACTTAGTTGGAAGATTTTTGTACAGTAAACCTGAATGACACTACATATTATCATTCTGAGTATCTTGTGCACTGCTCCCTCCCTCTCAATTAATGCAATAGGTGTTACAAGTTGATGACAAATACTCTGTCAACTAAATATTCCCAATTCCCAGCTTCACAAGTGGAAGTGTACCTTGAAAGAAATAAAACCCACAAATAAAAAAAAAAAGTATGGATTCATCTGTTTAATATAGGGAAATAACATTTTTGTCAATACTAGGCACCATAAAATGTAAACACAATTACTGTCATAAACCTGGATATACCTTCAAGGTTTGAAAGTGGCTTTGTTTTAGTTACCCTGTTTGCATATAGTGCAGAAAAAGATCAAGTTAGCACTATGTACATAAGAAGAGATCCAAATTATGAGAGACAGATAAAATTTGAATTCCTTAAACATTAAGTTTTATAGTAACATCCAGGTTTATCTTCCTTTCACTAACCACGTTCCCTGTTAAGCACATCATAACAACAGCACAGTGAAGTGAGGAAATAAAAGAATTTTGATACACTAGAAAACAGTGCTCAGTGATACATTTACATTCTATTTATATGATTAAACATTTGATCATACAGTACCTTTCTACAAGATTACTGGCTAATTTGGGGTGGGGTTTATACTGTTAGAGGTATTACTAACATGATAACTACTTCCCTTAAATGCAGACATTAGAGCTATAATTTTGAGAATAAAACCCATTATGCAAGTTGACTGAGCAGCTTCTCAATGTGGCATATGAAGTCATGGGAAATGTGAGCAAAGCTGCCCTTGACAGAAAATGGTTTCTCAACCTGCTTTCACCACATCAAATTTAATCAGTACAGACCAATGCGGTCAATCAGGTAATTCTTAATATGAACAAATGGGGGGAAAGAAAATAATATATATGTACATGAGCAAACAGGGGAACTGGGTGCGTTTAGCGAGGAATGTCAGGTGGTAGTTCTGGATGAAACTCATATTGCAGCTTTCATTTCCACAGTTGTGTGCTCAAAGTCTGACCCGATGAGCTTCCAGACCATCCTGCTGTTGTGTTGGGGGGCTGGCCAAAACTTGCAGTGGGGTTTGCACTAGTCAGACTCATGCCAGCCATTTGCTGATTCATCTGTGAAACAGACAAAAGGCTTAGATTAAGAGGATTATTTCACTTTTCATTCTTGTTTCTTTAGCCACAGTTGAATACTTTGTTATTAACATGAAAACTGGTCAAAGCACTGGGAAAAAAGACCAACTTACATGTACTTCTTTATAGAAAAATCAAACAACTATTACAAGTACTTCTTTTATAGAAATCAAATAGCTATTTTGTTCCTAGATATTTTTTCCCTTCAGTTTTTAGGACTGCTTATAAAATAATCTCAATCATGTTTAGTTAACTTTCTAGATTCATTTTTTAAATCCCCAAATATTAACAACAATTGAGAAAAATACCTAAGTTTTTATCTACTAAGGTATTTGTGCTATGACTATTACAGACTGAGAGAAATTTTTTAAAAGTAAAATATTCTAAAATTATCCTACAAAGTTTGTAAAAATATAAATTCTCTATTATTAGCATCTTAAATGGCCTTATATACTTTCTAAATATTACATGTACTTTTCTTCCAAACTAGAGTCAAGTATATTTATAAAAACTGGTGATGGGAGGAGGAGGGGCAAGAATTGCCATAAAGTATAATGAGTTCAAAACCTATACCCTGTTACCTGTGTTCTACCTTTTGTTTTTCTCCTCCTCAACTCAAAATAACTATATCACTGATCAGATGTGTTGGGAAGGGCAGGCAAAGCATGTCTTCACACCTGCTCACAGATATTCTCATGAACTTTCAGACATGGCAGCTGTTCTCCAGCACTCTACCTGGAAGTAGAGGCCATGTTAACTCTTCACTGGTTCATCTGTGTTTTAACCAGAGCTGAGTGAGCCTCACACAAGTTGTTACTAACATCTGGCATTTTTAAGATTTCCAGTGGGTAGAGACCAGTGTCATACATTTTTCTTTTTTAATCTCATGGTTCATAGGATTCAAAATCACTTGTGAGTCAGAAATCACTCAGACTATTCCCTTAATGTTCTCAAGGTAAAACTATTGATCATATAGAAACCTAGAGCACGAAGATGTTTGGTGGCTCATTATATAGGAACAGAAACAGGAACAGGAACATAAGTCAAAAGCCTTTGTCTAAAGAGCTAAAGAAAAGTCAGAACAGGGGCTGCAGAGAAGTCTCAGAAGTTAAGAGCACCAGGCTGCTCTTGCAGAGGACCAGGGGTCAGTTCCCAGCACCCTGCAGATAACAAATATTAACTCCCCAGTTCCAGGGATTCTGATGCCCTCTTCTGACCTCCATGGGCACTGCATAATATGGGTACACTTACATACATGCAGGCAAAGCACTCAATACACATAAAACTAAATTTTAAAAATTGAAATAAAAACAGCACTTAATACAAAATTTTTATTGCTTGATTTTAAACTAACTTAAATGTGAAATTTTATAAGGGAACACCTGAGCTAAATAGGGCCTTGTTTTTTGTAATCTCATGGAATTATTATCCAATAGATACATTCCTCTTACAAATCTACAGGGAGTAACCACATGACACTGAAGAAAGAGTTGATCCCTCATAAAATTGTGCTTGAGACTAGAAACTGATTTGTTTCACATTGGTGAATTAAACAAATTAAGAAATCAAAATTATTAGTGAAGACAGACTGATCTAAGTAGACTATCAACAACCCCCTCAACCAAGGAGCTGAGTAAAGTGTGGTAATAAGCCTCGCATGTGCCAGGTGGTCTCTTAAGCTGTCCAAGACAATTTTCCAGCTAGCAAAGATTGGGTATGTTCACCATTACAATTACACTACAGTCTGAAATGGAAAAAAGAAAATCCTAACATTTATTTATAGAATAAAAATAAGATAGCTACAAGGCATTTGTTTCTCTAATAAAACTCCATAATACCTATGAACACTTTGAACTAATAAAGTATTATTCTTACATAATTCTTTTGCTGCACCATTAGATTTCAAAACAAATAAAACTACTCAGAAAATAAAGATGATTTCCTTGATTTGGGAGAAGGTGGAAAGTATATAACCCCTACCTGTGAGAGGTTCCACTGAGGCTGTTGAGCTTGTGGCAGACCAAACTTACTCTGTGGTGCACCCATCTGTCCCACCATTCCTCCTTGGGGGCCAACAACATTTTGAGGAAGTGGCATCACTCCAGTTTGTGCATTTCCCATAAACCCATTGGGCATGGGCATGCCCACCATCATGCTTGTGCTCTGTCCCATCACATTCCCTATAAGGCCAGGAGCTGCAGGCACTGGTACGCCCATTGAAGGAAAACCTTGAAATGTAGTTGCTGCTTGTGAGGTAAATGGTATGTTTGTGGGTCCCATAAATACACCTGTATTGTAATAAGCATGAATAAAAAACAAAAACAAATGAAAAAGGGTACTGTATCATACATAGCTACAAACACAAAAAACGATGAACTTCCTGATTGACCTATAGCAAAAATGTTCAGTCCAGGATGAATGCTCAAAACAATCCACACAGCCTGATATGGTATATGCTGTTCCTGATGACTTGCACCACTGGTGTCCCCAAACCAACTAGACAAATGAGAGGTGACTATGTGCCTTTATATGAAGAAGGTGGATAGCTCCATAGTTTCAGTCTATATGGGAAATAAACTTATTTTGGAGAAAAGGGTCTGGTGGATTAAGTTGAACAATCTTATGCTAATATTTTACTATAATGGCAAAACATTTCCATGTTTTGGGATCTATCTGTAATTCTGACTTGCTTATTGTTTACCTGCAGGGAATATACTGTGCAAAGTCATAAACTTCATGTAAATCAAATTCCAGTAATTCTTCAAAGATAATCCATATCTTATAACTTGTAAAACAATAATGATATGTGAACAGCTTGTTAAGTCTTAAATGAATAAAGTTTTTTGACTCAAGTATTTTTTAATTCTAATGCTTCATTCATTTTAATTTCAGAGTTATGTAAACTTCAGGATTAAGCACCCACTACCATAGGAAAATGTGACTGCTATTATAATTTCAAAAGATATACTCTATAGTGTTGCTGTAATTCACTGGAAGCAGACTTAAAAATTAATCACCAGGAGTGCTTTGCTGTTGGATGGTTCCTGTACCATACAGAGATAAGATGGAGTCTTTGGAGAGTTGTTTCTTTGCTACTTCTTCTGACTTTATAGTTTGCTCAGTGAACAGGTCCAGATCTCCAGATGTTACTGTAGACAAGGTAGCAGCTGGTGGTACAGAGGCTGTCCCCTGAGACAAACACCAAAATAAACTGTTGAATTCCACACAGTATATAGCATAGCTCATATGTTAAAGTCCAAATAAAATTATGAAATTAGGAATGAATTAAGAGGTAAAATGGCGACATCCAAGATCACTTATAAGTTCATATAAAGCATCTAGGGTCGAGGTGCAATGCTTCATAATTTAAACCTGTTAGTGTAAAAGGAGGAGACTGATGTTCATTCAGAGCCATATTCAGCAGCTGTCTGAGACCCACCATACTGTTTTGAGAAAGTGTCTCCCTTGGGATACAGAATGTTAAAACTAGCAGAGACAAGAGGGCTTTGTAATGGTTAAAAAGTTGAACCTTTTCAAAAGCTACACTTTAAAAACTTTTGTACACCTATTCTAAGTCCAGTTTAACACTAGAATGCTTCTAATCCAGAAATGAAGCACAGTAAAACTTTACCTACACATTCAGCCATATCCTACATGTCATTTGGTGGTGAATCACAAATATTTAAATATTTAACACAAAACAAAAGTTTTTACTTAGCCTACTAAATCTTACACAAAGACAGTATTGTATAATCACAAATGACAATCCTGCTTAGTTATAAAGCCTGCTTAACATTTTTCTTGAACTACAAATTAAGGTGAGTGGCAAATGGAAGCTAAGTTCAAAAATTTAATGTCCTGGCTAGGACACCACGGCTAGAACTACTGTCCAAACATTTTATCCAAACTCATTAAAGCAGAACCATATTTTGAATCTGCTATGACTAACTGAGCAAGACTTATGAAATACACAGAAATAAGACTTTATTTTGCAAAATCTCTGAAATTAGATATGGCTGAGTACCAAACCTAAATAGCATTTAATCAACTATATCTTAGTAGCCAGTGAAAAAGTATAGGATCACAGAGGCTAACAACATGGGCCATAGCCAGTCTGGCAAGACTGGACCCCCTACCCCAACCCCTGGGATAGTTTGCCCTAAGATATGTTTCATCTGACTTCTCTCCTATGAAATGATAGGCTCAGTAACCACAAGGGCTTTACATAATGGCAGGATTAACTACTCAATATTTACTGTTAATACTACTTGGTAACAAAACAACTATATCACTAAGTGATCTTTTTTTTTTTTTTTTTGGTCTTTTCGAGACAGGGTCTCCCTATAACCCCAGCTGGCCTGGAACTCGCTCTATAGACCGGGCTGGCCTTGAACTCACAAAGATCTGCCTGCCTCTGCCTCCCAAGATTTTTTTTTTTATCACATTCAGTTTCTGTGTAACATGGCAATCTACTCAACACCTTGGGCTCTATTTTCCCTAAGATTTAACCATGAAAAACTCAAAATGGTGGAGAAATTTATTCCTGTTTTATAGTAGAGCAGCCCCACAAACATTCACATGTTCTAAATATCACATTTCTTCTGATGAAGGTAAATATGGAACACCTACTCAACAGACACTGTCTAAACAGCACAGCTAACAAGCACCCAACAGTCTGTTTATTTGTTGGCATTCTACACGCCAGCATTACACCCCAGGGGTTAAAAGAAGAATCATGTTTTCCTGTTTTATAATTCAGGCTTTCTGGCCTTTTTGGAACCCCAGGGCTGCAAGGACAGGTCTCAGCACTTCTGCAGTAGCTCACCTCTCCCATTCTCCTCATATATGTATATTCCTGCAGCTACTTCCAGGCCTCAGGCTGCTAAAGCAGATGAGATCCTTTCAATTTCATATTCACATGTGAATAAACCTTTTATTAGAACTTACACATGCTTACAAAACACCAGAAGTGAAATAAGAATTCAGAGTAATTCATGATCTTGGTGTTCAAACTAATTACAGCCCAATTCATATACTAAAAGCCCACCTGAACTAGTAATTCTCACAGTTCCAGCATGTATACAGACACACACATGCATAATATGTACTTTATTGTTAAAGGCATTATCTTAAAAATGTATATGGATTCTTAACATATAGTTTTGAGTAAAAGCTAATTCTATTCATCAAATATTTTACAGAATGAACAAAGCATGAATATTAGTCCTGCTCCTCCTAAAATCAGAAGCTATACTCTATAGTCCTCACAGAGCACTGTATGTACTTAAATAGCACACTCAAATACCCACAAAAGCCACATTAGACAGTTTTTATGCACAACATGCCTACAAAAATTCCAAAGGTGATTAAAGTTAATACACTGAAACAACAGTATATTCAGTCCCTCTTTCTGTGTGTTCTGTTACTATGTGGCATGTATTTGTTGAGTGCATAGATAGATAGATAGATAGATAGATAGATAGATAGATAGATAGATAGATAGATGCTTGTGCATGTGGAATCCTGAGGTCAAAGTCAAATGTCTTTCTTTGCTGACCTTCACCTTATTTGTTGAAACATAGTCTCTCACTGAGCCTGGAGCTCACCAATTGGTTAGGCTGGCTGGACAATTAGGTTCCAGAAATCTGTCTCTCTGCCATCCTCAATACTGGGGTTAGAGATGCACTGCTGTGCCCAATTCAGCACCCAACTTCTTATGTGGGTACTGAGAATCAGAACTCATACTCTCACATTTGCATGGCAAGCACTTTACCAATAAGTCCCTCAATCCCTGTTTTTTTAATGAGTTGCTTTAGGGGTAAAAGAGCTAAAACCATACAACTAGTTATCTTTCCTGAAAATATATAACATGGCCACATGCTATTTTGATTGAAGATCCATTTAAATTAATGACTTCCCAAGAAATTTACTTGTTAAATTCTAGTAAGTATACAATAACTATCATAACAAAAATGTGTAAAAAAACATTACTAGTTTAACAAGACACAGACTTATTAAAACATTTATAGACATACAATTCAGATGTGGTTCTGCTTTTCCTAAAGAAAAGGAAATCTATTTCAAATACATTTCAATGAACAAGATAATTCTTTATTTGTAAATTTCAAATATGAAATGGAATAATGTTTCATGAATAATAGCTTTAATTTGTACCCTGAAAATTGATGTTTTACCTGAAAAAAATTCTATGTAATATTACAAAAGTAATTCAGAAGTTTTTCGCCATTAATGTTTTAAACATTAATGTTTTAAACATTTTTTAATCATTCAAAAACAGCAAGATGTGTTTTAAGAATAACTTATAATTTATCTCCAGAAAAAATATGGGTGTTTAATTTGCTAGAAATTATTACAGCCAAAATTTAAACATACACAAAGTTTAAAAACCTCTGACTTAAGCTCAGGTTGACGTCTCATATATTTTTCTCCTACCTATTCATCCTAAATACTGCTATTTTCCCTAAACCAGCATTAGGACATTAAAGACAGTGAAGTTTCTGTTTTTATGAGTCATAATGGTCTCCATTACCTCTGTGGTTGTAGCACTAAAGCAGCCAAGGTTTGTAAATCAATGAACGTGGCTACATTTGAATAAAACAGGAAGAGGAGGAGAGAAGAGGCGGATTGTTATGGAGAAGCGGTTGAGGGGAGGAAAAGAAGAAGGGCAGGTGAGGGAGGGGAGGGGGGTGAGGAGGGGAAAGAATGGAGGGGAGGAGGGAGGCGGAAGGGAGGAGGGCGGAGGAGGGAGGGGGGGAAGGTGGGAGATGGAGGAGGAGGGGACAGGGAGAGGGGAATGAAGACGAGAAAGAAGAGATAAAAAACAAGTACAAGGTAAAGAAAAAAAAAAAAAACCAAAAAGCTTACACAAAGTTAAAACAAAAAAAAAAAAAAAAAACCTACAAGAGTAGCTTGTAAATAAGCCCTGGCCTAAAGAACAGGTTATCAAATTAATGACTTCTCAGAGACAAGTATTTCAGTTAAGTTTCTGAACTTTGTAGAAAGGAAGTGGTGGTCATAGAGAACCGTGTTTTTAGTGCATACCTGAGCTGGGGGCATGACATTTGCAGGTAAGGGATTAGAAATCATCGGCCCAAAAATGTCAAGATCATCATTCAGGGCTGACACCGTGGATGTGTTCCCATTGGTCACTGGTGTCTCAGCAGGGCCATCTGAAAGGAAATAATTGCTTGTCAATATAGAATCTCTTAAATTACATAAAGCATGGTGTTCTTTTAATTTTTTTAAATCATAAGAACAATTCAAAAGTTCCTGCATGAAGCCCAGTTATCTGTGCAGTTTACAGGGAGGAATAGAGATGGATATGGTCATCAACAAGCTGGACTGAAAGAAAACTGGAATATGATCAGCCCTCAATTAATAAACAGTATTGCTACTGGGAATTAAATACATCGTTCTGGTCAAAGACCCATTAAGAGCATATTTGTTGACTGAAGACCAATATAGCCTTGTTGAAAACACAATTTTTAGAGAAATAATTTAAAATTTGGAAAAAGACACTCACATGAAATAGTTTAAACACGGTTAATCACCATAACTAAAACCCCTTAAATTAGGATAGGTTCTATCTTGTTTGATCATCTATATACACAGAGGCATGTATCCAATCAAGGAGAAGCTTCATTTTGCAATCACATAGTCTCTTCTACAAGATAGTGGGATGTCTGTGCACATAGGTAATCAGAATTTATCATAGATATACACCTTGCTGTGTATTCCTTGCTCAGCTATAGAATGTAGTATGTAGAAATAATCAGTATGCAGAAATAGTAATTGGTAGACCAAAAAAAAAGGGGGGGGGGAGATCCAGAGTACAAGAAAAGCCTACAGCAAATGGAAGAAATTTAGCTGGGGACAACATCATAAAGGCTGATAATGAATAACAAACAACCCTTGAAAAGGCAATGAATAAGCAGAAAAAATTAGAACAATGCAGCAAAATGGAAAGATTCAACCTTAAAGGCAAGATATCAAACATAGTTAACAGCGTGTAGATACTATCTTCTGTCTACATTAGCTTAATATTTCAGGGTAGTATACTATGGACTGCATTGGTAGATGAATTTTTAAACTATACACATAAAAGCAATTGCAAAGAAGAAAAGAAAAAAGAAAAGAAAAGAAAAGAAAAGAAAAGAAAAGAAAAGAAAAGAAAAGAAAAGAAAAGAAAAAAGAAAAGGAAAGGAAAGGAAAGAAGGAAAGGAAGGAAAGGAAAGAAGGAAAGGGAAAGGAAAGAAGGAAAGGGAAAGGGAAAGGGAAAAAGGGGAAGGGGAAGGGAAAAAGGGGAAGGGGAAGGGGAAGGGGAAGGGGAGGGAAGGAAAGAAAGAGAGAGAGAGGAGAAAGAAAAAAGAAGAGGAAGGAAGGAAGGAAGGAAGGAAGGAAGGAAGGAAGGAAGGAAGGAAGGAAGGAGAGAGAAAGGAAAAGAATAGAGAAAATAAAAAAGAGAAAAGGTTTTAATATTTTTAGCTACAGAAAAAGTTGTTAAATTAGCTATGTCCAACCCATGGCACCCAACTGGCATTTGTGGATGCACCATGTCACAATGTCAAAAGGCTGGGTACCCTCGTTTACATGAAATATAAGCTGTGCCCAGGATAGCATGTGTTTACTGGGCTACATCATGATGCTGAGATGCTTAGAAAGAAGGTAACACTTCAAATATGAAAAGGTCTTTTAATACAGCCTTAGAAAGTCTTAATACAGAGCCCGGCATGGCGGTGCATGCCTTTAATCCCAGCACTCGGGAGGCAGAGCCAGGCAGATCTCTGAGAGTTCAAGGCCAGCCTGGTCTACAGAGCGAGCTCCAGATCAGCTGGGGCTAAAGGGAGACCCTGTCTCAAAAAGACAAGAAAGACAAGAAAGACAAGAAAGACAAGAAAGACAAGACAGAAAGACAGAAAGACAGAAAGAAAGACAGAAAGAAAAAGAAAGAAAGAAAGAAAGAAAGAAAGAAAGAAAGAAAGAAAGAAAGAAAGAAAGAAAGAAAGAAAGAAAGAAAGAAAGAAAGAAAGAAAGAAAGAAAGAAAGAAAGAAAGAGAAAGTCTTACTATTGATGTAAGCTTGTTAGTTCTAATTAGCTTTGGCTATACTAGAACTCATCTGATACCAATAATCCAAATGAAGACAAGTACCTAAGATTGAGAATTTATAACTAAGAATACTTTATAGTCTAATAACACATTTGAAAACTACTATAAAACTACTATTTATATAAGTTCCATGTGCTAGAATTTTAACTTTATTTAATCCTTTTATTACCTGAAGGTTTGTAACACAATGAGTTAAGGATCTCAAGAAAGGTTAACAAAGTGCTTGAGAAACTCAACTGCCAGTATCCTTGGCTAACTCTTCCTCCTATGTTCACAACCACAGCTTCCACACTGGCGTCTGTGATATTACAACTGCTTCCTAACTGGAATCCTCACGCCAGGGATTCCTCTCTCCAGTTTGCCGATGACAGAGAGGGTGGAATTCTCTAAATCAGAAACATGTCTCCAAGTCACTGTTCATAGCTCAGTCTACCACTGTTTTCAGAGCACCACACCTGACAACTCAAGGATAGGCAAGTTTCCTTTCTCAGCTGCCCTGGTAGCTAGAGCAATAAAAATTACTACTCTCTTAAAGATCTGTTCTAGTGTTCAATAACAGTACCCGATGCATTCACCAAGCCTAACTACTCAATGATAAAATGCAAATACATCATAAAATGCTCTAAAAATGACAAGACACATTGGGAATTTTAGCATTGATCCAGATTTCAAACTGAATCCTCAGAAGCCATTGTCTTAGATAATTCTACCTCTTTCCTTATCCATATTTCTCTTGTCTTCATTTCAAAAGTCCAATTCTATTTCTTACTTACACTACTGTAGACACCCATAATTTCCTTTTCTGGTATTTACTAGAATGAACTCTGCTGGTGCTTGGTAAATATAAATTAAATTCATCCTTCACTTGAATGTCAAAGTCATTTATGAGGTGGTCACAATCTATTTGCATAGATAATAAAATAATGTCAAAGAGCAACATGAGGTTTTATGTATTGCTAATCTAGTTTAAGGCAGGTAATAGGGTGATGAGTAAATGGATGTTACATTTTTCATTACCATTTTTGACTAAGCATGAACATTAAGCCTTGTGTATACCCTTGCCATAATAAAAACTGCCATGTCTAATTCCTTATCAGTAACTACTAAAGTGGAACTAGCATTGATTACATAAAGGTGGTTGCTTCCATGACAGCCAGTGCTGCTCTTCTTAATAGTAAAAGTTCTTGAAGCTTTCTAAATTTTTGTGTTGCCAAAGAAAATTTATTTTGTAGTCATAGCCCATTTAAAGCTTTTTTCCTTAATAAAATGTTGCTTACAATTCCTTTGTATTAAAACATATTCCTTGCCAGGCGTGGTGGTGCACGCCTTTAATCCTAGCACTTGGGAGGCAGAGGCAGGCAGATCTCTGTGAGTTCAAAGCCAGCCTAGTCTACATAGTGAGTTCCAGGACAGCTGGGACTGCAGGGAGACCCTGTCTCAAAAAGACAAAAAAAAAAAAAAATACTCCTTGTTTTATTTAATGAAATTCATGTGTCTTAATTTATAAACTCAAGATGCTTGAAGCAATTAAAAGTTTTATGCTTTAAATTGTTTTCTAATTTTTTAAAAACGTGTCTGAGAGCTAAGTGGTGCTGGTTTTACCTTTTACTTTTTCTTCTTTTTAACTGACATACAGGTGGCACTCTGGCTAAATTGCCAAGACAATTTTTCATGGCTTTAAAAAGGTAATCTTAGCCCTCATATTCTGTTTGTCCTCCTTCCACTTATGAGCCCCTGTCAAGCTCCCAGTCTGCTATGCCAGGTGGGAATCTGTACATTCCTGCAATCTGGCCAACTTTAAGCTGGGGATCCTCTTCTAATGATATACAGCAGGACACCCTGATACTGCTACCAATCTTTTAGGAAGCACACACACTTTGACTCTGCAGAACTGACTGCTAAGGTCTATACATACCTGTGGCATATATACCCTCAAAAGATAAGATTTCCCTTCAATATGAAACTGAATCATGCAAAGCAAATTTATTTCCAAAGTTTTAAAAAAATGGTGACATTCTCCACATGCCAAAGATCATGACTTACAGTTATTATTTTGTAGTACTGTTTCTGTGTTCTGTGTTCATGTGCGGGGTTAGAGGCACATGGGCATGCATGAGAAGATCAGAGGTCATTCTCCAGTGGCATTCCTTAGGAACCATCTACCTTTTGCTGTGACAAGGACCTGGGGCCCGACAATTAGGCCAGGGTGGCCAGCAGCTCCAGGTAGCCTTCTGTGTCTGCCTCCCCAGCACTGGGATTACAAGTGTGTGTCTACATCCCTGGCTTTTTACATGCTAGGATTTAACTCAGGTCCTTGTGCTTTCCCAGCAAGTACATTACTGACTGAGCTAACTCCCCAGCCTATAATCACTGTTTCTCTCTCTCCCTGCGCCCCACAACAGTAATGGTTATGCATGGGGTTCTAAATCCATGTCATCCAGCCCATTTTAGCTCTTCTTCCATGTATCTCTGTAAAGGTCCATACTATCACTGATTTATCTCCTCTGACATGCTTATAGTCTCTGCACTGAACTGTGTGCTACCATACTAAGTACTTTGCAAAAAGCACACCATTTACTCTGGCCATCAATTATAGAAGGGTTATTTCTACATCACAAATAAAGAGGCTAGGGTCAATAAAATGGCTTCGTGGATAAAAAGCATTTGCTGTGCAAGTGTGATCCCAAGTCTGATCCCTGGAACTAAAAAGCCAGATGCATCAGCTCGCACTTATCCCAGCACTCCTAGAGGAAGACTGGAGGCAGAGACAAAACAATCACCAGATGCTCAAGGGTCAGCTATTCTAGAATATGCAGTGGTAGAAATATGCAGATGCTCAAGGGCCAGCTACTCTAGAATATGCAGTGGCAGAAATATGCAGATGCTCAAGGGCCAGCTACTCTAGAATATGCAGTGGTAGAAACACCAAGAGCCCTTGCCTTAACAAGGTGGAAAGAGAGAACATCTCCTGAAGGTTGTCCTCTGACCTCCACATGCACACCATGGCATGTATGTGCCCAAATTTATATATATGCATTACACACATATACAACAATAAGACAAAAACAGTGAGGTTAAGGGCCAGACCAAACACATGTACTGTTTCCAGAACCAATGTTCCTCTCAAGAGAATCTGACAAACAGGTCCAATGTCTACTTTTTGTGGCAGTATCTCACCAGGTAGTGTTATAAGTTTTATTTTCTATTACACTCAACCTAACATTAAACAGCATGAACCCTAGAGTCATACTGCTTACCCTAAGTCCTTGATCTATTATTGAGCTGTACAGTGATAACTTCATTTCACATACGGCCTCAACTGCTATAGTAAGTTAAAGCTTAAATTTCCTGAATAAAATTTGGCAAGCTTCTTATGAACTTACTCAAAGATTTAAGGTTAGGGCTTCAGTTAAGAAAAATGGTTGCTGGGCTGGAGAGATGGCCTAGCGGTTAAGAGCGCCAACTGCTCTTGCAGAGGACTCGGGTTTGATCCCCAGCACACACATGGCGGCTGAAAACCATCTTTAACTCCAGTTCCAGAGGAATCCAACGCCCTCTTCTGACCTCCGCTGCACTGCATGATATGGGTGCACAAACCTACATGCAGACAGTACATTCATACACATACACATACAAAAATAAATAAAATTTTTAAAAAAAAGACCAGAAAAAAAAAAGAAAAATGGTTGCTGAGAAAAAAAAAAAAAAAGAAAAAAGAAAAATGGAATGTTTCTTATTCAGTATTGAACTGAAGTAACATATAAGAAATAGTTTTGTAGAAATTTACCAGATAGGTAAGGCTGAGGGGGAAAAAAATCAAATTAATTTTATTTAAGCAGTAAGGATAGAAACACATGTACATTCTTGAGCTGTATTGTACTTGAAACTCTGTGGATACTTTCTATAGCGTATGTGATTTTTCTCAGACACTCTCAACCATTCACCAAACACATGTATATGGGAATAGGCAGAGGGGGAGAGACGGGTAAGGTAGCCCTGTCAGGACTTCTGGTCAATGCTCCTGAGAGGGATCAGGCTGATCTATAGCATGCATGCAGTGCGTACATGGCCACAAAACAAAAGTCCCAAAGGAACTGTCTATAAGAAGACCAAACTGAAACCAAAAGAACACACTTAACATCAATGAGTTAAACAATTTATGCTGCTTCTCAAGCCTTATACCTAAAGCATGTGCTCACCCTGAAGGGATTGGGACCCAGAGGACATCTTCTACCCCCACTACCCATAACATAAAACACCACTGAATGAAAGTACAGTCATCCCCCAGCATCCAAATAGAACCGGTTCTAGGATACAGCCCCTCTCACACCAAAATCAGAAGCTCAAGGCACTCACGTAAAATGGCATAACATTTGTCTATAATCTACATATATCTTTCCAAGCATTTTGAGACATTTCTATAATTATAATACATAAAACCAATATAAATCTTATTTAAATACTAATCATATTATATTGTTTAGGGGATGATGACAAGGAAAAAAAAGTTCATGTGGTTGGTAGAGATACTTTTTATTTAAACATTTTCAACCTAAGGTTGGTTGAATTCATGGATACAAACCTATAGAGACAGAAGACTAGAGGGCCTATCCTTATCAGCTATTAACTAGTCTACCTGTTTTTAATAATTATACAAATTATGTAGTAACAAAAACAGACACTAGCAAAAAAATATAATTCAGAGTCCTAAAGGAGCTCTGTATAAAGAAATGAAAAAGTACCACATTACATGTGCTAGAAACTGATTTTAATTTTCTTATATTACAGGAAGCACATGATCAAGATATTATGTCTGTGTTTGATTCAAATATGGTACATTTTGGAATTTATTCAGTATGACACTTAGTCCAGTGGGACCCCAAGACCCTAGATAATTTCCAAGACTAGAGGGCAAACAATAAGTACACACACACTCACACACACACACACACACACACACACACACACACACGGGAGGGGTAAAATGTTAAAATAAATAGCATTTCTTTTTTAAATTTTATTTATTTGTTTTTATGTGTATGAATGTACTGTCTGCATGTAGGTTTGTGCACCCATGTCATGCAGTGCCGCAGAGGTCAGAAGAGGGCATCGGATTCCCCTGGAACTGGAGTTAAAGATGGTTCTCAGTTGTCATGTGGGTGCTGGGGATTGAACCCGGGTCCTCTGCAAGAGGCCATCTCTGCAGCCCCAATAAATAGCATTTCTAAAACTAAATAGTATTTCTACAGATGACTGAACATCTACAGCTGAAGCAGCTCTTATTGGCATGAGGAACACAAAAGCAGGACTCTACAAAGCACAGCCTGAAGTGTTTTTAAAGTTCAATGGATCACTCCATGCTCATTCATTTACTTACTTGTTTAGCTGCTTGGATAGCTACAAGAGACCATATAGCCTGCAAAGCCAAATATTCTGTTCTCTTGCACAAAAATGTAGTGACTTCCACTAAAAAGTATTCACAAAGCATTACATGTCTGACATGGATGGGAGGAAAATAAACTGAAGAAAGGACTAGCAGGAGCAATTATGCTGGAAAAAAAGCATGGGTTAATCAAAATCCCATTTAAAGAAAACTTCATTTCTTTAAAACAAAAACCTGCAATCCTGTATGAATATTAAGAGTAACCCAAAAAGCCATGATGCTTCAGATTCAAGGCCTGCTGTGGCTGTGACTGAACTGTACACGTAGGGGCTCCTCTAATTTCTAAAAAGGCTTTAAGTCGGTGCCTGTTCTGGTTTCATTCATGTGGGATGATCTGCCATCTTTTTTGCATGACCACAATATATCTCATGGTAAAGGCACCTGCTTTCCAAATCCACCATTGTTAAATCTAACTTACCGGGGAAAATGCGCACGTGCACAGAATCTTATTGGAGAGGGAGGACATGCTCCTGTGTAGAACACTTGTCTGCTGTCTAAGGCCAACATCAATACATTCCAGATTTATGATTTATGTTTATGCACATTTGTCTGTGTGGGATATGTGCATGTGAAGTACAGGTGCCTGCACAGTCGAGAAGAGGGCACTGGATCCCCTGAAGTTGGAGTTATAGGTGGTTGTGAGTCTCCTGACATGGGTACTGGAAGACCAACTCAGGTCCTCTGCAACAGCAGTAGTGCTCTTAACTGTTGAGTCATCTGTCCAGCCTCTGAAAGGGTTCTGATTTTCCATAGTCCCATGAACTGTCATAAACTCATCAAATCCTATTCTCAATGCCATTTTTTACAAAATGTCTGAAAATATTTTATTTTTTTATTTTTTGGAAAATATTTTTAAGTGAATTTAAGAATAATCATAACCTAAGTGTGTGAGGAGCCACATGAGTCTTAACATACCTTCCCTTTCCCCATCTTAGCAAGAATCTCTTTCTGCTCCTCTTGCCCCTCTCTCCCATCTTTGGAACTCTTCCACTGTATAGCCTAAGCCTGCTGTCCACTACCATTATCAGCAGAATCCAATACATAGCCTTCTCCTCATCTTCAAACACTTCCTTCTCCTTATTCCCCCTAAATAAACTTTGGTTCTCTTCTAAAAAATTTCCTGAAGCTCTTCTGAAAGGGTGCTGTCCTAACAGCCAATCCCAAGTACGCATGAAATGTTAGTAGAAACCACTTGATACTTTGGAGTTGTTTTATGGATGGCAGCAGAGGGTAACTACCATAACCAAATTACGAGCCCTGTGCAATAACACTGCACAGCAACTAATGCTCAAACTGTAACAGCTAATAATAATAAACACTTTAATCTTTCACTTTCAGGTCTGTGGATCAACTGTGGCAGCTCAATTACAATCTCATTTGCCACCTTGTAGCTTACTGAGTGATGACCACTCATTTCACTCACCTACTCATCTCATAAGACATTGTTACAGATGTTTTTCCTTGTTCTGAATTATCAGATTTGCTTACTCTACATGTTTGTTACTAACAGTAAACATCTTGTAATGTCATCCATTAAAGAAAAAAAAATCTTTTCCTAGCCGAGTGTGGTGGTGCACGCCTTTAATCCTAGCACTCGGGAGGCAGAGGCAGGTGGATCTTTGTGAGTTCAAGGCCAACCTGGTCTACAGAGTGAGTTCCAGGACAGCTGGGGCTACAGGGAGACCTTGTCTCAAAAAAGACCAAAAAAAAAAATCTTTTCCTGCCCATGTCCTCCTATACTTACTGATCTATTTCCCTTCCCTCTTCAGGGCACAATACCTCTAAGAGCTATACATGTGTTTTCATTTTTCTCCTTTTAGTCTCTCTCAAACACCACCCATCATCACATTCTGCCAGCTCAAAGTTAATCTTGCCATCTGTGTTGCTGAATCCAATGATTTCTCAACAGTCATTCTATTTGATCAGCCAGCAACATGAAACAACTGTTTATTCCCTCTTCTCTCAAACACTTTCTTCCTCACTTTATCTGTATATTTTGTAGTGGGTGGACTATGTATCCTCCTATTGAATGGCTATGTCACCAATGAAACCTGAGCAGAATGACAGATATAAATAACTTGGAAACACAACCTTCAAGAGACTCGGTGATTTACTATGTGTTCTTGTGCCTTTGCCATAATCACCTGTTAATGAGACAAACAGGTACTAGTGGCCTGCAGACCAAATTTGGTCCTCTGCCTTCTCTGTAAATAAAGTTTTAGTGGAGCATAGTATGTCCATTCAGGTATTATCTAGGGCTAAACAGTTACCACAGAGATTTATGGCCCATATAGCCTAGAATATTTACTTTTGTTTCTATAGAAGGATGGGCCAATTCTTGTTTGAGACAGAGGCTGCTCTGTCAACCTGGGTACTAAAATGAATTTGAGGTAGAGAAGAACATTAGCTAGCTCAGATGGTCAAAACATGAGTGAGAAATAAACCTTCTTTTTCCTATAAGCCACAAATACTCTGAGGAAGCTTGTTACCATGGTACAATCTAGTATATCTGGCTTTACTTAAAAGTGCAAGGTCACATACTATATCTACCTGACAACTCATTTCTTTCTGGTCACCTTTCTAGGTCTCTTATTTTATCTCCTTGGCCTTTAAATATCTTAGTGCCACAGGGCACAGAACTTAAATCTCTTTATCCAATTTTCACTCCCTTAATGAACTAATCTAGTTCCACGATGTTGACTAACACCTACAAGCCAATAACTTCTAATTTTATATTCCTCATCTAGACATCTGCTTAAATGCTTAAGTCATATAAACTTAATATGACCTCCATTTATTAAAATTAGAATTTTTGGTCTAATTAATGTTCAATATATAATGGCCAAACAAAAATCCTGAACTTCCAAACTGACTTCCTGTAGATTATCCTATCAGTGTAAATGGCAAACTCCATTCTCCTAATGGTCCAAAACCACTTAATGCCATCTTTAATATTTCCCTTCTCTAATTTTTTACTTCATCAAGAAGTCAACAAACCCTACTGAACCTATCTCCAATAGATATCCAAAATCTAATTTCACGCCTGGAAGCCAGAAAGGTCCCTGAAAGGGGAAGAAAAGGAGAAAGAGGGTAAAGTAGTAGAACACAAACAATGTGAGAGCAGAGGAAGCAATAGTGGAGGTAGAAAGGTTTAAGTACGGATGGGGTAGAAGGTTAAGCAAATCTAAATATGTATGGAAAAACCCATAAGGAAACCTGATAGTTGATAAGCCAATTAAAAACTAAACTTGAAAAAATAAATAAAATGAAGTGTTTGAACAGAGGTAACCTGGAGGGATAGATAAAAGCAGCTTCCAGGAGCCACATGTTTATTAAAGTCCCAGGGCCAGGGGAGTATGCTATTTCCTTACAAGTTGTTAGCCAGGGAGGCTCCTGAGGACCCCAAAACAGTATGCACTATTCCCTAACACAACTAGATGTCAACACTCTATTGCTGAAGACACTACATGCCTTGGCTGTGGGGCACAAAGAAATCAAGCTGGAGCTGAGTTGGACACTTCCTCCCTGTTGGTTAGTTCTCATAGTCCTAGAACTTGCTATGCAAGCTCCTAAGGGAGAACTGTCTTACTTAGCTGTCACATTCAGTGACCCTGCATGCCACATACCTATTTGATGGACAAGATACTGATGTACTAGTGCCTTGAATATTCTAACTAGATTTGAGGCTCACTTCACAGGAGGGAATTCATATCTGTTCATATAAATTTGGTCAAAAGCTCATGACTAGCCAAGTCAGAGACCCCATGAAGAAGGTACTGCTGTTTTTGTTTGCAAAATGGAAATATGTACCTATCAAATTGTCTTCTGATATTGTGTTTATGCCATACATTAGTGCTGCTGACATCTTTGGTAAGAGAAGCTTTATTTTGCAGTAGGTGGCAATTACTGAAGAGACTCAGTTGATCAAAGTGCTGACAAGTGACTTAGCCACAAAAGCTCAGGGAATATCATGGAAGAAGGAGTAGAAAGAATAAGGGCCAAAGGGAAGGGTGGAATGTTGTAAACATTGTCTTGCAGGCATGACTAATTGCCAATGCTTTCTTAAACTTTCAGTAGCAGTAATTACCTTCAAAAGATTGGGCCTGTCAACATTTCATCATGGTGGGGGTGGGTTTCATGAGGCCTCACCCTTTACTAAAAAGCTAAAGGCAATTAATAGTTGCTGTAGGAGGGGTGTGGTTTGAATGAAATATATCCCCCACACGTCCACATATGTAAACACTTGGTCCCTAGCTATCTGGGAAGGTATAGCCTTGCTGGAAAAAGAGTAGCACTGCATCACTGGGGGCAGGTTTTGAGAATTTACAGCCTTGCCCAACTCCAGTTCGAACTCTCTGCTTCTAGCATGTGGAATGAAATGTAATCAGCCAGTTTCCTACTTCAGGCACTTGGTGCCACACCTCCCCAACATTATGGACTCTCCTTTTGGAACCATAAGCCAAAATAAACTCTTCTATGAGTCATTTCTGGTCACGGTGTTTTATCGCAGCGACAAAAAGTAGTTAATACACAGGTAGAGACAGTTTCTTTAGTGGTACAGCCACTGGTAAGTTGCTCATGATCTTATAAATAACCCTCACCCACACTCATATAAGTAACCCCATTTAAATTCACTGGGAAACATACATACATACATACATACATACATACATACATACACATAAAATAAAATAATAAAGTGGCATGAAAGTAAAAGGGGAACAAAGGATTAGAAGGAGTGGGAGGGAAATAAGAAAGTGTAATAGGGGGTGAATATAATCAAAATACATTATATACATGTATGAAAATGTCATAGTGAAATTCATTATTATGCATAATATATACTAATCAATTTTTAATGTATTTAAATTAATGAAGTTAAATAAGAATGAGTTTGTACATTTTAAGGCTGTTCAGAATTATTTTGCTAAGAGGGAAAAAATTATCTCAAACAAAATGTTTTGAAATGAGCAGGGCTAGGAGAGAATACACCTTTATTTAAATATTGAAATGTCACATAAACCAAGTTTTTGAAGATTACTTTGATGTCTCCCCCCCCAAAAGAATTTATTACTTGTGTTTCAGTATGACAGAACTGATAGACACTGGCTTCATTATTAAAATTTCTTTTCTTGTAAGAGTCAGGGAACTAGTCATACCATTTCAAACTGTATCTTCTGTGTCCTGACAATACATTATTATATTCATTTCCTGTAAGGCTTCAGCTGTTCTGAAGCTCTGACGGCGGCTCTCATCCTCACTACTTACCCAATCCTAAAAGGTCAACAGTGGGCTCCACAGCTTTTTTGGGGCTGGTGCTTTTTTTAGGCTCGAGTTGTTGATCTTCTTTCTTCTGCAGCTTTAAAGTAAATAATCAGATTTAATATTTTTAATTAAATAAATCAAACAAATCTCTTAAGGACCAATTATGCATAATTATCACAGTATAATGAAGCATATTATAAGGACTCCTATAGCTTTTCTTTTCTTTTTTTTAAATTTATTTATTTTCATATGTGTATGAATGTACTGTCTGCATGTAGGTTGGTGCATCCGTGTCGTGCAATGCCGCGGAGGTCAGGAGAGGGCGTCGGATTCCCCTGGAACTGGAGTTAAAGACGGTTTTCAGCCGCCATGTGGGTGCTGGGGATCAAACCCGGGTCCTCTGCAAGAGCAGTTGGCACTCTTAACCGCTAGGCTATCTCTCCAGCCCCTAGCTTTTCTTTTTAAAAAGGTAAAAATGTCTTTGAACTTGCAATGATAATCCTTATACAGTAAGACCCTTAAATAGTGAATATGAATATATATACATATATATTCGACTTTCTTTTTTTGTCTTTTTGAGACAGGTTTTCCCTTTAGTCCCAGCTGGCCTGGAGCTTGCTATGTAGACCAGGCTGGCCTTTGAGTCACAGAGATCCGCTTTCCTCTGCCTCCCAAGTGCTGGGATTAAAGGCGTGTGCCACCATGCCAGGCATATTCAACTCTTAATACAATTTTTCTTAACTATTACGACCTTTTATGAAATTATACCTTTTCTTTTTCAGCACTGGTGACTGAACCAAGCAGTGTGCAGATACTAGGCAAGTGCTATCACTGAGCTACATACCTAGTCCCTTTTTTACTTTTTGGATGAGGGTCCAACTAAGTTGCCCAAGTAGGCTTTGAACTTGGCAATCCTCCTGTCTCAGCCTCCCAAGTAGCAGAGAATACAGGCCTACAAAAATCAGACCCAGATTTTTAAATTTCATTTTTATTTATTTGCGTGCATGTGTACAAATGTGTAAGTGTGTGACTACCATGGCTCATGTGTAGAGCTCAGAGGACAACATGTAAGAGTCAGTTTTCTCCTAACACCACACAGGTCCAGAGGCTTAATTCAGGTCAGGCTTGGGAGCAGATGCCTTTACCTACTAAACCATCTTGCTGGCAAATTATTATTATTATTATTATTATTATTTTGCTTTCCCATACCCCCGCAACCCTTGGGAAATGAGGAGGGAGCCCAGGACCTTGCACTAAGCAAGCACTCTACCAATGAGCCAAATCCTCAACCACACAAGTTACTTTTTGAAAAAATACAGCTCATATTATTTCCTAGCTACTACTGATTGCTATTAGACGAAGTTAGAGAACGCTCTGCCATCTTTATGAGAACATGGTCAGTCCCATCATCCATACTACTCACAGGTGTGATGATAATGCACCAAGAAAAGTCCAATAAAATGTTAATGTTTTTCCTTCTGCATCTTAATTAATGTGGTTTTGTATATAATAGTCTTCTAGTTCTCAAGAGCCCAAGTTTACATATTCCAAGCCCTTTCTCTTATGCACATATACACACAAAATATTGTCCAGGGCATGATGAAAATACCTACTGCTACTTGTTTCTCAACTCTAAAGCTTACTTCTTTAAAAAATTAAAACACAAACTCAGTTAATCGTTCAACCTCAAAATATTTCCCTAGGATCATTTCTACTATCACCATTTAAAGGATTCATTACTTAGTTGTTAGGAGGTAACTTTTTGTTACCTATGACAGATGTACAATTTTTAGGAGCTGGTATCCATCGCATTTTTCACCTATTATTCTTTCCCTAAGATGTTCTTTTAACCAATCAGACTACCACCACAGATAATCTATTCCTTAATAATCTTCTCAAATACAGAACTACTAGCTTATAATTACCTATAGTTGTTATAAGCTTAACAAAAATCCAGTTTATATCATCTTTCCCTTTTATATCTCCAATATATCTTACAATTCATCTTGCAAAAGGATTAGAAATAATTTCAGGAGCTAGAGGTGTAACTCAGTGGTAGAGCTATGAATTGTATGACTGAAGCCTTGGGTTCAATCTTCAAAATCATAAGTAAACAAACTTCAAAGAAAGCTTAATTTGTAATATCAAAGTAAACAATTCTTGTCGGCTAATTACTGCTAGAATTTCATCTTCTTCCCTCTTTTCTTCCTTTCATTTAATTTAGTAAACAGCCTGTATTACTATACACATTCAGATCTGTAAAGGAATCTGAGGACCAGATCAAATAAATATCCTGAAACAAAAGTCTGCAGAAGGACCTCACAGGTCATCTCACTGATGCTAAATCTATGAAATATGTTCTATATTTAGTAAGCACTTAAATCTAACCAAGAAACTTTAAGTTAAAAATATACACAGATAATCTTACTCTGCAAATTAATTAAAGCAAAATATTCTGAATAGACTGAAGCGTTTATTTTCTACCACTTAGATTTACAATTCTGTCTGTGGTACAATACTTTATGGAACCTTTCTCCATAGAAAGCAGCACACAAAATCCAAACCTGTAACAGACTCCATTTTAATAACTTTCTGTATCTAACAATATGGAACCCCTTCCAGCTTAAATGACACTTATTTCAAACAATTTCCATGAAAATTCTAGTTTATGCTGCTTTTGCTACTACAATTAAATTAACTCTAAATAATTCTAAGTATGGAACCATCTGTTATTATTTTAAAAGGAAGAAAAATGCAAATTAAATAATTCCTCCAAGAATTCTAGCATTCACCCCAGGAACCACAGACACACAATTATACATTACACATAATTTGGAAAATGTCTTTTCCTCCTTATATCCACACATCTCTCTGTGTCCTATGAGCTTAGGTTTCAACATGCATTTCCACCTGAAAGTGCACAATATAGAACCTATATATCTTTGTGCAGGGTAGAAAAACTTTAAGGTAACAAGAGACTATCCCAGTTTATCACAGTATGACCTACTTGCAGGTTTCAAAATTTTTGAGACCACAACTAGAAATTTTGTCATGTTAAACAGAAACAGAAATGCGATATGAAATAGCAAGTGTACCATATAAAGTAAAAGTTAAGTGGTAAACTCTTCTGCACATTCGCATAAGGTAAGCACAAAATGTGTTCCTTAACATAGCAGGCTAAAAAACTGCTCTGGAGAGTTGGATTCTTTAGCCCTATAAAGGGCCAAAACTGTGGGGAATGTCTAAGACCTATAACTACTTCAAATAGAGTTGGCTATTCTAGATAAGAGTTGCACAATTCAGATATGAATTACCTAAGAGTTGGTATCTGAGAGTTTGTCCTGCAAATCAAAAAGGGGAAAGTGTTGAATATTCTAAGAGCTATCTTGTATTTATTCACAAATCTTGCTGAAGCAGTCATTTGAACCCATTAATGTGTGGCAAAGGTACTTTTTCACATTCGTCTTCTATAATTTCACAGTAATTCAAATTCTACTTTATAATATATACATATATATATTATAGTCAGAGCTTAAACAAATGAAAGTTGAACTCAGGCAATATTCTTCTTCATTACTAAAAGTAAACATAAGAAATTAACTTCAGAGCTGGAGAGATGGCTCAGTGGATAAGAGCACCAACTGCTCTTGCAGAAGCCCCAGGTTTGATTAAAAATAATAAGTTAAAAAAAAAGAAATTAGCTTCACTACTTCACTTTCTTCATTTCCCTTTCCACATATGTAGCACATGCACACATATAAATAAAAGTAAAACTTAAAAATTACAAAATGTACAATGACCTAATACAAGCCAGAGTGGCTATTCTAATATCAGACAAAATAGATCTTCAAAGTAAAATTAATCAGAAGAGAGATAGAGGGCCATTACATTCTTCTCAAAGGAACAATTAACCACGAAGACTTCACAATCCTAAATGACTATGCACCTAACTCTGGTGCACCTAACTTTATAAACACAACTCTATAGGACCTCAAGACACAGATTAATCCTAACACACTAATAGTGGGAGACTTCAACACCCCACTAAGCTCCTTAGATAGATCAACAGGACAAAAAATAAACAGAGAGACATCAGAACTGAACAATACAATACACTAAATGGACCTCACAGACATCTACAGAATATTCTAGCCAAACACTAGAGAATATACTTTCTACTCAGCACCTAATGAAACATTCTCCAAAATCGACCACATACTGGGGCATAAAAGAAACCTCAACAAATACAAAAGGATGGAAAAAACCAGAAAGGGAACAAGTAAACGATCTAACACTGCAGCTAAAAACACTTGAGAAACAAAAACAAATGAACCCTAAACCCAACAGACAGGAAGTAACAAAAACAAGAGGAGAAATCAATGAAATAGAAACAAAGAAAACAATACATAGAATCAATGAATCCAAAAGTTGGTTCTTTGAAAAGATAAACAAAATAAACAGACCTCTAGCCCAATTAACCAGACAGAGAGAGAGAGAGAGAGAGAGAGAGAGAGAGAGAGAGAGAGAGACCCAAGTCAATAGTATTCATGATGAAAGGGAAACACCACAACAGAGAAAGAAAAGATCCAGACGATCATACGGGAATACTTCAAAAATCTATACTCCACTAAATTTGAAAACCTAAGAGAAATGGATGAATATCTGAAATCCTGGGAACCAAGAAAGCTTAACCAAGGAGAGATTGACAGTTTAAGCAGACCCATAATATTTGAGGAAACTGAGGATGTAATTAAAAAACCTCCCAACTAAAAAAACCCTGGTCCAGATGGTTTCACAGCAGAATTCTATAAAACATTTAAAGAGGTCCTACAACCATTACTACTCAACCTGTTCAGAAGGATACAGATAGAGGAAATTGTCCCAAACTCCTTATATGAAGCCAGCATCACCCTAATACCAAAACCAGGCAAATATACAAGCAAAAAAGAAAGCTATAAACCCATCTCATTAATGAATATAGATGCAAAACTTCTCAAAATACTTGCAAATCACATACAGACCCACATCAAAAAGGTCATCCATCATGATCAAGTTGGATTAATACCAGAGATGCAGGGATGGTTCAACATACATAAATCAATAAATATCATAAAACACATAAATGGACTGAAAGACAAAACACACACAATCTTCTCAATTGATGCAGAAAAGGCCCTGGATAAGATCCAGCAACCCCCTTCATGTTTAAAGTCCTAGAGGGAATAGGACTGAGAGGAACATTCCTCAACATGATCAAAGCCATATTTAGCAAACCCACTGCCAACATCATCCTAAATGGAGAAAAAATGGAACCATTTCCCTTAAAGGCGGGAACCTGGCAAGGCTGCCCCTTATTGATACTCCTCTTCAACATAGTGCTTGAAACTCTTGCTAGGGCAATAAGACAAGAGAAGGAAATTAAAGGAGTACTACTTGGAAAAGAGGAAGTTAAGTTATCCCTTTTTGCAGATGATATGATAGTTTACCTAAGGTATGCTAAAAACTCCACCAGAAAACTTCCACAAAAGATTAAGAGTTTTTTGTTCTGTTTTGTTTTAAATTTTTTATATATTCTTTATGTGTATGAATGTACTGTCTGCATGCAGGTCTCTGCACCTGTGTTGTGCAATGCCGTGGAGGTCAGAAGAGGGTGTCAGACTCTGCTGGAACTGGATTTAAAGATGGTTCTTAGCAGCCTGTGGGTAATGGGGATTGAACCTGGGTCCTCTGCAAGAGCAGTCAGCGCTCTTAACCATTAGGCCATCTCTCCAGCCCACGATTAAGAGTTTTAGCAAAGTGGCAGGCTATAAAATTAACCTAGAAAATCAGTAGCCTTTCTTTATGCCAACAATAAACAAGTGGAAAAGGAATATAAGAAGACCTTCTCATTCACAATAGCCTCAAAAAAAAAAAAAAAAAAAAAAAAAAAAACCTGGGAACAAACCTAATCAATGATACCCAAAGATAAGAAGGAGATTAAAAATGACATCAAAAGATGGAAAGATCTCCCATGCTCATGGATTGGGAAAATTAATATGGTAAAAATGTCCATTTTACCCAAATTGATATACAGATTCAATGCAATCCCAATCAAAATTCCCATAGGCTTCTTCACAGACTTGGCAAAAAAAAAATCCTTAAATTCATATGGAAAAACAAAAGACCCCAAATAGCTAAAGCAACCCTGAGTGAAAAATGCAATACAGGGGGGATTGCCCTACCAGACTTCAAACTATATTACAGGGTCATAGTCATAAAGACAGCCTGGTACTGGCACAAAAACAGACCCATTGACCAATGGAAAAAAACTGAAGATCCAAACATACAATTTCAGCCACCTCATATTTGACAAAGGAGCTCTAAATAGTTTGAAGCCAATTACATTGTTAAGTATTATGCTATTACACTGTTAGAAATTATGATGCTTGTTTCAAAACAATTTACATGAAAATTCTGGTTTCTGCTGTTTCTGCTACTATACTGAAATTACCTCTAAATATTGCTGAGTATGCTGCTGTTATTTTAAAAGAGAAGAAATATCCCAATCAAATAATTCAAAGCAAGCATTATTAAGGAAAATGATCCTGACATGATGTTAACCTCTGTTACTGAAGACACTTGTGGAAACTTTGGACAAATCATGGGACATTATTTTTGTTTGTTTTTGGTGTTTGCGAGACAGGGTCTACCTATAGCCCCAGCTGTCCTGGAACTCACTCTGTAGACCAGGCTGGCCTTGAACTCACAAAGATCCGCCTGCCTCTGCCTCCCAAGTGCTAGGATTAAAGGGACTTTAATTAAAAAGACTTTAAATGGATAACACTACACAACAATATTTTAAGTCACATCTACTCATATAATTTAATGAATGCTAAACTGACTATAAATAAGTGCCATTATACTACTTTGACAACCACATCTCCCTTCCTGTAACTGTCACCCTTTTGATACTTTGATTCTCAGACATGGGAAACAGAACATTTAGACAACCATTCTACATTAACCTCTCCAGCTTCTAAAAACATCACATAGAGAATTTGCTTCTTTTTAAAAAAAATTATTTTTGCAGGGCTGGAGAGATGGCCTAGCGGTTAAGAGCGCCAACTGCTCTTGCAGAGGTCCCGGGTTCGATCCCCAGCACCCAAATGGCGGCTCAGAACCATCTTTAACTCCAGTTCCAGGGGAATCCATAGCTCTCTTCTGACCTCCATGGCATTGCACGACACGAGTGCACAAACCTACATGCAGATAGTACATTCATACACATACAAAATAAATAAAATTAAAATAAAAAAACTATTTTTGCTTGTGTATGAGTGTTTTGCCTGCATGTATGAAATTAAGTGTACCATGTGTGTAATACTCATAGAAGACAGAAGAGGACATCATACCCCCCCTCCAACTAGGGTTAAAAATGGCTGTTAGGCACCATTATGGATTTTAGAATTGACCTCAGTTCTCTGCAAAAGAAGCAAATGCTCTTAACTGCTGAGCCATCTCTCCAGCCCCCAGAAACCTGCCTTTTAGTAAGTGAAGAACTTAGCTGACTGTGAGAAGATAAAATTAGGTGATCTACAATTTACTAAACAAAATGTCTGAACAGGCAAGGTCACTCGACTACTCAGATAAATCAATTTTATAAAATGTAATCTTAGATTCATAGAGTAGATGTCTCATTCAAATTATTAAAGTTTTTATTAGCAGAAGCTTCACTGCCTGTGTGGATGAGACTCAGCTCAGCCTGAGCACTGGGAGGTCTGCACCCACCTTCTTGACAGCTTCTTTGGAGCTGGGATGGGTGGAGCCCCCTGCTCCCCAAGTGAGATCCCAAGGCTTCCCTTTGATGTACTGGGCAGATAAGATGTCACACTTCCTACCTACCAATACACACCTGGGAGTTTCCTTTCCCCTGGTAAGAGCCATGATGACTCACACCTCCCAGGCAAGGTAGTTTTGGTATAAAAGACACTGACTTTTGCCAATAAAACTGAAAATTTCTCCCAGCCCATTATTAGGTTGTCTTTCTATACCAGGCCCTGGAATCTTTTCCCACCCCCTTTCTGCTGCGGCAAGATACTCAGAGTGCCCAACTGGCCTGGCTGCACAGGGAAAAACTACAGACAGCCACTGATCTTGGAGCAGGGACGAAGAACATCATAAGGGAACAGCTGCCCAATCTCTCTGTAATTCACACTACTCCAAGAACTATAATTAAATAAAAACTTAAGTTTCAACCATTATATTTGTGACATTTCCTTTCCCCTTAAATAACAGACTTAAGAGTTGAGCAACAAGAATGAGATTCACTATTCCTTAAGCATCCAGTTAATGTACACAATGGCATTAATATAAAAGAATAGAGCAACTATATAACTTCCTAAGTTCAAGTCTGGAAGTAATTGTTCAAAATTTTGTCTAAAAACTACCTACATCTCAAATTATATCTTACTATTTATCTACAGTAGGTGTGGTGGTTTGAATGAGAGTGTCCCGCCATAGGCTTTAAGTATTCATTTTGTCTCCAGTTGGTGGCACTGTTCTTGGAGGTCTTAGAAGGTGTGGCCATGCTGGAGGAAGTATGTCAATGGGAGTGGACTTAGTGAATTTAACAATCCTTGTGGTCTCCAGCCTCTCTCTCTCTCTGCTTCCTGTGCTCATTGCGAGTGACCCTCGGCTTGCTGCTCCAGCTCCGGCCACCATGCTTCCTGCCACAATGGACTCTGATTCCCCGGAACCATCAATCATAAGCTCAAATAAACTCTTCCTTTTATAAGTTCCCGTGGTCATGGTGTTTTATCACAGCAACAGAAAAGGGACTAATACAGTAATTTGGTACCAGAGAGTGGGCTGTTGGCTGTGAAGAACCTGACCATGTGGATGTTTGGAGAAATGTGGAAGACTTTGGAACTTTGGGCTAGAAAAGCTGTTGACTACTATAAGCAGAGCTTAACAGGCCATTCTAGTAGAAGCCTGGAAGAAAGCATTGCTGCAAAAAATGTAGTTCCAGAAAAAAATAAGACTTGAGCAGCAACGGGGATATGTTGATAAGAGTCTCGGCCAGAGTTAGGCCCACAGCCCAAATCTTCTTCTGATGCTAAGTGAAAACGCAAGGACTATATGTCTTTGGCAAGATGATACTTTCAAGACAGCCTAAGGTTAGAAATGTAAATGGTGGCATGGCCTGTTAATGCGGTGAATATTGCCTACAGATCTACCCAGTGAAGTAAGAGCAGATGGCGAGCAGAAAAGAAATGGCAGACTGTACAGATTTGGATCCTGCAAACCACTGTAGGAAGATTAAAGGTGTGGGCAAGCAGTGAAGGAGAGTTTTTTGATAAAGAGATTAAAGTGATTAGTGAAGGAGAGGCCTTGCTAGTTACAAGTAAACAATAGGGGAAAAGTGAAGATATAAAGTGATTAAGGAGAGCCGTCCCGATTGTTACTAAGTAAAGCGACGCAAGAACATCATTACACTTTTGCATAGTCCAAGACCCTACACTCAGCTAAGCATCCAATGTTTGAAAGGCCAAATAGTGATGACATGAAAAATTTTCTGCTCCTAAAGAAGTTACAGGGCAGAGAAAAGTTAGCAAAGTGATGGGTTGAAATAGTCACACAGTGTGCATCCAATCGCCCTCCATACTTCCAGCAAAAACTCGCGGCAGTTTTCATTCCTGTCGGTGCTGGATTTTTAGAGAGCATGGAAGTTCAGCAATAGAGTGAAGGGGTCATCTCAGTTCTTCCTCTCACTGGTTCTCAGAGAGCCACCAGAGAGAGGCCCAGGCAGCAGTGCAGCAGGGGGTCAAACCACTGAATAAATAAGGCCTGAGTACCATGGCCATATGCGTGATAGCTGTGATTGTGAAGTCTGGGTGGCAGCGAGACCCCAAGAAGACATTCTCAAGATGCCAGACCTGTGTATATTGCAAGGAGAGCTGCATACATGTGAGTGGTACCAACCAGCCTAAGAAAGAGATGTATGTTGCAAAGCAAAGCTGGAAGAAGCTGAGCCATTCAAGCCCTTTAAAAATAAATTCCCGTCAATTACCTAGTTGTAAAGTATTTCTTGTGCATGGCCCCTTGAGCTTTTGTTCCAAGCAGTTTGCGAGGGATGCATATGGGAAACAACAAGAACAACAAAAAGGACTGCATCAAAAAACTGACTGAAACAGTGAACTTTTCTGCTCAAAACAGTCAAAACAGTCAACTTCCACATGGTGAAATTGAGAAAGACTGAGAAAGGGAAAAAGCAGTTTCCCAGAATGCATGAGCTCTGGTGGGGTGAGGGGATTGGGGGGACACGGGTCCTAAGATTTGATACTATTATATTATGATATTATATTCAATCTATAAGTAATATATATTATAAATTTAAAAAAAGAAAGTAAATTCCCAGAAGTCGCACATGGAGCTACTGGACTTGGTGTTTGCCCTGCTGGTTTTCAGTCTTGTTTTGGTCCTATATTTCCTCACTATGCCTCTATTCCTCCCTTTTGGAATGGAAATGTGTATTCAGTTCCACTGTATGTTGGGAGTGTGTAATTTGCCTTTTGATTTTACAGGAGCTTACAGTTAAGAGATTGGCCTGTGTCTCAGAAGAGATTTTGGACTACAGACTTTTGAATAGAATTGAGACTGGTAAAGACTATGGGGGCTTTTAAGGTTGGACTAAATGCATTTTGCATTTTATATGGTCAGGAGCCTATCAGGGCCAGGAAGTAGAATGTGGTGGTTTGAATGAGAGTGTCCCCCCAAAGGCTTTAAGTATTCAGACATTTTGTCTCCAGTTGGTGGCACTGTTCTTGGAGGTCTTAGAAGGTGCGGCCATGCTAGATGAAGTATGTCATTGGGGGCGGACTTAGTGAGTTTAACAAGCCTTGTGGTCTCCAGCCTCTCTCTCTCTGTTTCCTGTGCTCATTGAGAGATGTGACCCTCAGCTTGCTGCTCCAGCCCCGGCCACCATGCTTCCCGCCACAATGGACTCTGATTCCCTGGAACCATCAATTATAAGCTCAAATAAACTCTTCCTTTTATAAGTTCCCTTGGTCGTGGTGTTTTATCACAGCAACAGAAAAGTGACTAATACAATTGGTTTCCTTCAGTATCCAAAGAACCATACAAGTGCAAAGGACATGAAAACTTTTTATGTTTTCCTCTATTCATTTAACCTTAAGAAAATTAAAAGCCCCATTATTTTCCCAAAGGCTCTACTGGTGACCATAGTGACAGAGGTTAACCTCCTAGGCAGAGCTCCTTCTCATGATCCTGATGTTGTCTTCTCTTGAATAATTTCTATCCACCACAAATTAGATCCTAAAACTAATAAAGAATATCTGAAAATAATAATTCCTCAAAATCCAAAAATTTTTATTGCCAACATAAGACCACAAATGGAAAACTGGAAGCAGCATCTCATGTGACAGACTGTAGTGAAAATACAGGTATACAACACAGTTTTACTCAACAACCCTAATGGGGAAAAAAAAAAGACTCTCCTAACCCATTTGGTGGCAATACCCAAATTTTTGTACATAAAATTATGAACATATTATATAAAATTACCTTCAGGTTGTGTGAACAAGGTATAAATAAAAATGAATTTTGTTTATATCTGAATTCTACCCCCAATATATCTCAGTATGTACATGTAAACACCCTAACTTCTCCCTTCAACCCCACCCCCAGAAAATCCAAAGCACTTGGGGTCCAAAACATTTGGGATAAGAGATAATGGTTTTATATTTATCAGGTATTTAATAATGCATGTATAGTATTCTTCCAATAATACGAACAAAAACTTTAAAGAATCATAATTGGTAAGACAGTCAAAGCAAATAACTTTATTTCAAGTAAAATATAAAGACCTCGTGAAAAACTTGAGATACCATGATAGTAGTGGAATTATTAAGATTTTATAAAGGTAGTGACATTAGCTTTCAAGTATACAGAAGAGACAGGAAGTAGTTTAACTGGCAGGAACAGATAAAGGCATCATAAGAAGAAAATAGCCTAAGAATACCAATTTAAAGAGTAGATATACACAGGGCTAAGTAAAAAGAACAAAAAATACATTTGAATATTTTAATTTTGCTACTTTATTTCTACAATTATAGAAGGGCCTAAATTGCTAACTAGAGCTAGTAATCAGATGGGAAGTCAATTTTTTAAATGGCAGCAAAAAGAAACATAGAACTTTGGGGGAAGTATCTTGTGCATATGACCTCCTTAAAGAAAATAAGATTTAACTACTACTGTATACATGAGGATATGTCACTATGACAAAGTCAGAGCAATGTCTTACAAATCCTAATCACTTATTGCACAGCTGAATTTTGAAATCTCAAATGTATCTTCTAACAAGTTACTTAACAAGACATAAGTCCCCCAAATGTGGTAGCATCTAGGTGCATGTTAAAATCCTTATGGCAAGTTTAACCTTTACAAAAAAATTTACCAAGGAAATTCATGAAGGAGGAGTTACTCAAAGGTTATTGGGTTGTACATTATTATACGTATTACTATACAAGTAGAAAAACAATAAGACCATCATTGAAACTGTTTACTGATAAAAGCCATTCAACTTCATGAGCCATTCTACTGTGTGCTGTAACTATATTAATAAAAACAACTCACTGTTTTACATGGTTTCTATAATTATTGTATATTTGTGTTTCAAAACTGAATTATATATAATTTTGTTTAAAACTATTTTATGGGAGGAGTAATCATGCATATAATTCTTTACCCCAAAATTGCATTTGCTCAGCATCTTTTCCTCTTTATTAGTTTATATACTGTACTTACAGATCTTTTTCATATTAAACTCATGAGTGCATAGTACACTGTTTTAAAATTTAATATACTCGCCATTTTTATAGAACATGGCTCTATGATAGTATCTTTTATATTTGTATAATTCTACATTGGATAATTCTAGGCATTAGAAAGTTTCTCTTCAACTAGCTTCCGACATCCCTCCTCAGGTACATTTTCCATGCTGTAGCCAAAAAGAATATAAATGGAGGAATGAATGTGGGGAGTGGACTTTCTCAGAAGCTGTAACAGATTGTTAATTCATACCAAACCTTAAGTTATCTAAAATTTCCTTAAATTTTCTCTTGTACTATTATATTCAGGGCATCTGAGATTTTGATTTTTAAGTATAAAAATTTTAAATGTATCTAAATTTTATGTTTATGAGTAATATCCTACCTGACCATCATGCCTGTCTACATCTTGACCAGGGGCATATCTAAAGGTCATGAACAATGAGCTGGATGTTACTACTGTTAGAGAGCCTATGTAGGCAATTAGAATATGCTCTTAAGATTTGAGGGGGGAGGTTGTATTATATTTTTAAAATTCTTTCCGAATTTCATAAACTCATGTCATGTGTAATAATATAGTGTTTATAATCCACTTATATTTTCTTTCTAAAGGTGGGGACATCTGGGGCTGGTACTACAGCTCAACAGTTAGAGCACTTGCTGTTCTTCCAAAGGGCCTAAGTTCTGTCCAGCTCACAACCACCTATAAAGCTTCAACTCCAAAGGATCCAATGCTGTCTTCTGGCCTGTACCTGCATACACTAGCGCAGAGACAAACACACACACACATGCACGCACGTGCACACAATTTTTTTACAATCCATAAATCTTTATTTTTTTACTTTATTAATTTTATTTACTTCTGTATGTGTATGAATGTACTGTCTGCATGCAAGTTTGTGCACCCGTGTCATGCAATGCTACGGAGGTCAGAAGAGGGTGTCGGATTCCCCTGGAACTGGAGTTCTCCTGGAATTGGAGCTTCGGACGGTTCTCGGCCGCCATGTGGATGCTGGGGATCGAACCCGGGTTCTCTGCAAGAGCGGTCGGCACTCTTAACCGCAAGGCCATCTCTCCAGCCCCCAATCCATAAATCTTTAAACATGAGAACATCTGTCCATTTCTAATCTTTTAAATCCTTAGTGTGCACTATTTCTCGAAGAATGACCTGTAGTATTTTATAAACACTGAATGCCTTCTTTGCCTGAAGAATTTAATAACCCTTCACAAGTTCATTTTAATTTTTTTTAATTAATTTTATTTATTTTTGTATGTGTATGAGTGTATTGTCTGCATGTAGGATTGAGCACCCGTGCCGTGCAATGCCACGGAGGTCAGAAGAGGGTCTCGGATTCCCCTGGAACTGGAGTTCTCCCGGAATTGGAGTTACAGACGGTTCTTAGCTGCCATGTGGGTGCTGGGGATCGAACCCGGGTCCTCTGCAAGAGAAGTCAGCACTCCTAACCGCTAGGCCATCTCCATTTTGTACAAGATTATCAAATCTAGAGCCGTGTCCACCACCCTATCCCCCCACCCCACCAGAGCTCATGTATTCTGCCAAACATGCTTTTCATCTCTTTCACAGTTTTTCTCAAAATTCTCCATGTGGGGGCTGGAGAGATAGCCTAGCAGTTAAGAACACCGACTGCTCTTGCAGAGAGCTCAGGTTCGATCCCCAGCACCCACATGGCGGCTAAGAACCATCTGAAACTCCAATTCCAGGAGAACTCCAGTTCCAGGGGAATCCGACACCCTCTTCTAACCGCGGCCATGCACGACACGGGTGCACAAACCTACATGCAGACAGTATACTCACACACATATGAAAATAAAACAAAAAAGATTTAAAAGAAGAAAGTTCTTTAAAAAAAAAATTCTCCATGTGGAAGTTGACTGTTTTGAGCAG
>VZQC01002643.1:3528278-3551394 GCA_009823505.1 Rhizomys pruinosus
TTTCCCCATTTAGGATGATATTGGCTGTGGGTTTCCTGTATATGGCTTTGATTACATTGAGGAATGATCCCTCCAATCCAATTCCTTCTAGGACTTTAAGCATGAAGGGATGCTGGATTTTGTCAAAGGCTTTTTCAGCATCAATTGAGATGATGGTGTGATTTTTGTCTTTCATTCCATTTATGTGTTTGATGATGTTTATTGATTTTTGTATGTTGAACCATCCCTGCATCTCTGGTATGAATCCAACTTGGTCATGATGGATGATCTTCTTGATGTGGGTCTGTATGCAATTTGCCAGTATCTTGTTTAGAATTTTGGCATCAGTATTCATTAGGGAAATGGGTCTATAGTTCTCCTTTTTGGTTGTATCTTTGCCTGATTTGGGTAATAGAGTGATGCTGGCTTCGTAGAAGGAATTTGGTAGAATTCCCTGTTTGTGTCCTAAACAATTTCATAGAAGGAATTTGGTAGAATTCCCTGTCTCTGTCCTAAACAATTTCAATAATAATGGTTGTAGGTCTTTATGAAATGTTTTATGGAATTCTGTGATGAAACCGTCTACAAGTTCAGTTTCATGACATAAACTAAACCCATGCTAGGTATTCTAGCTAGTTTTCTACTGCTGTGATAAAAAACAGTGACCAAAATCAACTTGGAGAGGAAAGAGTTTATTTAGCTTACTGCAGTTTATGATTAAGAGAGCCAAGGCAGGAACTCAGGGCAGGAACCTTGAGCACAGACCATGGAGGAATGCTGTTAACCAGCTTGCTCCTCTGTCCTGTGCTCAGCCTTTCTTATTCAACTCAGGACCACCCAAGTTGACAGCTAAAGCTATCCAGCACACTAGGTTTAGTGTTGAAATACTGTCATCCTGGTATTAATGTTATCATTTAGTATGCATTTTGTAAATGTGCACAACAGAGCATAATCTTATGCACATATCCGCCAACATGCCTTCTATCCCTTTGCATACAGTGCTCAAGATGCTCCATGAGCACAGCTTTTCAATGTTAAGACTGCAACCAAGAACAAGGTAAGTATACTGGCTCTACAACAGAATAAATAGGGTACTGACAATTCCAAGAAGTGAAGCTTTCTGCTCTAACTACACTTTGCTTTCAAAACCATAAAAGAAGTATGGTGTTCTAAGAGACTAAAAGACTGTTAGATTAATATGATTCCTGTAAGTTGTTGTTGTTGTTGTTGTTGTTTTAACCTTAGCTAGGCATTATTCTCTTTCCTCTCTCCCCCTCCCTGTCTAGCTCTCCCTCTGAGGGACTCCAGATAGACTGGGACTGACTAGAGCTCAGGGGATGAACTTGCACTGGGGAGTGGCCTGGAGATTAATTTTGCACAGTGGGACCTAACACAAATGACAGAATTTGTGAACTCCAGAGGAGGGGACTGTGTGGGGGGTGCCAATGGAGAAGGGGTATAAAGGAAATTACGTCTGAGATGTTATGTGTGAAATACACAAAAATTCAATGAAAAAGAGACTAAAAATGAGAGAGGGAGGGAGGGGAAGGGGGAGAGAGAGAGAGAGAGAGAGAGAGAGAGAGAGAGAGAGAGAGAGAGAGCGCACTGTCTTATTCATTTCACTCCTCCGTATTGTCCAATCATGTCCAATCAATACCAGGGCCAGTGAGATGGCTGTTTGTAAAAGCACTTGCCAACAGCTTGACAACATGAGCTTGCTCCCTCGAACCCATGTTAAGGTAGAAGGAGAAAAGAGATTCCACAAAATTGTCCTTTGGCTTTTCTCAACAAATGCCATGGCACACAATATACTCACAAAAATAAATATATTTAAAGTAGAAATAAAAACAAGTAGAGTTAGATTTTTGTACATTTCTAACCTTCTAGTAAAAACACAAGTATATGTGCAAATTAAGGCTATAATATAAGCACATCATTTCTATGATCATATATGTTGCTGTATTTGCAATTAAAACATGTACTATACAATAAAACATGAATGAAAAATCCATACAACCTTCTCTTGACTTAGAACAGAATTTAATAAAAAGGCACTTGAAATTCAGAGACTATGGATGATGGGGGAAAATGTGTTTTAATATATTTTTTTTGGCATTTTTGAGACAGGATCTCCTTGTAGCTCCAGCTGTCCTAGAACCTACTATGTAGACCAGGCTGGCCTTGAACTCACAAAGATCCACCTGCCACTGCCTCCCAAGTGCTGGGATTAAAGGTGTGTGCCACCATGCCCAGCTCTTAGTAATCTTTAATGGTACTTTTCCCTCATTTTTGATCACAGAGTCTCTTTCATTTTGCACTGGATCTTATAAATTATATAGCTACCCAAATCAGTGAACTTTAGTTTCAGATGATAAAGCAATAATAATGCCTTAATACTGCTGAAACAATAAAGATACAGATTTCCAGTTTCTGGTCCAGTGTGAAAGAAGTCTGTAAATTGCTGAATTTAACAAGTAAAAAGCTGCACCTTCAGTGCCAGATGGGGACTGCTGAGACATCCAACTTGTGGACTGAGCTACTACTGGGGTTTCAGCCTCTTCAGAGTATAGACTGCCATTGTTGGACTACCTAGGCTGTATCATGGAACCAGTACAGGAAGATCAAGACAGGACATGGTGCTTACTGAACTTCATTTGGGTGACCATGGGAAGGAAAGACCCCAGTGTGGAGTACAAGGGCAGGACTGGTAGTTGTTTGGGTTTGCCAAGGAGGAGCCTTCCAACACTTCCTTAAGGAAAACATGACATCTTTCAGCCCAATAAAGAAAAAAATCATAAGCTAAAGATGCTAAAACCTATGATATATGTGGCAAGCATATATGCATATTTTAGAGTAATGCATAGTGGAAGGAACAACAACAACAACAACAACAACAACCAACAAAAAGGCTGGGTCAAAGAACTGACTGAAACAGTGACCTTCTGCTCGAAACTGTAAACTTCTGCATCTAGAATTTTGAGAGAGACTGAGAAAAAGATGAAAAACATGTTTGGCAGAATGCATGAGCTCTGGTGGGATGGGGGGCAGGGAGGGGGGCACTGGTCTAGATTTGATTTGAAATTTTGTATGAAATGCACAAAGGTTCAATAAAAAACTGGCTTTAAAAAAAACTTCTTTTTTCTCTTTTTATATTATTCATCAGAGAAATGAGGTCCTAAGGCAGACTAAATAGCTCAAAACCACGAGAGCAAGACAGGAACAGGTAGCTCCACAAAAATCATAACTCACAGAAACAGAAACAGAAACCCACTATCAGGTAGAAAAACACAAACTATAACATGAATTACTGGACAACAGTGTAGACATGTCTGTGAGATTAAAAGGTCCAGAAAAGGCTGGATATGGTGGTACATGCCTTTAATTACAGTTTTCCAGAGGCAGGGGCAGCAGAACTGAGTTCAAGGTCAGCCTGGTCTACACTGTTGAGTGCCAGGCCAGCTGGGGCAACAGGGAGACAGACCATCTCAAAAATCAAAAGTTAAATAAAATAAAAACTCAGGAGAATTCAGGATGGGTATGTTGCAGTGAAAGAATCATCATACTTTTCAGTTTTACATCTAAGAGTTTAAGAAGTATGGAAGACAAAAATCTTCCAGTTTCCAGAAAGGGGCATGAAAAGGGCCAATTCTGAAATACACTTGTTCTTCAACAAGGCAGGCCCTCAGAAGAAAAGGTTACTGCACGTAACCTGTCTGAGCCTCAGACGAGTAGAGGAAAGGACTCTTCCAGTTTCCTCTAGCTATCCCTGACCCAACCAAGATAATGTAGGGCAGAGATACTGGTAAAGTTTATAGCCCAGAGACACAGGTTCACTAAATGTATGTATGTATGTATGTATGTATGTATGTATGTATAACAATAATAACCAAGCAAAGGAACAGGAAATTGAGGGGGGGGCATGGGAGGAGTTGGAGGGGAACTGGAGGGATGGAAATGGTGTGAAGACTATACCCACGCATGATATTCACAAAAAAATTAAAAAAAAAAAATTAAGGTCAAGGCTAATCATAATCTTAGGCTGGAGGCCCTGAGATGGGAATCAACTGGGACCAAGAAAGACTCTGCAAGGCACTGGAGGAGATTAACACCTGATCTCAAAGAGACCAGAGATTCAAGTTTCACCTTCAGGGCTTCCACCAGGCTTAAATGCCCAGACTCCAACACCTCACCATCTCCCCTCCCTGGCCCCATAAGAACCCTTAGCCTATCCACCTACGCAGGGAGGCCTTTCACTCCCTGAATTTTCTTGCACCCCCCCCTTCACTTCCTTCACTTCTTTCACCTTGGTGGGCCATTTGGTTTTACCCAAGGGCACATTCCCTTTCCTTTCCCCCTGTTAATAAAATAACAAAGCCTGCCCCCTGTTAATTCATATTGATTTGGCCTTCCTCTAGGCTTTGGGAAACTTAACACATAGGACCACAGAGAATTCCCCACCTCACCCCATTTTCACATATTACTAAAGTACTACCTACTGAATTCCTTTCACATGGTACATAATTATAGTTAAAGAAAACATGCTGGATAGATGGCTCAGCTGCTCTTGCAGAGGACCCAAGTTCATTTCTGAGCACCCACAGCATGGCTAACAAACATCTGTAACTCCAGTTCCAAGGGATCTGGCAACCCTTTTCTGAACTCCATGGGCAGTGCACAACACAAGTATGCTCTTGCATACATGCAAGCAATACATTCATACTCATAAAAATAAGAAAATGTTTTAAAAAAAAATAAGAAAAAGCATTTAAAAAACTAAGTAGGTAGGAGCTGGGGAGATGGCTCCATCAGTACGGTGCTTGCCATGAAGCATGAGGAACTGAGTTTGATCCCCAGCTCTCATATAAAAAAAGCCAGGTGAAGTAACATGCACCTGAAATCCTAATGCTAAGGAAACAGACAAGACGATCACTGGGCTTGCAGGCCAGCCAATCTAGCCAAATCAATGACCTTCTGGTTCAGTGAGAGACCCTGTCTCAAAAACTACAGTGGAGAGCAATTAAGACAGGCACCCTGGGGCTGAAGTGATGGCCTAGCAGTTGAGAGCACCAACTGCTCTTGCAGAGGACCCAGGTTAAATCCCCAGCACCCACATGGCGGCTGAAAACTGTCTTTAACTCCGGTTCCAGGGGAATCCAACTCCCTCTTCTGAACTCCACGGCACTGCACGACACGGGGTGCACAGACCTACATGCAGACAGTACATTCATACACATAATAAAATAAATATTTAAAAAAAGACAGGTACCCTATGTCAACTTCCGGCCTCCACATATGCACATATGGGTGTACTCCCTGCCATACATGAACACATAGACTCACAAGTAATTGGAAAATATAAGTTTATAAAGAGACAACTCAGGGCTGGAGAGATAGCTCAGCGGTTAAGAGAGCCATCTGCTCTTGCAGAGAACCTGGGTTCAATTCCCAGCACCCACATGGCGGCTAAGAACTGTCTTTAACCCCAGTTCCAGGGGAATCCGACACCCTCTTCTGACCTCCATGGCGTTGCACAACATAGGTGCAGACATTACATTCATACACATAAAAAATAATAAATAAAAAAATTTTTTAAAAGAGACAATTCTAAGCATTGGAAATTGACTCTTCCTTCTTTCCTATTTTACCATTATTTATGACTTTATGTATCATCATATCAGGCACTATAACCATAACATGGCTTTATCAAATTTATCTGAGTGGCACTTAGAATTTTAGCCTATCTCAGCAGACACATTATACTGTTACAAAATTTTAACATTAGGTTGTGAGTGCCCCAGATATCATGGCAACTTATTTTTAGACCATAAGACATGCATTAGGAGAATTAAGGACTGTGTATATATTTCTATATGGCCTGTTGACTAATGCTTCACCATCTTCAATGCAAGAAAATACCTTTCAGAATAGCAAAGCCCATACAGATAGTCTAGAATGTATCATTAAAAGACAAACATTAGACCGGTCGTGGTGGTACACGCCTTTTAATCCTAGCACTTGGGAGGCAGAGGCAGAGGCAGGCGGATCTCTGTGAGTTCAAGGCCAGCCTGGTCTACAAAGTGAGCTCCAGGACAGCTGGGGCTACAGGGAGACCTTGTCTCAAAAAGACCAAAACAAAAAAAAAAAAAAAAAAAAAAAAAAAAAAACATTAGTTCACAGCGCTGAAAAAAAAAAAAAAAAAGACAAATATTAGTTTAGCTATGGCACTATATCACTCTAATACTCTTCAAGTTTTAAAGTTTTTAATAAGTGACCCTCCAACAAAAGATATTACTTTTATAAAAATCTGAACTTTAGCTATGTATGTTTTATTTTAAAGGCAGTTTTACCTTTTTCTTCCTATTTTTTTTTATTTCCTTAGGTAGTTTAAGAAAAAATGCCACCTGGAGGAAAAATGTACCCTGAAACTCTGAGCTGTTCAAATACTCCAGTACTGGCTCTACTGGCTCAGTGGAGGTGTTACTCATTTTAAGCTGCCTAATAAGAACCGTATTAATACCCCTTTGTTCTTTCAACATCTACTCTACATAGAAAAGTGACCTGAAATGATCCAAGACTCTTAGTGGATGCCTGAAACTGAAGATAGTACTAATTTATGTGTTAGCCACAAAAAATCTAAATAATAACAAATAATAAAATAGAACAGTTATAATATTATATAAATGTCTATATTTCTATTTTTGCACTTTGGATATATAATTAACTAAAAGGAGTATCTGAACACAAGTACTGCAAAACTATAATGATGAGTCTATAACAGAGGCAGTTATTAAGTGACTAATGAGCAAACATAGTGCTGACAGGCTGTACAGACCTATCTGAACTGTGAAGAAAGCATGTTTGGTATACTTTTATTTTTTTTTAATCACCACCAGCCAAGAGTATCTATGATGGCAAAGCTAGATAGGCATTTATAAAGATAAAGGTTCTGAAGTGCCAGTGTCCCTTATGTTCAGATTAAAAACAAACAAAAAACAAACAAACAAACAAAAAAAAAAAACCCCAACTATGGCTTATTTACACTGTTATGTGAATATTTGCTCTGTACCTTGCAAACAGGCCACATTTTGTTGCTAATCGTTTCCTGAGCCCCTGCAGAGAAATGTCCTTTGATCTGCCTAACCTCTGTTCTTGAATATCTGCTTAGAGCATCATATCCATGTTAATAAAACCTTGGAAGTTGAAGGACCTTGGTGTTCTCCTGGTTCCCAGCTTTCTTTAACATTAAAATGTCTTGTGTGGTGATAAAGTAATAGCTCCTCTCCTATGTCCACCAACACCCAGATTCATGTCTTGAGTTACCTTATAAAAGGAATCCCCCTTATAAAAGGGGGATTCCTATTCAAGCAAAATAACCAACCAAAACAAATCAACTTTGGTCCTAAGTAGCAATCACTCTTCCTATGTCCCCATAATTTTTGGTGTATTTTTACCCTGTCTCAGAGGAACCTACTCAAACACTATGGTTCTAAGAAGCTCTTGGATTCTAGTTCTACTGGAAAGGACTACCACATACCAGGTTGCTGGTAGGAAAGCAATGGGACAATACTAAAATGATTACAGCTCCAAAAACAAATCACAACAAATGTACTTGGTTAGATAGTAAGCTCCAGAGAGCACACATTTTCATTTGGTTTGTTCACTTTTATATTCTAAGTTCCTATTACATTATGTCTCTCATATAGCATACATATTTGTTGGATACACTGGGTGTATCCTCAGTTTTAGGTAGAAGCAGACCGATACAAAAATACTTATAACCTGGGGCTGGCGAGATGACTCAGCAGTTAAGGACACTGACTGCTCTTGCAGAAGATATGGGTCTGGTTCCCAGCACTCACATGGCAGCTAACAACTGTCCTTGAGGTTTGTTCCAGGAGATCTGACACTCTCTTCTGGCCTCTGCAAGCACTGCATGCATGGGTTCACTTACAAACAGGAAGGCAAAAATACTCATACATATAAGAAAGAATGAATGAATGAATGAATGAATGAATGAATACTTGTAAGTTAAGACTCTTTCTTGGAATAACTGTTTTATGGGGCAGTTGCTTTATTCTGAAATTTTTTAATAGAAGATCTGACTATTCAGCCCGAATTGGCTGACAATTCACTATGCAACCCAGGCTGGTTCCCCATTCCAAGTGCTGGAATTACAGATATATACCATTACAACTGGCTACACTGAAGTCCTCCTGACTCCAAAGTTATTATGCCACACTGCCATTACTTAGTACAGATGTTATATAGAATCAGTCCAAGAACACTCCAATCAGAAGATTCAGACCAAAGACAAAATCAGTTTACTACTTCCCAGTGAGCATGAGAAGTTGTTTAAAGTAACCAAACATCACCAGAGGAATGCTTATACCAGCTTTTATTCAATAAAATCCTAACTCAGCTACTATTTAAACCTGTCTACTCACAGTAGAATGAAAAACAAAGTATGGCTTATATAGACAATAAAACAATGCTCGGCAATAAGGAACGAACATGGGTAAATCTCAAAAATAAGCAAAAGAAATTATGCACAGTAAGAGTAGTATATAATTCTACTTACATAAAAAATGATAAAACTTATCTGTTGACAGAAATCTGAAAGTTGATTTAATGATTAATGATGAAATAGTACTTAGTAGCAGAATAAAGAGAACAGAGGTGCTAGCAGTGACTTGTTTTTATTTGCAATGCTTGCAGATGTACTGAATTCAGTGAAAAGCTTAAAAATTTTTTAATTCTATTTTTGCTTATAAAATCTATATAAAAGTGACAAAATGCCACTTTTAGATACACATTTGTGTATAATTACAAAATTTTATTTTGTGTCTGTGTGGTATGTGGAGTCTTCACTTGTATGCATGGTATGCATGTATCGTTACATGTTTATATACATACTCGTATGCACACACATATACATATGGGGGTGGGCTGGGGTTGAAATCAGGTGTTTTCCTTGCTCACCTTCCACCTGTATATGAGGTGAGCTTGCCATGTAGGTAAGTCTACCTAGCCATCCTGTTCTTGGAATGCCCCATGAGTTAGATTACAGGAGTCCCACCACACACATTTGGGCTTTCACATGGGTCCTCATGCTTGCTCAGCATGTACTTTACCTTGATGGCTGAGCCACTTTCGCAGTCCTTATCTATAAATTAGAAAAATTTTTAAACTTCTCTTATCGGTCATGGTTGTGCACACCTGCAATGCCAGCACTCAGGAGGCTGAGGGAAGAGGACTGCCAAGACTTCAATGCCAGCGTGGGCTATGGTGAGATACTGTCTTAAGGGGGGAAAAAGTTTTCCTGGGGCTGGAGAGGTGGCCTAGTGGTTAAGAGCGCCAACTGCTCTTGCAGAAGACCCAGGTTTGATCCCCAGCACCCACATGGCGGCTGAGAACCATCTGCAACTCCAATTCCAGGAGAACTTCAGTTCCAGACCCTCCTCTGACCTCCACAGCATTGCATGGCACGGGTGCACAAACCTACATGCAGACAGACAGTACACTCATACACATAAATAAAAATATAAATTTAAAAAATTTTTTAAAGTTTTCCTGATTTTCTCTCTTTTTAAAAACTTCATTTCTTTTCTTGAATGGTGATGGAGATGGAGTCAGTGCCTTGCCCACATTAGGCAAACATTCTACCACTGAGATACATCTCTAGCTTGACTTTATCTTTAAAAACAAAACACCCTAAATAACTGGAAGACAGAGAGGTAATTTTAAGAGCAATGACACCACTTACATTGCAAGTGCACGTGGAATGGTATTTTATAATACTGATTTTACTGAGAAAGGGACAGAGAAATCAGGCTTTAGACTCTACAAAGACTGTATACAGAAGCCAATAACTATGCCCTTGAGCTATACTTACTTTCTGCATTCATTAGTTTATATCCGTATGATGAGTTAACCTATTTAAAAAGTGGAGTGTGAAGAATTTGTAAAAAGACACTGAGGATGTAAACATTTTACCTAGTAATACTTTGCCAGGCCTGCTAGCATATGCCTACTCAGCACTAGGAAAAGGTAAGAGGACTGAAGGCTTGAGGCCAGCCTTGGCTACTGTCTTAAAACAAAAAACAAAAAAAAGATTTTTCCACAGTAGTGAAAAGCAGGTTTTTTGTTTTTGTTTTTGTTTTTGTTTTTTTTGTCTTTTTTTTGGCCCCAGCTGTCCTGGAACTTGCTCTGTAGACCAGGCTGGCCTTGAACTCACAAAGATCCACCTGCCTCTGCCTCCAAGTGCTAGGATTAAAGGCATGCGCCACCATGCCAGGCGAAAAGCAGGCCTCTTAAATGGTCACTGTAAGGTGGCAAATCAATTCACTGCTCATAACTAAATAGGAAAAAAATAATCAACTCTCCTCAAAAGAAAAAAAAATCCAAAAAAACCAAAACTAAAACATTTGTGATTGCTAATAGCTATGAGGTTTCTTTTGAATTAAAAATAAATAATATAATGGAAAAATGGGAATGGAAAGAAGTATCTAATAATTCTATGCAGCAGATTAAAAAAAATTTTTTTAAATTTGCATTTATTCTTGTATGTGTATGAATGTACTGTCTGCATGTAGGTTTGTGCACCCATTTTGTGCAGTGCCTCGGAGGTCAGAAGAGGGTGTCGGTTTCCCCTGGTACTGGAGTTAAAGACGGTTCTCAGCCGCCATGTGGGTGCTGGGGATCGAACCCGGGTCCTCTGCAAGAGTTGGTGCTCTTAACCACTAGGCCATCTCTCCAGCCCGCAGCAGATTTTTAAAAAAAATCTAACAACACTAGCTGCTGGCTTCTCAATTTTGAAAGAATATTTTTTCATCTGTCAAAATTAACCATATGTTGGGCATGGTGGTGCATGCCTTTAATCCTAGCACTCAGGAGGCAGAGGCAGGCGGATCTTTGTGAGTTCAAGGCCAGCCTGCTCTACAGAGCGAGGTCCAGGCCAGCTGGGGCTACAGGGTGACCCTGTCTCGAAAAGACAAAAAGAAAAAAACCAAAAACCATAGACTTCTAAATTAGAATCTACAACTGGCTCTTAATCTGCTATCACCAATCACAAAGTTTATCTGTAAAATAACAGGAAAAGAGAATGTACAATTTAAATGTGAGAAACTGTATTATTCATGATGTTACAATGAGCACACACTGGGACCACTACTGTTACAAAAATAACCTATCCCACTGAATGAAATTAGGGCTTTCTAGTAAAATGGCCATACAATTTACAAGATAATTTTAGAACAATTACCATACAAAGGAAATTATTGCACTACTGTAATTGTGCTATGGTTTGAAGAATCTCCAAAGAGTTCACACAATAACGTCATGAATGCCAGCTGACAGGGTTTCAAGGAAGTAACTACATCACAAGTGCTCTCACTTCATCACCACATCAATCCAATAATGGACTCAGGTAGAGGCTGACTACAGAAGTGAGTTGTTGCAGCATCCCTTTGAAGGGTGCACACTGTACCCAGCTTTCTCCCTCTCCCTTTACCCTCTCTCTCCAGCTCTCTCTCCAGCTCTCTCTCCATCCTCTCCTCTCTCTCTCCTCTCTCTCTCCTCTCTCTCTCCTCTCTCCCCTCTCTCTCTCTCTCTCTCTCTCTCTCTCTCTCTCTCTCTCTCTCTCTCAGCCAGCTTTGCACTACACCATCCCCTTACCAACAAGATGGTCTGCCTCATTGCTACATAATGGAGCAAGCAGACCATAAACTGAAGCCAATTAAATTGAAACAAAATAAATCACCACTTTCCCTTTGTGAAATATATGAACTCTGAGGCCCAACTCAATTCTGCTAAATCAGAGCAAGCAGGCACAGGTTTATTCATTGATAAGGCAACCAAAATACTTTTTACATAACAAAGGAACAGAATAGGTGATAAAAATAAGATATAATATTCCATATTATATTTCCCCCCCATGAGAAACAATCAGGAGCGGTGAGTGCCGAGATAAGAGTGACAGTTTTTTCTTGATAGTACTATTTGTGGTGTTGTCCCATTTTTTTTTTTTGTCTGTTTATTCTGTAACATCTTGAAGATATCCCTCTGTTCTATTTCCTAACCTCAGTGATAGTACATTTTGAGTACTTAAGGTTTGAGTAGCTTAAGGAGGCAGAAGAGAGACGCCATCAACTATCCACCAGGCTACCACACATTTACCCAGAATGTGTAAAGAATGAGAAAGCCTTCAAATTTATCAAACAGGACAGCTGATTATTATTACTTTTTAGCTGTGAGATTTGACATAAAAGAACCTGTGCTCAATTTCTTGAGTTTCTAATGCTGAGCAAACCACTTCTAAGTTATTTAGGTTTCAGTTTACTTCATGAAAATAAGGAACTTGGTCAAGAGATTAAAGTTCCTCTCAGCTCCCAAACAGCTGTTTTGGAGTAAGCATTCATGAACCCATTACTGTGTCATAAACCTGACTAATGAAACTAGAAATGTAGCTTAGTGGTAAAGCATGTCCTTAGCCTGCCTAAAAATCTGGGTTCAAAAATAACCGCACCATCTAAGAAGAAGCACAGAACCATGCACATGGCTTTTTTGCAAGTAGAAATAAGCAAAATATCAAAAAATGACCCTAAAATAAATAATCCAGTAAACATCAGATGTGAAATAAAATTTACTAAGTTCTGCCTCAAAAAATAAATGTCATTATTTTTCTGACATATAGAATATAAAAGTCTTCTGGTAAAATTAGGTGACATGAGGCACAGATAAGTATTAGTTTCCTACTCCACAAAATGGAACCAGAAACAACCCTGTCATCTTCCTCAGGAGAAAAGGTAACATATATAGGTTTAAAAAAAATTCTCAAAGGATGCCTCTATCATCTATTTTAGGGGGGAAAGTATAATGTTAGGGCTCAAACCCAAACTCTTCAATATCCTTCCCAAAGTACTCTATCACTGAGCACCACTCCCAAGCCCATTACCAATTTATAAACCAGAAAGAAAAATTAATAAAATCAATTACAATAAACCACACAAATAAAATATATATCCCCCTACACACACACACACACACACACACACACACACACACACAGCATACATTACTAGAAATCATAAGGAAAAGATAGGCAGGCAATATAACAACAACAAAACCCAAAGACTTTAACCAGTATTTTGAAAGGAAATCAAAATGGGCTCTAAACATAAAATGTACTAAGCCTCATTTGTAATCAATGAAAGGGACAGTTTAAAAGAAGATATAAACTGGGTGTGGTGGTGCATGCTTTAATCCCAGCATTCCTGAAGCAGGGGGATCTATGTGAGTTCAAGGACAGCCTAGTCTACATACCGAGTACAGGACAACTGGGGCGGCAGGGAGTCCCTATCTCAAAAGACACTGACCAGCCTGCAAATATTAAAATCCTTGCTTATATGCTATTTTGTAGTGATATGGAGTTATTTGATGGTAAGAGTATCTTTGGTATACATTTTAGAAAGCAGTTTGGATTATCCAGTAACATTCAAGATGCCTATACTCTTTGTCCCACCAAAGTATACTCTGAAGAAATACATGCTAAGATGCATGTCCAAGGGTGTTCACTGAAACATTGATTATAACAGTTAAAACACACAATCCAAATGTTCTACTATGTAATGAATAAACTAAGAAGCAGGTGTGTGTATGTATGCGTAAATATAAAACAACAAAGTAATGAACATGGGTAAGTTAAAATGATTTGTAATGTTCACTCTTTAAAACAGCAGCAAAGGGGGCTGGAGAGATGGCCTAGTGGTTAAGAGCGCCGACTGCTCTTGATCCCCAGCACCCACATGGCAGCTGAGAACGTCCTTAACTCCAGTTCCAGGGGAATCCGACACCCTCTTCTGACCCTCGCGGCATTGCATGACACGGGTGCACAAACCTACATGGAGACAGTACATTCATACACATAAAAAAATAAGAAATTAAAAAAATTAAAAAGGAGCAAAATATAAAAGAGTATTTGTGGTATCATTTCATTCACACCAACAGAGAAATTAAACTACACTCCTCTGAAATATGTGAGGATGTGGTAAAGTTATTTTCAATATTTAATAAGAGGTGGGGATGTGTAACTCAGTGGTACTGTCTTTGCTTAGTATGTGCATGGCCTCTAGGATTTAATCACTAACATCACAATAAAAACAAAGAAGATGCAAAGAAAAAAATTTTTTTGGAGGGGTAGACATTTTTATTTGGAAAATGGTGGTTTGAATGACAATGTCTCCCATAGGCTCCACATATTTGTTCTGTTCCCAGTTGGATGACAGTTGCTTTGGGAGCTTTAGGAGGGGTGGCAGGACTAGGGGCAGGCTTAAAGAGTTCTTAAGCCTTCTGGTTTTCCGGTAGTCCTCTGCTTCCTGTGACTGCTTCGAGATGTGAGCACTTTGCTTTCTACTCTAGCCACCTCTGCTGCCATCCCTTCCTCACTATAATGGAACAGTAAGTGCAATAAACTCTTCCTTCTTTAAGGCACCTTGGTAATGGTGTCTCATCATAACAACAGAAAAGTATCTAATACAGAAGTATAAAGAGATGGGATTCTTAGGGGTACTGGTCCATTTTATTTCCTAACTTCAGTGGTAGTACACAGTTGATAATTCTGCATATAAGTCAAATATATGCAATTATATCTCCTCTGCCCTCGTGTGTGTGTGTGTGTGTGTGTGTGTGTGTGTGTGTGTGTTATACTTGGCATAGTTCTGCACACAAAGAAGTTTGTCAATAAACCCAAATGATGATGATTGGGGTATTTTATTCCACCTACTTTGACTACTCTTACTTTTACTACAATTATACTGATTTCTCCTCTGTAGATTTTTAATGCCCGCTAAGAAAGAAATATCAGCTTATGGAGAGAGAGAATGATAAAAACTGTCTACTTATTGCAGACAATGTGAAGGAATATTTTCTATCAGAAAGGCAGTGTGACACTCAAAAAAAAAAAAAAAACCTGTCTACTTATAAAGCAAGGCTCCTTTTATTATGTTATTTTTTAAATTTTTTTTATTAATTTTATTTATTTATGTATGTGTATGAATGTACTGTCTGCATGCAAGTCTGTGCACCCGTGTCGTGCAATGCTGCGGAGGTCAGCAGAGGGTGTCAGATTCTCCTGGAACTGGAGTTCTCCTGGAATTGGAGTTCCAGACGGTTCTCGGCCGCCATGTGGGTGCTGGGATTGAACCCCGGTCCTCTGCAAGCACGGTCGGCGCTCTTAACCGCTAGGCCATCTCTCTTTTTTCCAAGTTTCTCCACTGTGATACTTTTTTTTTTTTTATGAAGAAACCTCTTAAAACCCCATTTATTTGTAAGATCATTTAAAATATAACCTTTTTAAATTTTTTTTCTCACAATGTTTATTGATAGATACAAGTATATAAAATCAGGGAATGAACATGATTTGATACATTAAGTAGGCTTAATTTCAATACTATAATTAGGGGAACAATTCAAATTCTCACTATTTGTTTCACACCCACGAAAACCACTTCAGTGGCATTAACGATCTCTCATATCTGATCAGTTTCGTGCAAGTAAACCATGTTTCTTTTTTTTTTTAATTTTTTTTTTTTATTGATGCTTTGTGTATTTCATACATCATTTTCCAATTCGGTTCAGGAATATATCCCCTTCCCTTCCCCCCACCCCACCCCTACCCATCCCAGATCATGCATTCTGCCGTTAGTTTTCTGCATCTTTCTCTGCTTTTTTTGTTTTGTTTTCATTTTTTTTTTAACAATAAGTGATAATTTGTGAGTACAAGCATCCTTCATGTAAAACCAATTTGCGAGCAGTTGTGCCCAAACCCATACAGCTCATGGGTCCCACCATCCAGCAGGGGGGGGCTTGTATGTTCAATCAAGTTGATCAAATGAGTGTCCAGTCTATATTGTTGTAGTGAGACATCTTTTTTAACAGAGAAAACATAACATGTTTGAAAACTCATTAAGTTTTTATCTTGGCAAGTACAATAATAAACCATCATATAAATTATCATAGTATTTCCAACTTTTTGAAATAAAAGATGAAAGTCACCTGTGATCTGAAAATTCCTTTGTAGTCAAATAAGACATTAAAAGAGATTCTATTTAAATGGCAAATGGTTTCCCTCATTTGTGGATGCTAACACCAAATCCCACAGATGAAAGGCAAGCTGAACAACATTATTGTTACATTTTTGTTTATCTGAAAGCAACTATGTTGTTAGATGTGAATTTCTCAATGGGTTCTAAAATCCACCCACCACTAATTTTCAGACTTTGTAATTACTGTATATGGGTGGAAAGTATGTATCCATATTTTAGAGTAATATAAAATTAATGGAGAAAAATGTGAATTCCTAAGCATGAAAAAAAAAAAGACTGAGAGAAAAGATGCAGGACAGTTAAGGCAGAATGCATGATCTGGGGTGGGCTGGGAGGAAGGGAAAGGGGAATATGCCTGAACGGAATTAAAAAAGGATGTCTGAAATACACAAACATCAAGAAAAGCACAAAGTATAAATAAATAAATAAATAAATAAATAAATAAATAAATAAATAAATAAATAAATAGATTCTATTTAAGAAAGTTGCTACAGAAAAATTAAAACACCATGTCATAATCACTAATTACTTTAATTAATTTACTTACATAGAATTCCATATCTAATCAAGCACAGAGACTGAGAGTCTGTGAGACACTTAGCCCTATGACACACATCTTCAATGTAACCTTTACACATAAGATGAATGTATCTCTCCACTCTCACCAGTAGGTCTCCTTATGTAGCAGAGGAAACCCTCAATCTGAGATCTCCTGAGACCAGCTGAAGCAAGTGCAGGTAGGTAGGTAGGAGCTGAGTGCTTCAGCAAGGCTGATTGTTGATTGGCTTAATCTAGTTAATCCATTAATCCAGTTGTTTTTGGCTTAATTGGCTTTTGTGGCTGTGGGGGCAGAGTTATCCTCGCAGCTGGTATAAAAGGTAGGGTTGTGTGAGTCTTGAGATCTGAGATCTCCCCAGACCAGCTGAAGCGCAGGTACTGGGATGGGCTAAAGAGCACCCCCCACCCCCACCCCGCCAACTGGGATTACGAAGGCATCTGAAGGACGAAAGCAAAGCAAGCCTGCAACACAGCGAAGAGGCATTTAGGACTCACATTGGAATACAGGCAAGGAGAAGCCCATATTCCAGGAACACGAAGAAGAGACAACACAGGAAAGGGGCAGGATAATCCCACACCAAGCTCTACCAACCCTATGGAAGATTCCTATGGTGGGATCCCCCTGGGGATGGCCCAGGACACAGATAACAGAAACACAACTGGGAACATACTTAAAGAAGTACAAGATAATAAAGAGCAAATCAAAGAATTAAGAAAAGAGAATGAAGAACTCAAGAAGGACCTAGAGAGAGAGAATGACAAACTCTGGAAGGAAGTAGAAACACTGAAAAGATCCCATGCTGAAAAAAATAAGGAAACCAACCAGAGAAGCAAAGAGCTACAGGAAGAGATTGAGAAGCTCCAAAAAGAAGTAGAAATACTAAAGAAATCAGAAGAGGAAATGAAAAAGGAAATCAAACACTCATCCAATCAAGAGGAAAGGAATGGAAAAAGCCTCAGAAGCAAAATGGAGGAAGCAGAACAAAGAATATCAGACCTGGAAGATAACACAGAACAACTAAAAATCAGGAGAGATTATGAAAAATTTCAAAAATACAAAAAAGTGAACAACCAGGAACGTGGGCACTAAAGAAAGACCAAACCTCCTCATCATAGGTTAGAGGAAGTAGAGAGAATCCAAAGAGAATGTATTGATCAAGATCTTCAACGGAATAATAGATGAAATATTATTATTCTGTTGTAATTTTTGAAGAAATTGAAGATGTAATAAGAAACCTCCCAACTAAAAAAAGCCCAGGCCCAAGATGGTTTCATGGCAGAATTCTATAAAACATTTCAAAAAGACCTACAACCATTATTAATGAAACTGTTTAGAGGATACAATCAGAGGAAATTCTCCCAAATTCCTTCTATGAAGCCAGCATCACTACCTAGTTACAAAACCAGGGCAAAGATACCACCTGAAAAGGAGAATTATAGACCCATCTCCTAATGAACACAGATGCCAAATTCTAAACAGAATACTGCGAAATCTCATACAACCCACACAAAGATAATCATCCATCATGACCAAGTTGGATTCATAACCAGATGATGCAGGGCTGGTTCAACATATGAAAAATCAATATAACACAACTACACAAACAACATAAATGAATGAAAGCAACAACCACCAAACCAACCACAACCACTCCTCGATTGATTCTGAAGAAAGCCCTCTTGACAAAATCCAGCATCCCATGGTTGGCTAAAGTCTTTAAAGGTCCCTAGAAGGATTAGGGATTGGTGAGGGACCATTACTCAATGTTCAAAGCCATGTACAGGAATCACAGCCAATATCATCTAAATGTGAGAAATGAACAGAAACATTTCCTTTAAAGGCTAGGAACTTCTGCACTTGCCAGTCCCTACTTGACCACTCCTCTTTCAGTATAGTGCTTGAACACTTGCCTAGAGGCAGTAGGACAAGGAAAAAGGAACATTAAAAGAGTACTAATGGAGAAGGAGGAGAGTCAAGCTATCCTAACTTTGTTGATGAAATGATTAAGTGGACTGCTCAAAACCCAACCAAAAACTACCTAAAACGATTAACAGCTTCAGCAAAGTAGCCAGGATACGAAATCAATTAACACTAAAACGATAAAAAAAAATCAATGGCCTTCTTACAACCAGAGAACAAGCAAACAAGAGAAAAAATACAAAGAGACATTCCCCCTCACAATTAGCTTCAAAAACAATAAAATCCTAAGAACAACCTAACCAAAGACACCAAAGATCTCTACAACATAAATTTTAAACCCTAAAGAAAGAAATTGAAGAAGACAGAGTGGAAAAGAGACCTCCCATGCCTCATGGATTGGGAAAATTAACACTGTAAAAATACCTTAACCCGAACTCTTATAATAAGATTTAGACGCAATCCAAACAAAATCCCTAAGAGTTTCTTCAAGGCTTGGAAACAAAAAGATCCTTAAATTCAATTTGAAAAACAAAAGACCCGATAGCCAAAAACCCTGAGTGAAAAGAGCTACACAGGGGGTCTCTATACCAGACTTCAACTATACTACCAGGCTATAGTCATAAAGACAACCGGTACTGGCACAAAAACAACCTGTCAAACCAATGACAAAACCGAAGATCCCAACCTGAGCACATACATTTCAGCCATCTCATATTTGACCAGGGTGCCAAGAAGACACAATGGAGAAAAGAGCAAGCATCTTCAGCAAGTGTGTTGACAAAAAATGGATCACTGCTTGCAGAAGAAATTAAACCCCTACCTTCACACCTGTACAAAAGTCAACTCCAGATGGGAAATCAAAGAACCTCACATGAAACCCAAACTCTGAAGGCGATAGAAGAAAAAGTTGGCAGTCACCTACAAGACATATGGCATGAAGAAAAGATTTCCTAATCAGACAGCAGCTGCACAGAAATTTAAGTCAACAATTGACAATGGAACCCTCATTAAACTCAAAAGCTTCTGTAGCATCAAAAGAAACAATCAATGGAAAGTGAAACAGAAATCCACAGAGTGGGAGGAAACTTCACTAGCCAGATACATCTGACAAAGCATGATTTTCAAAATTAATAAAACTATGCATAAACCAAAGAAGAAAGAAAACAAATGACCCACTCAATAGATGGAGCAAAGACCTGAACAGAGACTTCACAAAGTGAGGAAATAATTAAGTGGCCTGAGAGAACACCTTAAGAAGTGTTCAACATCCCTACTAATTCATTAGAAATGCAAATCCAAAACCACTTTTAAGATATCATCCTTACCTCCAAATAAAGACTGGCTAGGATTCAAGAAAACAAATGAAACTCCAAGTGCGGAGAGGTTGTGGGGAAAAGGGGACACTCATAATATGCTGGTGGGAACGTAAACTCGTGCAATGCAACTATGAAAGCAGTGTGGAGAACCTTGGAAGACTTGGAATGAAACTTGCCACCCGACCCAGACCATCAACCACTCCTGGGCATGTAACCCTCAAGACTCACCCCACCGCAGAGATACATGCCACGGCCATGTTTATTTCAGCTCTCTTCACAATAGCAGGAGCTGGAACCAACCCAATGCTCCTCAACTGATGAGTGGATAGAGAAAAGGTGAAACATCTACACAATGGATTCTAATGCAGCAAGTAAAGAAAGATGACAATCATGAGCTTTGCAGGAAATGGCTGGAGCTAGAGGACATATGCTGAGTGAAGTACACAAGTCCCAGAAAAACAAATGATGAATGGTGTATTAGTCACTTTCTGTTGCTGTGAAAAACACCATGACCAAAGAACTTATAAAGGAAAGAGTTTGGGGGCTGGAGACGATTGGTAGCCGGTTGGGGAGCACTAGATGCTCTTGGCAGAGGACCCGGGTTCGATCCCAGGCACCCCACAATGGCGGCTAAGAACCATCTGTACCTCCAATTCCAGGGACCCCAGTTCCAAGGGGAATCCGAGACCCGTCTTCTGACCTCCGCGGCAATTGCACGCCACGGGTGCACAGACCTCATGCAGACAGTACATTATTATCACATACAACAAAAAATAAAATAAATAAATAAAAAAAAATAAAAAGGAAGAGTTTATTTGAACTTACGATTGACAGTTCCAGGGAATTAGAGTCCATTGTGGTGGAAGGCATGGTGGCCAGGGCTGGAGCAGCAAGCCAAGGGTCACATCTCTCAATGAGCACAGGAAGCAGAGAGAGCAACTGGAGACCGCAAAGCTTGTTAAACTCACTAAGCCTGCCCCCAGTGACATACTTCCTCTAGCACAGACGCACCTTCTAAGACCTCCAAGAACAGTACCACCAACTGGAGACAAAATGTCTGAATACTTAAAGCCTATGGGGGACACTCATTCAAACCACTACAAATGGTATCCCTCATCTGTGGATGCTAGTGCCAATTATCTAGTTGTAAGTATTTCTTGTGCATGGCCCCTTGACCTTTTGTCCAAAGCAGTTGGGAGTGATGTATATTGGAAATAACAACAACAGAAAGGACTGCATCAAAGAACTGACTGAAACAGTCAACTTCCACATGGAGAATATTGAGAGACTGAGAAAGAGATGAAAAGCATGTTTGGCAGAATGCATGAGCGCTGGTGGGGTGGGGGGATGGGGGGGACACGGGTCTAGATTTGATAAATATATATATATGAATAAATAAATTAAAAAAAACAAACAAACATGGAAACCCTCACTTGGCCAATGTGCAGAAAACAAGATGCTGCAGAGTGCTCCTCCCAGAACAGGGCTTTCACTTCGAACTTGTCCCCAAGGCTTGGGGATCATTTTGGAAAAAGATTTTAAAAGCCAGAGGGGGTAGAAACAGTTTTCCAGATCACTGGTCATATACACACTCAAACTCAGCAATGGCGAAAGCACACGTAAGTCTAATGCAGGCCCAAACCAGATAAAATCTTAGCATACTCAAGAGAAAGTGGGTAAGAAATCCTAACCCAACCTAAGGAACAAAAAGAAACTGATGGCTGCTGGGAGGGGGAGAGACAGTCTCTTATAGAGTTCTTGGTAGGTTGAGCAGGCTCCAGGGGATGGACCCACACTGAGGAAAGTGGGGACACAGATCAGACTCTATAGACCCTTTTGTATATATAGTGGAGTATACTGAATTGGGCAGGGGGCACTGGAGGGAGGTAGAAATGGGAAGGGGATCTAAATACCTTCAAATTCTATTGTATGAAAAATCACAAAAATTCAATTCATTTAAAAATATTAACATATTTAATGGCAAAATAGACTTGACAAAAGGTAAGAATTCAAATATTAAAAAAGAATTCAATAAATTATCCCTAAAATAATGATATTCAAATAAAATTTAAAAGTATCTTGAAAAAAATTATTTCAAAGAATTCCAAATAGCAAGATAGTTTCATGTTGTTTTTTTTTAAGATATAATGAGTTACTTAGTAATGTATAATCTATTAATAGTTCTCCATGACCTTAGGAATACAATATTAACAGGAAATGTAAGAAGAAGAAAAAACATCATTTTACATATATTTACCCTAAATATCACAAGCAGCAAAAATATGAATATCAGACCTAACCTTAACCAACACATGATTTTAGGAAACAAAGTATTTACGACTCTGTTATCTGATGATACTATTAAATAACAACACATGATAAAAAGTATAAAGTCAAGTGTACTATCAATGTCACCATGACTTTGAGGAAAAGAAAAATGGTGAGATAAAGAAATTTAAAGTAAAAGGCAAGAAGAGAATATGTTCCCGGCAAAATAATTGAATGAGCTCCCAGTCCAGGACCCACACCCACTCCTGCGCAGCTACTCAGACCCTCTGGACCCTGGCTGGATTTCAGCTTAGGCCTAGTCCCATTCCTGCTCCTCCCACCTGAGACCTCCGGACCCGCCTTCTAAGTTGGATTCCATCCATTACATCTTGATCCTCCAGCTGCACCCATGTAAGCTATATTCTCCTGTTCCAGGGCCCACCCCTTCCTGTCTAGTTAGACCTTCTCTACCCTGTCCCCATCCCTGCCTTGTCGCCCCTCTGTTCATCTCTCCTGAGACCTCTTGACTGTCCTGAGAGAACCCAGTCACTGGATCCCCATACTCTAAAGATGGTCCTAGGCCCCTTCCACTCTCTGAAGAGCTGTTGACCAGTCAGCTTGGAACCATTTTGTCATGCAAATAAAAAGTCAAAAATGAGAACCTGAAGCAAAGACCAACTAAATTTTCATATCCAATCACAAAGCAACCAAGCTACGTCAACAATATAAAAAGAACCATCTTCAACTAAACAAAGGCAGGCAAGAATTTCATTTCAGAAACACAACCAAAAGAAATCCATATGCCTAGACCACATCAGAAAGACACAATTAATATGAAAAACCAAGATAATAAGACCTCACCATGTAGAAGTCCTAGAGAAGTGTACTAAAATGAGAACCACAGAAACCCCAGGATGCAGAGTTAAAAGAAGAATCATAAACATAATCAAAGAGTTCAACATCTTTTTATTTAT
>VZQC01002643.1:3553404-3632592 GCA_009823505.1 Rhizomys pruinosus
AGAGAGAGAGAGAGAGAGAGAGAGAGAGAGAGAGAGAGAGAGAGAGAGAATATATGAAAATCCAAATCAACAAAATCATAGACAAAAGAGGAAACATCACAATGGACACCAAAAAAGATCCAGAATAAGAAGTGGATAATTTTAAGTGGAGAGGGAGAGGGAGAGGGAGAGGGACAGGGACAGGGAGAGGGACAGGGAGAGGGACAGGGACAGGGAGAGGGACAGGGACAGGGACAGGGACAGGGACAGGGAGAGAAATACACCCATACTCCTTCTATGGAGACAGTATAATTCTAATACCAAAATCAGGTAAAGACATAACAAAGAAAACTATATGCCTATATCCTTAATGAATCCAGATGTAAAAATATTCAACAAAATACTCACAAACTGCATAAAGACACACATCCAAAAGATTATCCTCTGTGATCAAGTCAGCTTTATTCCACAGATGCAGGAATGGTAAATACATAAGTCAATAAATGTAATAAGACATATAAATAGACTTAAAGATAAAAATCACATGATCATCCAACATGCATTTAAGATAAAAGTCCTAGATGGAATTGGACTAGAGGAAACATACCTCAACATAATTAAAACTATATACCACAAACCCATAGCCGTCATCATTCTAAATGGAGAAAAATTAGAAACACTCCCATTAAAATCAGGAACCACACAAGGCTGTCCATTATGCCCACTCCTTTTCCACATAAGGCTTGAAATTCTTGTCAGAGCAGTAAGACAAGAGGGAAATGAAAGGGGCACTACTAATTGGAAAATAAGAGGTCACATTATCCGTATTTTCAGATGACATGGTATTATACATAATAGATCCCAAAAATTCCACTAAAAAATTTCTAGAAATCATCAATACTTTAAGTAAAGTTAAGTAAACAAAATCAGTTTACAAAAATCAGTAGCCTTTCTATATACCAATAAACAAGTAATCAGAGAAAGGGTGCACGGAAACACTTCCATTTATAATAGTCTCAAAAATATATAATATACACACACATACATGGGAATAAAACTAACCAAACACAAAGACCTCTACAATGAAAATTTTAAATCTTTGAAGAAAGACTGAGGAAGACACAAGGAGATGGAAAAACTCCCTGTGCTTATGGATTGGTAGAATTCATACTGTGAAAATTATATCAAAAGTAATTTACAGATTTAATGCAATGCCAATAAGAATGCCCATGACATTCTGTTAGAAAAAATAAATCCTACAATTCATATTGAATCACCAAAGACCCCAGATAGCCAAAGCAATCTTAAGGACAAAGAGCAATGCGGGAAGGGGGTAATATTGATTATGATTATAGCTCTGTAATATAGCTTGAGATCTGGTATAGTACCAGATCTCAAGCTATATTACAGAGCTATAATCATGAAAACAGCATGGTAATGCCACAAAACCAGAATTGTAGATTAAAAGAACATAATAGAAGACACAAACATTGAGTACATGTCATTTCAGGCACATGGTATTTAACAAAGGTGCCAAGAACATACATGGGAGGAAAGACAGCATCTTCAACAAATGGTGCTGGCAAAACAATCTCTGTGGGTCCAAGAATGAAATTAAGATCCTTAGGTATCACCCTGAACAAAAAACAACTCCAAATGTATCAAAGACCTAAACATGAAAGTTGTAACTGTTAGAAGAAAACACAGGAAATATCCTACTAAATCCAGGTACAAGAAAGGACTTTCTACATCGGTATCAGTCACTCAGGAATTAAGGTCAACAACTGATAAGTGACCTCATTAAACTAAAAAGCTTCTATGGGAGACAAAGGCACACAGATCTCTGTGAGTTCGAGGCCAGCCTGGTCTACAGAGTGAGTTCCAGGACAGCCAGAGCTACAGGGAGACCCTGTTTCAAAAAGACCAAAAAATAAAAAAATAATAAATAAATAATAAATAAAAAAATAGAAAGCTTCTGTATGCCAAAGGAAACAACCAATTGAATGAAGAAGCACAGACAGTGGGAAAAATCGTCATCAGCTTCATATCTGACAGAGGATTAATATGCAGAATATACAAAGAGCTAAAAAAAAAATAACCAAAGAATCAATAAAACAAATGACCCAATTAAAATATCTAAACTGAAAACTCTGAAAAGAAAAAATAAAAATAGCTAAGAAACACCTTAAAAAGTGTTCAACATCTTTAGTAATTAGGGAAATGCAAATCAAAAGCACTTTAAGATTTCTGGAGACTCATACGCTAAAAAAAAGGGGGGGGATACAGAAAGACATGAAACCTTTTCATCAAACCCTTGCAATTCAAATCTTAAAACTAACTATGGGAAAAGATTTGTTTGTTCCAACAGGACAAAACGTCACCAACTTAACGGCTGAGAAAGAAAAGATACAGGTTTGCATTGAGTAGGATGTACCAAAAAGTGGCAACGGAAAGGCTGACCCGTCTGAACATTCAAAGGAAGAAAAGCCTCAGATTTGCCAGTTAAACACCGAAACCCTCTGTGGATCCTACATGTAAAAACTATCTATAATGAGTCCTAATGAAACTCTACTCCAAGGTTGCCACAAAGTTTCTGATATGAGAGACTTTCTTGCCTCCCCCCCCATTAGAACAAGGAGAAATATGAAATGATGAGGTCGTTCCCCAACTTTAAATTGGAGACAACTATTTTGTAGAGGTAATCTCTTATTAAAACCAGTAAAAATGCCTTCTTTAATTGACTACTAGACATTGGGAAATGGTTGGAAAGGGATTACTCTCTGTTAGAACCAAATCATATACTAGAAGCCTGTGGCTATTGCACCAGGAAAATAATATTAATATCGCGAGGCTCTGACATCAGCAATTGAGACTGTTCATTACCAGGTTCGGATGTTGGCCAGGGGGATCAAGGGCCCCCCAACAAATAGGTTAAGGGCTCCTTGCCTTAGGTTGGATACCTACAGGAGGCGAGGCAATAAGACCCATGCTGCCGAGACCTGAATGTTAACATGGGAGGGATGTGTATTGGGACTCACAGCAAGTGTACAGGATTGGCCTCTGGTAACATTAGCAGAGAGTGTACCAAGGCCACTAAACAATTAAAGCAAATATTGGTCTCACTGAGTCAAGCAAGACTCCACGCGTTCACACCAGCTACACCTCCACCTGCCCGGGGGTGGAAATACTGTGCGACAGCAGGCAGCCTATGTGCCTGCATATCACAAATCTAATTGGCTATTGCTCTCTCCCTTGGAGAAATACCCATGGTGATGCCAAAAGCTTACATCTCTACAGGTAGGAGATGTTCATAAGCCACAGTAAGACCACTTCTATTTAACAGGGGGAAAATTGAAATTCATGGATTAAATATCAAACATGTGTCTATGCTAAAGTAACCTACCATAAATCTAGTTGATGCTGACTTAATCACCTGCTAATTTCTAATGTTGTGCTTCATTTAGTAGGATCGAAAGGTTATTCCTGGACAAACTCGTCAGCCCATGAAAGGAAAAAGCCAGAATTGACCAGAGTCCCAAGTCAAAGCTCCAGAGAGAGTGGACTTGTTTTACATCTCATCCACCTGTGCCCCTTTTCTAAGCCTAGGGAAAAAACCTGCGGAAGAGGGGGCGTGGTTAGAATGTAGGGGGCTGGATTGGGGGAATTGGTGAAACACAGCAATGTAGTCTGGACACTCTCATTTGATCACTGTGATTGAACAAACAACCTGTCACCCCCCCACTGATTGTGGGGGCTGTAGGTGTTTGGACATCAACAGCCTGCAGATAGTTTTGCATGAAGGATGTTGTACTGCCATGGATTATCACTATAGCTAACTAAAAGTGAAACAAAAAAAAAAAAAAAAAACAGCAAGAGACAGATGCAGGCAGTTATGGCCAGAATGGCATGATCTGGGATTGGGGTGGTGGATGGGGGGGGAGGGCAAAGGGAAATTTAAGCCTGATACTGATTGGAAAAAAAATGTATGAAATGCACAAGCATCAATAAAAACTTAATTTAAAAAAAAAAAAAAAAAAAGATTTCATCTTACCCCAGTCAGAATGGCTAAAATCAAGAGAACAAATGACACTAAATGCTAATGAGGATGAAGAGGAACATTCATTCACTCCTGTTGCGATTACAAATTGGTACAACCCATATGAAAAGTAGTCTGGAAAATTCTTATAAAACGACAACTAATCTACTACATGATCCAGTTATACAACTCTTTGGCACATACTCAATGGACTCATCCTACTCAGAGATTATTTGTGTGGCCATGTTTGTTGCTGTTCTTTTCACAATAACTAAATCTAAATGTCCCTCAACTGATGAATGGATAATGAAAATGTGGCACATTTACATAATGGAGCTCAACTCAGAGGTTAGGAAAAGTGGAATTATGAAAGTTGCAGGCAAACAAATGGAATCAGAAACTGTTACACAAAGGATAGTAACACTTTGCTTTAACCTCCAAGGTTCCTTTCCATTTTCCTCATCCTGTGGTTACAACAGGATATATACTCACATGTAAGAATTTGGGGCTAAGATCCACAAATGAGAACATAAACTGCTTCTTTATCTGAGTCTCAAAAGAGGGCAGATAGCAGGAGACAGGTATTATCAAAGGGGAAATGGGGAAAATGGGAGTACTTTAACTGCGGAGAGAGGAGAGAGAGTTACACAAGGAGAGAGTATATAACTAATGCTCAGCTGGTGTCAAAAACCAGCAGGATATATATTAGATCAAAAGGCTACTGAGAAATACACATAAATGTGTATGAGTACATGTGTATAGCTTAAAGCCTATATAACAGGAAACAGTGCTAAACAGGAGAAACCTCCCTTTGAGTTGTTCAAGGTAGCATAAGCAACTTCCAAATTTATACAGGTTATTGCCACAGCTCTTGACTGCCTCCCAAAACTTGAAGCTGAGAAAAAAAAAAAACTCTATTGCTAATGACAGGACACAGGATATAGAGAAATGAAGCTGGAACTGACCTGGAAGCCTCTTCCCTGAAGACTACCTCTCACAGTATCAGAGAGTCAGTGGTCCATCCCCAGCTGAAAGCTTAATAACTACAATGATGACCGACACAACAAACTATCCCTTATTGGTGCAGTAGTGGCACTTTTATCTTGATAATATCTTGGTAATCAACAGCTATCTAATTGGACTTAAAGACTTCATGATAGGAAGGAATTCTTGTGTGGTACTGTAAACATAACCAAATACACATGGCTGGAGAGGTCATAGATCCTGGAGAAAATCTAGGTCTATCACATACCTAGACAAATGTAATTTCTTACTGTATGCTAAACATGAATCATTATATTTACAGACAAACATACCTCTCACCATTCATCAAAGAAGCTTCTTTTCCCAAAAGAGTTCCACAACTGGTCACACACAGAGAGTAAGTGTCTGTGAAAGCTCAGCCAGCCCTAAGTGACACATCTAAAATGGAACCTCTATACCTAAATCTAATGGAACATAGCAGAATAGGGACTACAGAGAATATTAATGCATCTCTAATCTCTCACCAGCAAATCTTCCCAATACAACAGAGGGTAATTAACACAGAAAGTCACAACTGGTCAAAATATAGAATAAAAGAATGCAGAGTGTATGCCCTTGATAGGTCTCTTAGATTAATCCTTTGCCACCCAGGGCTCAAGAACCATTGTGAAAAGGAGACCTTAGCTCGGTGTCGTGGCACACACCTTTAATCCTAGCACTGGAGGCAGAGGCAGGTGAATCTCTGTGAGTTCAAGGCCAACCTGGTCTGTACAGAGCGAGCTCTAGACTAAAGGGACACCCTGTTTCAAAAATAAAAATAAAAATAAAGGAGGCCTTAATATATATATGTGGTGGTTTGGATGAGTGTCCCCCATAGGCTCTAGGTATTCAGACATTTGTCTCCAGTTGGTGGCGCTGTTTTTGGAGGTCTTGGAGGGTGTGGCCATGCTAGAGGAAGTGCATTTTTGAGGGCAGGCTTAGTGAGTTTTAACAAGCCTCGTGGTCTACAGTCGCCCTCTCTCTGCTTCCTGTGCTCTTTGCGAGATGTGACCCTCAGTTTGCTGCCTGCCACGCCTCCCGCCACAATGGACTCTAATTCCCTGGAACTGCCAATCGTAAGATCAAATAAACTTCCTTTTATAAGTTCCTTGGTCATGGTGCTTTATCACAGCAACAGAAAAGTGACTAATACAGCTATTGGTACCAGAGAGTGGGCTGTTGGCTGTGAAGAACCTGACCATGTGTATGTTTGGAGAAGTGTGGAAGACTTTGGAACTTTGGGCTACAAAGGTTGTTGACTATTGTAAGCAGAGCTTAAAGGGCCATTCTAGTGGAGGCCTGGAAGAAAGCATGGCTGCAAAAGATGTGGTTAATGTAGGAAAGATTCCATCCCGAACCTGCAGCCAGATTTGGCAATTTCATTCATGTGGTGCTGGTTTTAGAGGCATGAAGTTTGCAAGAGTGAAGGGGTCATCAGTTCTTCCTCCACGGATTCAGAGAGCTGCCAAGGTCAGGCAGAGTACAGCAGGGGCGTCACTGAATAAAGAAGGCCCTGATAGGTCATTGTGTGAAGCTGTGAGTGTGAAGCCTGTTTGGCAGCAAAGACCCCAAGAAGACTTTCGAAATGCCAGACCTGTGAGATATTTGCCAAGGAGAGCTGCATACGGGGAGTGGTACCAGCCTAAGAAAGAGATGTATGTTGCAAGCAAAGCTGGAAGAGCTGAGCCATCTAAGCCCTTTGGAAGTCAAGTCCCAGAAGTTGCATGTGGAGCTACTGGACTTGGCGTTTGCCCTGCTGGTTTTCGGTCTTGTTTTGGGCCAGTATTTCCTCACTATGCCTCTATTCCTCCCTTTTGGAATGGGAATGTGTATTCGGTTCCACTGTATGTTGGGAGTATGTAATTTGTCTTTTGATTTTACAGGAGCTCACAGTTTAAGAGATTGGTCTGAGTCTCAGAAGAGACTTTGGACTGTGGACTTTTGAATGGCATTGAAACTGGTAAAGACTATGGGGACTTTTAAGGTTGGACTAAATGCATTTTGCATTTTATATGGTCAGGAGCCTATGGGGGCCAGGGAGTGGAATGTGGTGGTTTGGATGAGTGTCCCCCATAGGCTCTAGGTATTCAGACATTTGTCTCCAGTTGGTGGCGCTGTTTTTGGAGGTCTTGGAGGGTGTGGCCATGCTAGAGGAAGTGCATTGTTGGGGGCAGGCTTAGTGAGTTTTAACAAGCCTCGTGGTCTACAGTCGCCCTCTCTCCGCTTCCTGTGCTCATTGCGAGATGTGACCCTCGGTTTGCTGCTCCAGATCCAGCCGCCACGCCTTCTGCCACAATGGACTAATTCCCTGGAACCGCCACTCGTAAGCTCAAATAAACTCTTCCTTTTATAAGTTCCTTTGGTCATGGTGTTTTATCACAACAACAGAAAAGTGACTAATACAAGGGTAGAGATTGTTTTTTTTTTTTTTTGCGTGTCATCCTTGCTCAGGGGCCATGCTAATCTTCTCTGTATCATTCCAATTTTAGTATATGTGCTGCCGAAGCTAGCACTAGAGATCGTTTCAATAAATGAAGTGATCTGATTATACACTGTAAATGAGTATAGTTTGCGGGATATAAATTATGTCTTAATAAAGCTGATTTTTAAAATTTAAAAAACTAAAATCAAGGATGTTCTTTCACCGACCATTCCCTTACCATGTTTCCATGCATCTATGATGAAATGCATTCAAAAGCAAAGCTCCGTAACTCTGTAGCCAGTTCCTGTACAAAACAATGATGCAATCCTTACCTCTAGTTTGCCTATCACCTCTACCTTGCATATTACTACCAAAGTAATCTTTCAAAAGAATGCTTTTGAATTAGGTGCATCACCTACTTTACAAACTGAAGTACTGGCCAGGTGTGATATGAACATCTATCACACCAGCTCTTAGGAGGCTAAAGAAGGAAGAGTAAAATAGAGCTTGGGCTAGGGCAAATGAGGTGGATCAGCAGGCAAAAGCACCAACTTCCAATGCCCAGGACCCACATGCTAGAAGGAAAGAACCAAATCCACAAGTTGTCCTCTGACCTCCACCCTGGTAGGCAGGCACACACACAGATAAATAGACAGACAGACAGACAGACAGACAGACGGACAGAAAGGGAGACATTGGGAGGGGGCAGAGAACAAGAAACAGAAGTGTTTCTTATAGCATCTTCATATTTAAAAGAATAAATATCTACAATTTGAGTTCAATTTTCCATTCTGGCCTTATTTTCCACCACTCACCATAAACAGACATAATCTTTGTCCAAACTCACTATTGTGTAAGCATTCTTTATTGCCCACTTCCAAGTACCTCTTCAGGGTACCTTCTCAATCTAACACCACCCTGTCTTTCACCTTAAAAATGCCCATGCTTCAAGATCTGAGCTCAAGTGTTATGGAGCACGAAATCTTCTCTTAAGGCGGCTTTAGTTATATCTCTTCAGTCTGTGCATGAAAGCTAAAATGACCATTCTCTATGCAATTCATAAGAGAATATTTGTTCTTCAATATCTCAGGTGATCTATATCCACATTTACAACTCACAGGTCAGGTAAGACAGGCTTGGGAGGCTATACTCAATACAGTGTATTAACTGCATAATTATTTGCTGAAAGAAGTTATTTACATTTCATAACTACCTACAAAGTCCTTAATGTAAGAGTACACATAAGATGGTAATCTTAGATTATTTTTGAAAGAAGTTTTACCTTTTCAGTTGTTATGGGTTTTGCAGGCTTTTCTGGCTCCTTTTCTCTCTTTTTCTCTTCTTTTTTTTTTTCTTTTTCTTTCTAAAACATAGCCCAAAGTTTTCACAAGTTTACTTTTTAAAACGTAGAACCCTTTAGTTCATTTTTTAAATAGTTTGAATCATCATCTGAGAAAGGCAGAAATAATAAATGTGTATGTTATCCAAGTGCTAGTGAAATTTAAATGAGACAATTTCACATTCTCAGTGAGGTAACATGCTGATAATACAGAAAATTGCTAAAAAAAAAATGACAGAAATGAGAAAATTTAGACCCTCTTTGACATTTTATGATTCTTTAAATAGATGAGAACCACATTTGATAAATTCTCACTAAATCCTTACATGAAGCTATACTTCCTAATAGCAACTATGATGTTAATTTTTTAATAAGAAAAAAGTAATTGACAAGACACATTTCCTTATCACATGGATAAAGAAATATTTTATAACGTAAACTTTGGAGTTAACATACGAAATCACTTTAATTTCAAAAACAACTACACAATATTTTCCGACCACTATCATAAGTTTGTTTTAAGCAAATATAATTTTCTCATAAAAATGTTAAAGATACAGTATGGAGGCCAGAGCCAAGTGCCTGGAGTAAGCAATAATGACATTATGATGCTCACAGTTTGTACTCAGAGAAGGATTAAGACCGGTAATAAATCTTAAAGGTCAAAATACCACCAAAGAGAAACTTTAAAAGATCCCATAAAGAGCATTATAGCATTCTGAGGGAAGCAGTGACGGGAAAGCTAGACATGAAAGTCTTCTCCAAATAAGGACGAACCTAGCCCTCAAGTTTCCTAGTAGCACACACAAAGATCAACTAATGAACCCAGGAAAGGCAGCATGATAAACACACAGGACTTGGTCAAAATACTTAAAGACTGAATTTGCACCTGAGCCTTCAAAATGGTGTTTGAGGCAAACTTCACACTAAGCTTCCATGTATAAATCAACAAAAAGAACACTATGCTATAATGCAAGAGAAATAAAACTTTAAAGGGATTTGTGACCATTCCATATTGTTAGGACCAGGTCAGAAATAGTTAATTAGAAGGAAGGAGTTAGCTAAAGCAAGCCTGGTTCCCATGACTACCTTAACCACAAGAATACAGTCTGACCCTGAGTTAGTTCCTAGTTCCCACAGCTACCTGAGGTCAGGATGAACTTGCCCAGTCCTGAAGGAGTGCTTCCCACCCCCTAAGAAACCCATTCCTCTCCAAGGGGCTTCACCCTGCTAAATAAACACAACCAATCAGCTTAAAGGTCACTACTGCTTGCATTGTGTTTCTATAGCCTCGCAATTTGTGTATCGTCACCAAATTCCTCTAGTTTGTGGTTTTTGTCTTTAAAAGCTCTCTGTAGCAAACAGTCAAGGTCTCACTCATCCCTGCATGGCGGGAGTTCCATCAACAACTGGCTCTCCCTGATGCATCAGTTTTCTCAATTGGGTTCTAGTGCACAGACAGGTCAGGATGTTAATTACCTTTAAGGGAAAGGATTAGGTGATTAAAAGAGAGCAACATGGGAGTTAATGTTCATTTTGCACAGTGATACATCAATAGTTTTATATATAAATAGGTATTGTCAATAAGAATTGAAGTAGACATAAATTTAATATAGTACTAAAAACTTTAACCAGCATTGCAAACTATAAAGTACTATACCACCGAGTCACTGTAATCATAACATTTGCTATAAGATATAAAAAAGTATAAAGAAAAAAAACCATTGTCCTGATCCCTAATTTTATTTATTTATTTATTTAATTTTTTTTTTTTTTGGAGACAGGGTCTCCTTTTAGTCCCAGCTGGCCTGGAGCTCACTACGTAGACCAGGCTAGCCTTGAACTCACAGAGATCCGCCTGCCCCTGCCACCTGAGTGCTGGAATTAAAGGTGTGCACCACCACGCACAGTTTGATCCCTAATTTTAAAAGAAATTCATAGTAAAGATCTTTACGCCATAAATAACAAGTCTTGGAGAAGACTGGGTTCAAATCCCAGCACCCACATGTCAGCTAACAACCGATGTTAACCTCCAGTCCCAGGGGATCTGATGCCGTCTTCTGTCCTCTGCTGGTACCGCACAACACATGCAGGCGATGTACACATACAAATAAAATAAAAATACATTTTTAAAAATACAAAATATAAATAAATAATTCCTTAAGAGAAGATTTCTGACACTATTTCATTAATGCTTTTCAGAAACAAAATAAATTTGAGCCAGGTGTGGTGGTACACACCTTTAGTCCCAGCACTCAGGAGGCAGAGGCAGGTGGATCTCTCTGCAAGTTCCAGGAGCTACAGGGAAACCCTGTTTCAAGAAGACCAAAAATATTTTTAAATTAAGTTAAATAAATTTGAAGTAAAGTTGAGCTTTCTGAATACCTAAAGTGATAAAACACAAAGAGCGATCTGTTATAAACTATCAAATGATCATGGCAAAGTGGTCTACAACAGAAAGGACACCTAGAAAGGTGATTATTTCTTTTGTTTGAAGACTTCATAATAGAAAGGAAGATTCTGGCCTTTGGGGACAATGACAAACATCATCTACTGCTGACTCAACCATAGCCCAACCTTCACTTCCGAAACACAACTGCTTCCTTAGTATCTAATCTTTGCAAAAATTGTCTTAAACAAATATTGACTTTACTTTCCTCTTTCAGGTAGGAAAGTAAAAAAAACAAAACTTAGGAAAGTAATTCACCAAACAACAGGACTAATCAATATCCTTTTGTGTTGATAGACAGCAGACTAAGCATCACTACATACCAGTGGAGCTTCACTGCTGTTATTCCTTAGGTAACAGCAAACGTTTACTGAACATTTAAGTATATGTTAATCACTGTTTTTAACTCATTTCATCCCAAATTTATGAGGTAAGTAATTATCTCTAGAAGAAAAATAAGCAAAAATATTTTATATATTAAGAAATGTTTTCTAGATATAATCAGTAAAGTTTAGTGCTACCACATCCTCATTAACAAGATAAAAGCAAATTGCTCCTTAACCTCTCAGAACTGTTAAAGTTACTGGTTTGGCTGGAATGTTTGGGGCTACCTCAAAATACACATTTTGAGACTAAATCACCACTGTGATAATAATAAAAAGAGCATGGGGGCAGTGAGAGAATGTGATTAAGTTACAAGGGTGAAATCCCCATGACTGGGATTAGTGCCCTTGTAAAAGAGGCCCTAGACAGACCCTTACCCATTTCTATCAAGTGAAATCACAGCAAGAAGATGTCATGCCATGAATAAGCAACTGGGCCAACATAAGACACAGAGCCTTGGCCCTGAACTTCATAACCTCCAGAACTGTAAAAAATAGATTACTATTGTTCATAAGCAACACTATAACATGGTATTTTGATAGAGACAAAGTTTTTTTTCAAGGAAAAATATCATGAGTGAAAAAGAACTCTGACAACCCAATCACTGTGATTGATGAGCACATATGAAGTCACCAAAAATAAATCAGTTAAGCACATTTAATAAGGGAGAAAGCAAGATTTTATTCCCTTTTATACTAGAATTTCAGTTAATGAAATACAGCTGTCATCTGCTGATTCCAGATACGGCATAATGACCCAGGCTTGAAACAAACATTAACAGCTTGAATTCTAAACTCAAAGAGTTTGACCTAGAGATGAATCCCATCCACAGACCAAAAGCTGCTGAAAGAACAAATAGAAGAGCTGAGAATGGTGGCAAACACCTGCAAATCCTAGCGCTCAGATTCAAGGCAGCGTGTGCTACAGTGAGACTCAAAGAAAGGAAGAGAGGGAAAAGGAAGGGAAGAAAGGAAGATAAAAGAAAGAACAAAGAGGACCTCCAGAATGTAAATTCCTCTCAATGATTTTTTCGGTAAGGAAAAAATTAGGACAGCAATTGATACTATAAAACAGTAGTTCCTGACACTTAGCTGTTCTACATGTAAGAGATTATATGGTGAAATGGCAGACTTCTATTCAAGAAAACAGTATAAACATTCAAGTCTAATGAGACAGAGAAAATCATATATTAGAGGTTTATTATAATAAAATTATATGTAAATGATCTGATTAAAGGCATAGTTTCTAAAGGTTTTTATTGTGTACTCCTATGTTTGAAAGTTCTGAGCATACTTCACCATATATACATACATATTTGTTAAGTACCTACTTATATATGTATACTACAGAGAACACTAAAACATTACAAAATTTGTACAGAAACAGAAATTTTGAAAGGATCAAAAACATATAAACAGACATTCTATATGTGTAGCCAAAGCTACATACTTTAGAGACCACCAAATTAAATCCCTGTTTTTCTGAAATTTGGATGCAGACACAGACACCACCCTCTTTCCCCATCAAAGACATCTGCAAGGCGAACTCTAGTGAGGACAAACTGCCACTGGCCTCTTCCATTTTCTCCAGTCAAATGCAACATTCCTAGCTATCATCTGAGCCTTCATCTTTTTATTTTATTTTATTTTATTTATTTCTGTATGTTTATGAATGTACTGTCTGCATGCTAGTCTGTGCACCCGTGTCTAACTTAGGTTAGAAGGAGGCACAGCCCCGCTGAGCCTCCTTCTAACCTAAGTCTTCTACAGTACTCAAATCACCAGAGACTATTCACTTTCTAGACTGTACTTTGGGCTCTTAAGTTATCTCTCAATCTCTGCTTGAACTTCCCTTGCTGGGCTAATAATATATAAGTTCAAGTGTAGTAACTTTCTATTCTCATAGAAATGGCTTTCCTGTCATTCAGCATACTATTCAGGATCTTGATCTCCCTCCATTTCCCATACCTCCCTATCTCTGAGCTGTAAAGCTGTACATCCAACCTCATATTCATATATTTAATTAAAATTTTTGTATTAATTTATTGTTAAGTGTATGAAGTGTTTTGCCTGCATATATCTAAGTGCTCCCCATTCAATTCCCATGAATGGCCAGGAGACAGCATTGGATCCCCTATAATTGGAGTTAAGATTGGTTTGTTAGGGGCTGGAGAGATAGCTTAGCGGTTAAGAGCGCCGACTGCTCTTGCAGAAGACCTAGGTTCGATCCCCAGCACCCACATGGCGGCCGAGAACCGTCTGTAACTCCAATCGTCTAGAACTCCAGTTCCAGGGGAATCCGACGCCCTCTTCTGACCTCCGCGGCATTGCATGACACGGGTGCACAAACCTACATGCAGACAATACATTCACACACACACATAAATAAAATAAAAATTAAAAAAATTCTAAAAAAAAAAAAAAAAAGAATGGTTGTTAGCCACCATATGGGTGCTGGGAACTGAACCTGGATCTTCTACAAGAGCAGCCAGGGCTATTAACCACTGAGTCATAATTCCAGCCTCAATATGTCTGACTAGTCTACCTCCATTTCTTTTTTCTCTTCAAACCTTTTCTTCAGCTTGTATCCTTATCTCACTCAATGGCACCATCATATGCTACTAATATTCAAGTCAGAAATGGAGACCCTGGCTTCCAAAAGCTCCTCTGCAATTCACCAATTATTAAATCCTACATACTCTACCTTAAGATCTCTCAAAATTATAGTACTCTTTCATTCTGTGCCCCAATTTTAGCAGATACCTCTTGCATTTTATTCCCAGATTAAGGAGTGTTCTTAAGCCTTCTCCTTACCCAGTTATGACAAAATTGGCTTCCCTGGGGCCACTAGAGCAGTGTTATATGAAAATCTGAACCTCTTCCCCTTCTTCCCCTCAAAACTCATCATTAAGGTGCCAGGGCCTTCAGAATAAAGACCAAACTCCAATGGGCTCTCAAGAACCCACCCACCCCTCACACCAGTACTGCTCTCCCCATCTCATTCCTACCTCACTCATGTCATTCAACCCAGAAATCCTTAAACACTGCATTTTAACTATACATTTTATCCTACAAACTACTTTCTCTACTTGACATGCTTCCTAATTCTTACCTTTAATACCTTTTCAGAATATAAGATGTACAAAAAAGGTTATAGCTCTTGTGTTAACAGCTGCATTATACCAGTCACAACATAAATACATGGCATTATATACTGCTGTATAGTTACTGGTTCTCCTCCATGAGATTGTAAGCTTCATGAGGATGAGATATATTTCATTTGTCTTTGTGTCCCTCATGTCTAGCATGCCATTTATCAAGAAGCAGACACAGAAAAAAAATGAAAAATGCAAACAAATTAAAGCAAAGTAACAAAAGAAAAAAATGTATAACCAGAGAAAATTCAAAAATGTGTACATAAGACTTGAAAAATACATAGTGGTGGTAACACACACCTTTATCATTTCCATTCAGAATATACTTAACAGTTATCATTCATGACTCTCAATTCATGATTCCATACAATATACTGGAATTGTTTACAATAACAGAAACATAGTAAGGAAAGTTTTTTTTTTTTTGGATGTGGAGGCTTTTATTAGGGCACACATTATCACAATTACAAAGATCTCTTTGAAGTAAGTATCTCAGGATCTTTGTGAGAGACTCAAGATAAAGCAAACAATAGTGAAAAAAAATCACTTACAAATAAACATTTTAAAACCATAATATAGAGCAGTAAGTCTCCAGACTATATTATCTTTAAACTTGGAGTGACTAATCAAAGTAGTTTGGTATAATGGACCCTAGCACAAATGACAGAATGTGTGAACTCAGGGGGAGGGGGTCTGTGGGAGGGTACCAAGGAGAAGCAAGTATAAGGGTGATTAAAACTGATTAAAAATTATGTAGGAAACACATAAAAAGTTAAACTAAAATTTTTTTTAAATAAAGTGAAACTATAATAAAAAAAGATGACCACATCTGTACTTTTTTTTTAACCAGAGACTTTCTTAATAGATTGAAGAATTCAACAACAAATTCTTTTAAAAGTTCCTATAAGATAGTAATAATATAGCCACAAAAAACTGATTAATAGGGCTATTTATAGCCCAACAAATAAGTCATCCTGCAATTAAATATAGATTGACGTCTTTTAACTATGCCTATAGCATAGTAAAAGATTCAAGAAATCAATATACTTGATATGTTTCATATTGGAGAAGAGTTAAAACATACTAATGCTCACAAATCATGGCACTGTGGGAAGCTCACTTATCAATGAACACCACAAATGCAGATGGGTGAAACACTACTATACCTCTATTTTGTTTTTCTCAACAGCAGCTTGCAGAGAAGGAGAGGATACCAAAGGTTGAAGAGGAACATCAGAGGAGGAAATCTGTGGTGTGCAGATAGATAGTCAAGAAGAAAAAGAGAAGGTGATCAGAATTGACAGACACCAGAAAGAAACAAGAACTCATATTTCTGATAAAAGCAGTTAAAACAATGTTAACAAAGTAAAATATTGTATCAAGAAGTATTGTGTGTTTAAAATTTGTATGTGAAATGTTAAAAATGAATTTCATTCAGTTATAACTTAATTTAAACTGTACCCAGATAAGATTATAATAAAAGTATCTAAAGTTTTTACTGATAATAACTTTTAAGATGGAAAATAAAAAAACTGAAGGGGTAAAAGTTAATTAAATTTTTAACCAGGTGTTTAAGAAAACAGAAAAAAAGACTGGAAGAAAAGGGCAGGTTAATATAACAGCTGAGCAGCAGACAGACTTATTATAAAACAATTTATACACTTCCTTCTTTAAGATCAACATGCAAAAAAAAACATTTCCAGTGCTTCACTTGCTGAATTGCCCCAAAGCACTATGAGACAGTTATATATAAAGCAGAGGCAATTTATACATGAAAATGAGATTCATCTGAAAGCTTTCACGCACCTTCCTACCCAATTTCTTTTTTTTTTTTTCATAAAGATTAGTTTGCTACCTACCTACCCAATTTCTACATGCATAGTTGATCACATTAATGGAACCATTATCTTCTTGTTCTCTTGACTGCCAAAATATGACTGAAATACATTTATAAAATTCAGTAGATCTTTGAAGCCATAAAAGTGACATCTTTCTTTTTTTTTTTTTTTTTGGTCTTTTCGAGACAGGGTCTCCCTGTAGCCCCACCTGTCCTGGAACTCACTCTGTAGACCAGGCTGGCCTTGAACTCACAAAGATCCCCCTGCCTCTGCCTCTGCCTCTGCCTCCCAAGTGCTAGGATTAAAGTTGTGCACCACCACGCCCGACAAAAGTGACATCTTTCTATTGCTCTTATCATAGCAATACTGCCTATGAAGATTTTTTAAGGTGGAATTATAGACGGGTGATTATGTAGTGTCAAAATAACAATGCAATAGACATGAAGTGAGAACCCTAACCCTACCTGAAGAACTACTGAAAACTGATGGCTGCTGGGAAGGGGTGAGTCAGTCTCTTTCAAGGGTGTGTGACTCCTGGTAGGTTGACCAGACTCCAGTGGATGGATCCACACCAATGACATTGGTGATATAAATTTGGCTCTATATGCTATAATATAAATGTCTGTCTGTCTGTAAAATACAGTACATGAAATTGGACAGAGGGTAGTCACATGAGTGCAGATAGGGGAAGGGACCTAAATATGATTGAAATATATTGTATGAAATTCACAGAAATTCAACAAAAAATGAAAAAAACTGTTCAGGATGACAAGTCCTCCTTTAATCTGCTTGTTAATTATGACAACAGTTCTTGAATCACAACCTTAAATCACAATCTTAAAACTTTCAAGCTGTTTTTCCCCCTTGCACAGTGTTGGCTCTGTTCTAATTGTGTAAACTAACCATTTAACTAAAATATTAAAGAAAGTTTCTCATAAGAATGTACAATACAAGGAAATATATGTTTTCCATTAAGAAAAAAATCAAATTGTAATTAAAAATCAGCTTAAAGCTGGTTTTCCTAGGGAATTTTCATTATAAGTTCATGTAAGAAACTAAAAGCATATAAGATCACTTAATAAGATAAAGTGTACCATAAAGCATCTTTTTTCAAACTCATTAAAATAATGAAAAATATACAGGAGTATTTTAAACATCAAGGATTACTAATCCCTAGAAACTACAAAATAATTCATTATAAAAGTGCTTATTTTCCTTTTCAGGAAATAAAGGACAAAGGAAAGAGAAAATAAAATATTCAAGTAAGAAAAACTAAGGTATTTTTTGTTTGTTTGGTTTTTGGGTTTTTTTTGTTTTTTTTTTCGAGACAGGGTCTCCTTGTAGCCCCAGCTGTCCTGGAACTCACTCTGTAGACCAGGCTGGCCTTGAAGTCTCAAAGATCCATCCACCTGCCTCTGCCTCCCGAGTGCTAGAATTAAAGGCGTGAGCTACCATGCCTGGCACAGAAAAACTAAGTATTCTTAAATGTTCTTTCAAAATCTCTCAAAACTATATACTTCTTATATCTACACTAACTGCCCTACGGTAAAAGGTTGCCACTGTCTTCTGGATACTTCCGTCACTGGTGTCACTGCCCCAAGTCTTGATGATCTCCAAATTCTTCCTCTATATTATTATTCTGACAGGCAAATTTGATCTGAAATAATTTACACATATTATGGAAGGACAAAGTCCAACTCTTTAATTAGCTCACAACTACCTATTCCTGGTAGGCATTCACGTGGCTGTTCATGGTAGACACTCATGTGACTGTTATCTTCCATGCCCTGACTACACTCTGCTGTTTAGTCATACACAGCTTCTTCTGGTTTCAGTTCCCTAGTCTGCTTCTCCTGACTTTAAGAGCCTTTGCTCTTTTTACCACTGGTTGAAATACCTATGCTTCTATTAGTCCTATCCTTTCATTTTGATTTGACATTGCTTCTTGTAGAAGTATCTAAGCATTCCTTGATTCTTCCAGACTGGGTTACCTTTTGAACTCCCAAAACACTTTCTATAATATTTTCCTATTACAAAAGGTATACCATTTGGAAAGATCTGATTATTAGTATTCATTATTCCACTGAAGTTCTGTATCTTTACCATCTGACAATGAACAATGAGTATGTCTAAATAATAGAGGAAAAGAAAAACTGAGGAAAAGAGTATCTCAAGAGAACCAAGAAAAGGTTCAATCTCAGCAGCTACCACTGTCCTCTGAAGGTTCACTGGACTACTAGCTTTTCTGAAATAGTATGAAATTATGTAACTATTAATTTCAATTCCACTGAATTCTCATTTGCATACAGCAGAAGACTTTGACCTTAAAATTTTTGCTAGAACTGATGCTAGTTAAAAATCAGTAGACCTACAATTCAGTATTTCATTTTTGTTTGTTCTGGTTTAAAAGAGGGTCCTACTATGTAGTCTTGGCTGGCCTGGAACTCACTATGTGTAGATCAGGTTCTCATCAAAATTCAGAGATCCATCTGCCTTGGCCCCCTGAGTGTTGGAATTAAAAGTATGTCCAACTACCCCTGACAAATCCAGCATTTTTTGTATTCTATACCTTTTTGGTGCCTATTTCTTCTACCCATGAGAGAATAGGCATGGGAACCTGATGAGACATCACTCAGGAATAAGTGACTTAACAGTCTTTTGTCACCATCAAAGTATACTGCGTTGTCTGTGCTTCAGCTCCTTCCTCCAAGTGAGTTCCTGCCCAGACTTCCCTCAGTGATGAACTGTGACCTGGGACATGTAAGATAAAATAAACTCTTTCCTTCCCAATTTGGCTTTGGTCAGTGTTTTTATCACAGCAATAGAAAGCAACTAAGACACTGTCCTTGCTGCTACCACCTTTCTTCACTAAACAACTGTCAAAAGAGCTCACATATTTTTGCTAGGCACTCAAGAATATAACATGCCTAATTATTTCTCACAATAAAATAAATTGAAATGTAGACACTATGACTATTCCTACTCTACAGAGGAAAAAAATAATATGTTCTTATGAGCTAATCCTAACTCTTCATCTAAAAGGGGGGCAGGGGAATAGAAGAGAAAGAGGAAAGGAAGAAAGAAAAAAAGCTGCTAGAAGAAAAGAATCTATCCAGGAACTACCAGATCGCCTATGAACTCACTTCACCAGTGTGCCTCCACTGTGACTCCCTCTTGGCTAAGGGGAGAGAAGAGGAGGATGCAGAAGGGACGCATTTTTACAGTATGTATTTCCCAATTTCTCCTATTACTCGCTGAACTAAGGAACAGCCAAGGGAGTACTGACTCACTCTAGATTATAGTAGAAGGCAGCACTCTAAAATGGCCACCGAAATTTCCACTCCCTATGGCATAACCTGACTACAATAACCTCCCTTGGTTATAGGCAGATCTGTGAATATGGCTTTCACTCTCTGATTATTTGTGAGGGTTAATTTTGTCAGCTTGATAGAATTTAGAATAATAATGGAAACAAGTCTCTGGGCATGTCTGTGAGGAAGTTTCTAGATAGCTCAAATAAAGTGGGAAGGTCTACCCTAAATGTGGACTGTACTATCCCATGAGAATATTAGCTTTGGACTAAACAAAATGTAAAGGGGAACTGAGTACCAGCACCTATAGTTCTCTGTTCCTGACTGTGGATGTAATGTGACCACCTGCTTCCTGCTCTGGTGGCCATTGTTCCCTGTCATGATGGATATCTCTTTGAACTGGATTCAAAATAAACTCTTCTTTCCTTAAATTGCTTCTTGTCAGGCATTTTGTAATGAGGAAAGTAATACAATAGTTACATGATAAAAGTGAAGGTATTAAGGGCTTTGAAAAGATGGCCCAGCGATTAAAAGCACTGGCTGTTCTTTCAAAGGAGCCCGGTTTAGTACCATCACCCACACGGTGGCTAACAAGGGTCTGAAACTCCAGTTCCAGAGGATCCAACACTCTGTTCAGGTCTCTGCATGTGCGGCATACATATGGTGCACTTGTATACATGCAGGTAAAATACTCATACACATAAAACAAAAATAAATTAAAAAGAACTAAAGTGAAGGTACTGTATTGAAGTAATTAAGATCTTATTCAGCTGTGTTAATCAAAAGGGAGATTATCCTAGATGGATCTGGGCTAATCAAGTGGGTCCTTAACAGTTGCTGGGCCCTTCCTGAAATAAAACAATATGAAAGGTGAGAGCAATTGTCCTAGTAGCCTTTAAAAAAACATGTTCAAGCCACATTCTGACATTGTCAAGGAAAGAAGACACTGGGCAAATAGTTACAAGGAAATGGATTCTGACATGAATTGTGAGGACAGAAAAGTACCTTGAGCATCAGATGAGGTAAAAGTTTCAAACAACTCTGGTTTCAGCCTAGTAAGATCCTGAACAGAGAACCTGGCTGATCAATACCCAGAATGCTGACCTATACAAACTATAAGATAGTAAATCTGCAAGGGTCAAATTTCTAGTGACTTGTAAAATAGAAAATAAAATTAATACATTAACCACTAGCTACTTGCATTTTGCAACTTAATTCCTTGTATATTTATTTATTTTCTCATCTTCATCTACTTACCACATAGCCCTCCTTAACATTCACCAAATTCCAAATAATACACCAGTAACACAGCCAGACTTCTCTTCCCATCTCAACTTTCAGCACATATCAAAGCAAAAATGTTAAAGGAATTATATTCAGCAAAGGCAAAATTAACAACTATTATAAAAGAAATAAATGCAAGACCAATCCAAGAGGACTTCAACAACCCATTTCTATCATTCCCTATCTAATTTTAAGTGGAATTCTAGCCAACAGTAAAGAAAACTGCAAAAATTATGCTGAGTGAGATAACTCAAGCACAGAAAGATAAATGCCAAAAGTTGTCATATATGTGGATCATAGATTCAAGATTATTGCGTTTTAACTTGGAATATCTGTGGAGACCAGGAAGCTAGAAATGGATGGGAGTGGAGGAGGCCTGAAAGAAAATGGATAGTAAAACTCATTTAAACTGAAGAAGAGAGGGGAATCCTGGAGTGGATACGGTTTAAATGGGGAAGAGTGAAAGGACAGAAGGAAAGAGTTGAAGAAACTGGGGGATGGTTGACAAAACTAAGTGTATAGGAATACACATAGAAGGCAAGCAGATTTCTGTAAGTGAAGCCAGCCTGGTCTACAAAGGGAGTTTCGAGCCAGATAGAGCTACATAAAAACCTTGTCTTTTTTTTTTTTTTTTTACTATATAGAAACTTCCTATTCTATAAGCCAATTTAAAATGTATAATTTTAAAAAGTTTGAACAAAGATACCCTGCATGAATGCCAATCCCAGAGGCCATGGATGATGGAATGAAAATTCTAATGCCAGGTATGGTCTATTTCCCTATGAGTTATTGGTCAAGAAGGATAACCCCAAACAACACAGGCTATTGTTATTCCTCTTGGTTGCCCACCAAAACTTGATGGTAACATCCTATTGCTGAAGACACCACACACTTTGGTCATAGGACATGACAAAATCACACCAGTACTAATCACGAAGCCTGCTCCCTGTTTAACTAGCTTTCACAAAGTACTAGAAGATCTAGATAGGCTGCTGAGGAAAAAACACACACATACACAATCAATGGTTTTATACATCTGTGAACCCTGGGAGTTGTAATACCAAACAACCAAGTTAAATAAGTCCACTGGTGCAATAGTGATATGACTACTGTTGTAGGGGTAATCAAGTGACTCTCAGGCCCACTCCACAAGAAGGAATTCATGCCCAGTACTGTAAACCTGGTTAAATACTCATGACTGGAGAGGTAATAGGCTCTCATAGAGAACTTATTAATGTTGTTTTGCTAATCTGACATGGTGTCAAACTGCCTTCTAAATATTATACTTAAACCATACAGACAAATGCTACACTCACCTTATCAGCAAAGCTTCTCTTGAAGTGAATGCAGAGGCTGCTCAAAGTGATAAGAATAAGTGACTACTACGTGCTCAGTCCTAAACAGGTCATCTATATATCAGCCCTTTTAAGCCTCAAGGGACATCTCAAAAGAAAGGGCAGAAAGGATGCAAAAGCCAAGTGACAGAAGGAGTGCCAAACATCTTCTGGACATGACATAACCACTGCATTCATGACTTCACAACTACTGTGATTGCCTGCATAAGACTGTCAACAGTCAGCCATGGATGGTAAAGGGGCTTATCAAGACCAACCCTTTCCTGGGGAACTACTGGCTACTGATACATGCTGGGAAAAGGAGAGTAACTATCTTCAGTAGTATACCTACTAGTGAGCCCACCATGCTGCAATGAATAGTTCCATAATCTTGGTCACACATATGACCCACTGTGTCATACGACAAAAGATATGAACAAAGAAAGACTCGAAGGGAGAAAGTGAGGGGATGATGGGTGTGGAAGAGGTGAAATAATCCAAGTGCATTACATACACATATAAAACTGTTGAAGAGTAAGTTTAACTCTTAAAAAAGAGGCCAGTACAGCTCTCAAGGAGGAATGACATCTATTAGACTACAATGGATTGCTTATTTGCTCATTTAGCCATGCAATAAACATTGTGAAGTACATATAATATACAAGGCACTAAAGAACCAAAAAAAGGAAAGAAATCTGTCTCAAGTATCTTACTCTCAAATATATATTATATAATAAGCTATATTCTAGAGCAGAATGTAGTTGTTATTATAGAGGAATAAACATGTTATGGAAATAGACTTTAGGTTACAGTAATACTCATGACTACCTAGACAGATACTTTAAGTTTATTCACAAATCAAAAAATGGTCTTTTGCTGTTCTTGTTGCTTAAGGATATAAAACTGTAAAAACCTCTAATGCAAAAACAATTTTACTTAGAACACATTTTATTTGTTTTTGCCTTTATCTGAACTTGTTTCCCTTAATTGATACTTAGAGTAATATGTAGCACTGGACACCATAATGACCATTCCACAAATTCCTCCACCAAAGCAGCACATATAAGGTACCCTATTTTCTCAGAAGTATAGTGCTTACATATTACATTAACCAGTCATCATATTTACTGCTTGTTGAAGCCATTTTTTTTCTTGTGCTACTGGAATTTGTGCATGCCAGATGAGCTCTGTGCCACTGAGCCTATCACCAACCCTCCTCCCTCCTCCTCCTCTTTTTTTTTTTAATTTTTTTTATTTTCGTATGTGTATGAATGTATTGTCTGCATGCAGGTCTGTGTACCTATGTCGTGCAATGCCGTGGAGGTCAGAAGAGGGTGTCGGAATTGGAGTTAAAGACGGTTCTCAGCCGCCATGTGGGTGCTGGGGATCGAACCCGGGTCCTCTGCAAGAGCAGTCACTGCTCTTAACCACTAGGCCATTCCTCCTCCTCCCCCCCCCCCCGTGTCATGCAATGCCTGTGGAGATCAGAAGAGAATGTTGGACCCCCTGGAACTGGAGGCGGGGAAGCTGTTAGCCACTATGTGGGTGCTGGGAATCAAATCCAGGTCCTCTGCAAGAGTAGCCAGTACTCTTAACCACTGAGCCATTTCTCCAGCCCCCTTTTCCTATTTTGTAAGACTAGGTATCCCTATGTTGCCCAAGTTGGCCCTGAACTGGCTCTGTAGCTCAGGCAGGTCTTAAACTTGGGTTCCTACTGCCTCAGCATCCAGAGGAGATGAGTAGTTGACACCACAAGGCCCAACTGTTGAAGTCACTCTTCACAACTACAAATAAATCCTCAGGAATGAAGAAGGCTCTACTGTAGCTCCTCTCTACTAGGATGGCCTTCAGTGAGGCTTGGTTCATTAGGAAACAGCAGTACATGTTAGGAAAACAACAAAGCTCATTGCTATTGTTTTGTTGCAGTTTGTTGCTTGAATTTTGTCACAACATTTAAAAATATTATAGAAAAGCAAGAAATGAATCAGTATTTGTTTCAAACTGCCTTATACAGAGAAACAGGGTCACACTTAAAACAAATAAGCAGCAAACACATCCTAACAGCATTAAAATGACACTTTGAACAGGAAACAAGATAATTATTTTTAAAAATCAGACACAACCACAACTGGCCAGACACAGAACATACACATCTGAAAGATCCCCATTTCTAGGATACACATCTACAGTTGAACCTCTACATGCAAAATGAGGGGGCAAAGGGAAAATGAGTGCATCCCTCTACTGTCACCAGTAAAGCTTCCTTACACAATAAAGTATGATGCAAATTGAAGGCCACGACTAATCAAGCTTCAAAGAATGGGAACCTCCAGAGTATGTATCCCTGGATGGGACCCCTATATTAAATGTCAGATACCCACAGCTCAGGGATCATTGCAGAAGAGGGGGCAGAAAGATCGCAAGAGCTGGAATGTAAGCTTTTACATGTGAACTTTTGCCAGTGTCAGCATCAGGCATGATATCCATGCCAACTGGGACAAGGTTTCAAAGTAGAGTAAGAGAAATGGGTGGAAGACTAGCCCTGAACTAAGAACTATAAGAGACTGAGTACAGCTAGGTGAGGAAGAGTATGCCTTACCTAGGATTGCTAGATGTGCTGACTAGACTTCAGTGGATCTATTTGCACAGATGAACATCTGGGTTTTGGGAGCTTGACTGGATAGGGTTTAACTTGGATGCTGTAATATACGAGTTCTGATGGGGGGTTGGGACGTAGAGGGATTGGGTTTGAATGGGAACCATTGTATGATTTGTACAAATGCTCAATAAAAATTATAATAAAAAGCAGGGCTTGGTGGCACACGTCTTTAATCCTAGCACTTGGGAGGCAGAGGCAGGCGGATCTTTGTGAGTTCAAGGACAGCCTGGTCTACAGAGTGAGTTCCAGGACAGCTGGGGCGACAGGGAGACCCTGTCTCGAAAAGACCAAAAAAAAAAAAAAAATTATAATAAAAAAATCAGACAGAAAAAATTGGAACTATTTAACACAGAAGTTAAAGCCACATTAAAGCCTAAGTCATGCAAGACAGCTCTTTACCAGAGTAGAACTACTACAACTAGTAATGAAACTGCCCTATTTCGTTCAGAAAGTAGCTTAAATATACTTATACTTTGTTTCTTATTATGCTCATTTTTTAAATCTGGCATGGCCTTAACCTGGTTAACCTTCCTGAAAACAAGGGTCAGGCCCCCTTTCTTTCTATAAGCTAGTTGACTGTGAGCATGGGTTACATAAGCGCCTTTAGATTCGATTGAGAAATGATGTATGACTTATGGAAAAAGTTTAACATTAAAAAATTTAAAAAACTGTTGCAAATTTTTCTGGATTTTCATCTCATTAGTAATAAAAACTCAGAAGTATACAGTATTTTATCTTTGACTTTATCTTCAAGCCTATAAAAAAGTAGAAAACTATATAGAATCAATGCCTGTACAAACATCACTAATATTCATTATATGTTAACATCATGCCACATTGTTCTCTCTACAGCTTTGTGCACACCCAGGTATTCAAGATGCTAGGTTTCCACGAACTATGCCAAACTGAGTATAACATAACATTTAATCCTTAACACTGTATTTTTCCACATGTCTCCTATGAATAAAAAAATTCTCCTAACAAGCAATGTCTTATCAGAGAGGGAGAAAAAACAGGTACTGCACAAAGATAAAAACTCTCTTCTTATAAATTACTACACAAGCATAATCTCCAAATTATCAAGAGTAAATCATTATAAGTAAAACTATAATTTCAAATAAAAATGTTTAGGATTTTAGGACACTCACTTAGTATAAACTAATATATTTTATAAAATATTTCATAATAATTTAACATTTCATATGAAAACATGAAGTATAAAGTCAGCTCATCTATGGCTTAAATGAACATTAAATTCATGCACATTACAAGTAGCATTCTCAACACTGTAATTTTTATATATCCTTCAACATATTTCATCTATTAAGTCCACTTAAGATGTAGCTCAAACTACTCCAGGGGTTATCTTGGCTCCAAAATATATACTAATACTTGTAAACTTTTGTTTTGAGACAGGGTCTCAAACTTATACAAGCTGGCATTAAATTATGTGGCCTTGAAGTCATGGAATCCAATATTCCCCCCTCCCTCAACCCCGATGCCAGAGCCTGGGAGTTGCTAAGATTTTTAACAGAATTTTTTTTTTCCACTGTCAGGGATGGTGCAGTAAAATACCTTTACTATGCTAGAATTTGACCGAATCTTTAATATATTGCTTTTCCACATGGACCAAAATATGAAAAACCCAGTTTGCATGTAAAATGAGATTAACTACTTTCTTAAAATTGCTTAACAAATGACTTCACATGATTAACTATTTCATAGCATGCTTATTAAACAAGGAATCAATGGCCAAAAAGGATTTAAACATAAATGCAACTAGCATTAAACTATAATTAACTGAGAGGGGAAGATTTAATCAGAAATAAAAAGGAGGAAAAAACAGTTGATATACTTGATCACTACAGTAAGGAAGCAACCATTACAAGTATCAAAGTGCTCGCTAAAATCAACCCAATTGTCATGCTTTAAAATATTCCTGGGCGACTGTTCATGTTTCACATGTCCATGTTCTTGTGGGAAAACTACATGTTTTCCTCAGCTATTCATTTCTAGAATTTAGCAAAGTAATTTTGTCCCCTTTTCTTCAATTAGTGGCTTTGATTTTTTAAAAATTAGATGGAATTTGTTTAATCAGTTGATTTAATGAAACGTCACTTTAACTTTTAGTCTAGTATTTAAAACATGCTCCTTTCTCAGCCTGTTGTACTTTATAAGTGCTCATTATGTAACTCCCAAGTTCCAATACTTAAAATATTTAAGCATCCATTTAATATATTTTACAATAAACAAATTAAGCTTCAGGGTGAAAGTATGAAATCCATTTAAGAAACATCAACTGGTGAAAGATAGCTTTACTTACATTTGTAATAGCTATAGCATTTTTATCATAGTATTTCTTCTTTTCGTATTTATCTCTGATGAAAAATTCTACTGCTCTGAAAACAGATAACTTAAGGAAAAACATTAAGTTCAATCATATGTATATTTCCCTTTATTCATTCTTCTCTAAAAAGGCCTATATTCTATTTTTAAATTTTCTATTCCCTAATCTGTAATTTCTAAACTATTTTTGCAAATGTTCTGTAACCTACTTTTCTTTCCCCTGAAGGAAACACATTTCTTTCAGGAAACTTTCTAATTCAACAAAAAATAACCAGCCCAATATGAGAAAAACAACTTAGCAGAATTCTTAATCACTTCTCCACCACCAATTCTTATCAAACTAAATTTAACTCAGGTTTATTTTGATTTTCTAACTAAAGTCATATCCAACCAGTACTCACAATGTGCCAGGCACTATGTGCTGTAAGCTGTGCACTGCTTTAATTTCTCTCAAAACCCAGTAACGTCCATATGGTTGTTTGTAGGTTACTGATGAATTACCAACTAAGAAAGATTAAGTGGCTGATTCCAATAAGAGTTTTGGGTTTTTTTTTCCTACTTTACCATGCTGTATCATAAATTTAAGGGTGAATCTCAGGATTTCCTATATATTAAAAATAGTGGCCAGTTTGTCTTGCAAAGTTGAGGAATGTAGGAATTAAGTAGCCAAAATTAAGGTTTTCATTTATAAGGAATATTTTCAGAAATTATCTTAGTAAGTAAGCATTTTGTAAAATAACACAGGGTCAAAGTTGATCTGTATCATTCATACTGTTTAATAAAAATAAAGTAAAATATCAGGAGAATTCACTAGGATTTTCCTAATTATCAAGGGAAAACTAGACAATATTAAAACATTACAGTGAATTTTTTTCAATTCCATAATAGTCATCTAAGAAGAACTGTGATTTAAGTACATTGCATGTTTTTGGTTGCTCTCAGTTCCTATGAATCTTTTTTTTAATTTTTATTTTTATTTACTTCTGTATGTGTATGAATGTACTGTCTGCATGCAAGTTTGTGCACCCGTGTCGTGCAATGCCGCGGAGGTCAGAAAAGGGTGTCAGATTCTCCTGGAACTGGAGTTTCAGACAGTTCTCGGCCACCATGTGGGTGCTGGGGATCGAATCCGGGTCCTTTGTAAGAGCGGTCGGCACTCTTAACCACTAGGCCATCTCTCCAGCTCCCTTATGAATCTTTTAAAGCAAAAGCACCTCAGAGGGTAGGAGCGAAAGTGTGTGTGCGCGTGTGTGTGGGGGGGGTAATTCTGAGTGTAGGTGTGTGTACTTGTGCAAAAACAAACACAAATGAACAAACAAATTCAAGCCAATTCTTTTCTGTTAGTTTTTACCTAAAGTAAATCATAAATTATCCTAGGGTACTACAACTTTTTCTTAAAATACCACATTGTAAATATTTTAGGCTTTATCCAGTTAGTTGGTCTTTGCTTTAAATATTCAACTCAATCTCTAGAAGCTTCTAAGTGGCTCTAGAAAATTATAACTAAGTTGATATATCTGAACTCTAATAAAACTTTATAAAAAGAAATAATATACTTATTTCTGAATTGTACTCTAAATGTTAGAAGACAAAGTAGAAAAAATACTTGCCCCCAAGCCTGACAACCAAAGTTCAACCCCCAGGAACCCATACCATAGATAAGAGGAGAGAATCAACTCCTACCAACACATGAACATCAGACTTAAAGAGGTGCTCTGTCTGCAAACTGTCATTATTGTCAACTCAGCATTCTCAACATAAATTCAAGCTACAATTCTGGTAGTATTAATAGCTAACTTCTAAAAATGGTTTCCAATATACAACTTCATCTATGATACCAGTGGGCACTTACTATTCAATTGGCAGTTACTGCACACATCTTTAAACCCTGCAATCAGAAAGCAAAGGCAGGTAGATCACTGTGAAAGCAAGGTCAGCCTGGAATGGTCTACAAAGCAAGTTCCAGGCCAGCTGAGGTTACACAGTGAGATCGGAGGGAGGGAGGGAGGGAGGGAGGGAGGGAGGGAGGGACTAAGTTAGCTAATTACCAGATCCATATGTGGGTATATAAAAAAGATAGGAATTCTGACATGAAAAGGTTGTTCAGAATTTTGAGAATACACAGAAGGCATTTAGTGTAATACCTAAGGAATCAATAAATTAAGTTAGTTTTTTTTTCAGTCTTTTTTATATTTTACTTATTAATTTTATTTTTATTTTATGTGTTTAACTGCACCCGTCATCCAATGCCTTTGGAGGTCAGAAGAAGGTGTCAGATCCCCTGGAACTGGAGTTGCAGACAGTTGTTAGCTGCCAGGTGGGTGCTGGAAATCCAACCAGTTCTAGAGCAATCAGTGCTCTTAACCTGTGAACCAGCTCTCCAGGAACAACTAATTTTGTACCTTAGTTTCCCCAGCTTTAAAATGTAAATAATAGGAATTAAATAAGTTACTATGTAATATACTAAAGAACAGTAGTACATGTCACACACAGTACCAGTTAAAATTTTAGCTCATATATATATATGTATTATATATATATATATATAATATATATATAATACTAACATAAAAGTATTCTGAATGGCAAATTTTTTAGAGCCTATGGTACGGAAGGAAATAATAATTACTGCGTTAAGGCCTAAGATAGTTTGCAAATAAGTTTAAGTAAATGAATAAGTGAAAACTTACAAAATACATTTGTAAATCTACAAAATACATTTGTAGATCACTAAGTATTAATCATATCTTTTAATTTTATTTATTTTGTATGTGTATGAGTGTACTGTCTGCATGTAGGTTGGTGCACCCGTGTCGTGCAATGCTGCAAAGGTCAGAAGAGGGTGTTGGATTCCCCTGGAACTAGAGTTAAAGACGGTTCTCAGCTGCCATGTGGGTGCTGGAGATTGAACCCGGGTCCTCTGCAAGAGCAGTCAGTACTCTTAACTGCTAGGCTATCTCTCTAGCCCCTTTTTTTGGTCTTTTTGAGACAGGGTTTCTCTGTAGCCCCAGCTATCCTGGAACTCACTATGTAGACCAGGCTGGCCTGAACTCACAGAGATATGCCTGCCTCTGCCTCCCAAGTGCTAGGATTAAAGGCATTAGCCACCACACCCAGCTGTAGTAATCCTCTTTTTATGGTCTCCATATATCATCTGAAACATAAGGGCTCAGCCATACTGATGTAAATAAATGACAGTACAAACACAACAAAAGTATTTTCAGAGGATCAAGTCAAGGACCACATTAAAAATAATTCAAGTTTAAGTGGCTGTTTGGGATCTAGTAAATAAAAACATGGAAAAGTGCCAGGATTGTCACGATACCTATAATCACAAAGCACTAAGCACCTCTAAAATGCCATATCCCTAAAGTGACAATTAGCACTAAATGAAGATTTTCCCCCTTATTGTAGGGTATTACTTGAAAGACATAAAAATTAATATCTGTTCACAAAGAATGAAATCTTCCAGTTCCACAGACTACTGACAGCTATAAACTCTGAAAGGCTCAAAGGAGCAGAACTGTCGATCAGCTCTAGTGTACAATAGATGTCTTGGAACTGAAGTAATTAAGATTTTTAGATAAGAAAATATCCTAACAATGAAAAGCTTAATGTGAAGCTTTATCAATTCTATGCACTAGCACAAGCAGTTTATAATTAACCACATCTCACATGAGAAATTATACTTTTGAAACAGGATTTGCATAACTTTTGTAAATTATAAAGCTTTTTAAAAAGCAACCAATCCTAAGAATGCAATGAGTTCCCATATTATATGAATTTAACTCAGTTTGGTTCTATTTGCCTCTGGGGTTGTATATTTATATCTTATTAGACTTTGTTCGAAAAGCCATCAGCTTTTATAACGATGGATGAATAGAAGGGAAGGAATACTGGTTTTCTTATTTAACTAGAAAACTGTGTATCTATAGAAGTGAAAAGATACAAGGCTTGCTTTTGATGAACAAGAGTCAGCCTTGAGTAATTATGCTGGAGAGCTTCAGCTGTCAACTTGACACATCTTGGATGAGGAACCCTCAAGTGAAGCATAACCTCCATGGACTGTCCCGTGCCCAACTCTGTGAGGCATTTTCTGAATTGCTAATTGATGTGGGAAGGCCCAGCGTATTGGGAACAGTGGGTTGTATAAGCAGGCTGAGCACAGGCCAGACAAGCAAGCCAGTAAGCAGCACTCCTCCAGTGTGCTTCAATTCTTGTCTTCGCATTCCACCCTGGATTCCCTCAAGGATGGACTATGATCCAGGATGTGTAGCCAAATAAACTCTTTCCTCCCCAAGTAGTTTTTGGTCAGAGTGTTTTATCACAGTAAGAGATAGCTAACTAGGACAGGTTATATTAGGCATTACAAGAGTCCTGACACAAGTAAACTGCTGATAGTTAGGTGTTCTAAGACTGCTTTCCTTTAGCTTGTCCTGTTTTCTGGTGTTTTTTTTTTTTTCGGGGGGGGGTTGTTTGTTTGTTTTTTCTTCTGGGAATCCAATCCATGACTTTGGGCATACTAGACAATCACTCTACCTTTAAGCTATAACTTGTACCAGATTTAAGCTTTTCTTTTTTTTTTTAATTTTCATTTTTTTATTGATGCTTTGTGTATTTCATACATCATTTTCCAATTCAGTTCAGGCATATTTCCCCTTTCCCTTCCCCCCACCCCCACCCACCCACCCCTCCAGATCATGCATTCTGCCATAACTGTCCTGCACCTTTAACTCATTTTTTTTTCATTTTTTTACAATAAGTGATAATTTATGAGTACAAGCATTCTTCATGTAAAACCAGTTTACAAGCAGTTGTGCCCAAACCCACACAGCGCATGGGTCCCACCATCCAGCAAGGGGGGGGGGGGGTTGTATGTTCAATCAAGTTGATCAAATGAGTGTCCAGGCTATATTGCTGTAGTTTCACCATTCACCCCAATCGCAGCCCTTACATTCTACTGCGCCCCCTCTTCTGCAGATTGTTCCCTAGGCTTAGACAAGGGGCACAGGTGGATGAGAAGCAAAAGTCTACTTTCTCTGGAGCGGTTGTCTTGGACTTGGTCAATTCTGGCTGTTTCCTTTCTGGGCCGACAGTTTGTCCAGTATTAACCTTTCGATCCTACTAATGAAGTACAAGCAATTAGATATATAGGTATTTAAACAGTAGTAATTTGTTGGTAGGTTACTTTGGTATAGACACAATGTTTGGAAATAGTATATTAACATAATTACATTTTTTCTGTTAAGTATGACAGGGTCTTCTGTGGTTATAACATCTCCTAACCAAAAAGGGATGTAAGCTTGTGCATCGCTTGGGTTATTCCTCCAAGGAGAGAGCTAACAGCCAATTAGATTTGGGATATACAGGCATATGGCTGCCTCTGCTGCACAGTATTTCCAGGCAGGTGAGGTGTAGCTGGTGCTGACGGAGGAGTCTTGCTTGACTCAAGGAGACCCATATTTGCTTTATTGGTTTAGTGGCCTTTGGTAACACTCTCTGGTATTCCAGAGACCAACTGTACACTTGCATGTGTGGTCTCAATACATCTTTCCCGTGTTAACGTCAGGTCATTTAGAGGCTATATTAGAGAGACTAAAATTTAGTCATTCTCCCCCTCCCCCATACTTATCATCTCTGATGTTAAGCTTTTCAAAGAGACATAAGTATGGGGGAGGGGGAGAATGACTAGATTTTAGTCTCTCTAATGTAGCCTCTAAATACAGTGTTTTTAGATTAAAAGAAGAAATGGTGGAAGCACTCATCATTTTTGAGACGGGGTATTACTAGGCTGCTCATGTTCATCTCGAAGTCTTAGGCTTGCACAGTCCTCTAGCTTCAGCCTCATGAGTATCTATAATTTCAGTATCTGCTTTGTTGCTAGTTTGTTTGGTTGGTTGGTTGGGGTTTTTTGGTGGTTTTGAGACAGGGTCTCCCTATAGCCCCAGCTGTCCCAGAACTCACTCTGGAGACCAGGCTGGCCTTGAACTCACAGAGATCCGCCTGCCTCTCCCTCCCAAGTGCTAGGATTAAATGCGTGCGCCACCACACCCAGCAATCTGCTTTGTTTGTAAAGGCTGTAGCTGGGCTGGAGAGATGGCACAGTCAACAACTGTGGTATATGAGTTGTCACCTCATATTCTGCACATCAGTAATTATCTATCTTAAATATACTTATAAAAAGTCCCTCTTTAAACACTTTTCAGTAACTATTAGGCTATCTTTTTATAAACAATAAAAGATCAATACCTCACAAATATGACCCAAATTAGTAAAATGCTTTGGAAATATGCTATTTAGTTTGAAAAACCAAGAAAGTATATTTGGTGATAACTATCTAGGATACTCCTATATCTATTTGGCTACATTTCTTCTTTGTTCTATACCTCAGAGCTCTGCCATAGGCCTGTATTTTCAGAGAAGGAAAGAAAACTCCAAAGATTCTTAATTAAAGAAAAAAAATATAAAAAGAATAAATGGCACTTATCTTTGACTTTTCAACCTGCCATTTCCTTTGTCTTCTAGTGTCTAGATTCTATACCCAGGTATAAAACAATAATGTCATGTACATGTCTATCAGACATCAGTCTTCCCACAATACAGAGTATGGTTCATTAACTTTTTCAACTTTAATCCTGCATCTGTAATGAATGCTTTCTCTCCATAAGTTTTGTACCCACCCAAGATATAAAGTTGGGAGACATTTCAGAGTCAATGCCAAACACAACTCAGTCCAAGTGCTCTGTATTCCCAATTTCCAGTTCCTTCCTATCTATTCTCAATGCCATTATATAACTAAGATCATTACCACTATTCATTTGAGGTTACAGTATCCTACACCATTTCTGCTACCAGAATCTCTTCCTTCCTTTTCCCTGCAGTAGAAGTTAGTGCTCTAATGTATCTCCTGCTTCAAAATCCTCCACAAGTTTTCAAATACTTCAGTCTTTGGAGACAATGAAAGGATATCCAACATGATACCGAAAGCCTTTAACATGATCAAAAACACTGATCAAGCTGCTTTTCCATTTGTCTCAAACACTGAAATTTCCTCATATCACAATCTTAAAAGATCAGGTTTCTCATATCTATATATTTTTGCTCAAACAATTTTTACAGTCAAAACCCAATATCACCCACTATGACCCTAGGATCTTTCTGTAACAAAAAACATCAGATACCAGACTGCAAAATTTACCAGAAGGGGTTAGGAGAACAGAAATATCAATTATTAACTTATAAATTATAACTTAAAAGGTTTCTGTCCAAATATGAAAAATATATATATAATGACCTTTACCTTTGTGTGAGAAACAAGAACTTTTTTCCATACTGGCCGCATAAACTGTTTTATTATACAAATTGGTTTCCTATTTCAAAACCACAAATACTACCTTTGAACACAATCTTAATAGCTACAATTAATTAGATAAGCCTATTTATAAAGCAGCACTATACTGACACACTGCTTCTACAAACCTCAATGAGTTTTAAAAATCCTATAGAAAGAAATGATTTTATCTTTAAAAAATGTGAAATACTTCCTGATTAAAATTCCTATGGGAAGTAATCTATCCATTCAAAAAGGCAAATCTGCAAAACAAACATACTTATCCAAACTGTGGCAAAGACTGAACAGTAGTAAAAACTAGCATAAACTACTTAGTTCTTAGATAAAATACATAAAGGCCAACTACTTCACAAAAATAATTACTACTTAAAGATGATCAAAGAATATCCTGGGGCTAGAGAGATGGCCCAGTAGTTAAGAGCGCCTACTGCTCTTGCAGAGGACCCTGGTTCCATTCCCAGCACCTACATGCTGGCTAAGAACCATCTTTAAGCAGGGTGTGGTGGTGCATGCCTTTAACCTAGCACTTGGGAGACAGAGGCAGGCGGATCTCTGTGAGTTCAAGGCCAGCCTAGTCTACAGAGTGAGTTACAGACCAGCTGGGGCTATAGGAATCCCTGTCTCAAAAAAAAAAAAATCGTTATGCAAATTACTTAAGATACTCAGGATCCAATAGTCAAATCTCTATTAACAGTCTAAAATAATAAACATATTCTGTCCTATCAAGAGATGGAGATCAACACCCTCCCCAAAAAATCATAACAATTTAAAATTCACAGTAGTAATATACAAATGCTTCATGTATTATGAATTACCAAATTCCTACAAAAACTATATGCAAAATACAGCTCAGGGAAAATCAATTTCCATCTTTTTTTTTTTCCTTATCAATGCTGGAGACTAAAAGGCCAAGCATTCTACCACTGAGCTACATTCCTACCTCTTAAGTTTTGTTTAGACAAGGTCTTACTAAGTAGCACACCTACAAGTTGGCACAGAACTTACCATCTTCCTACTCTACCTTCTGAGTACTGCTAAGACTACAAATATGTACCGCTATACAGGTAATGTCTACCTTTAATAAATGCTATTGTGATAAGTTCATATCTTAAATATTGATAGATTATTTATGGTAAAAGTGAGCTAACTTTTCAAAATACACAATATATAAAATTTAAAGGATACTGATCTGTCTGTGGTCTTCGAAAGTTCTCTGGAAGATTGGCTTCGTAAAGTAGTCTTGCTTTGGTATTTCCCATATCTTGCATGCACTGGAATAAAAAAGATGTCAAGCCTTCTCATTACTCACACCAACATTAAAAGGTAATTCTGAGAAATATATATAAATCCTAAGTAACATTATTTCCAGGATATATTCTTCTCCTTAAAATAATAATTTAAATTATAATTATAAAGTTACTTATTCAAGCTCCAAACAAAGAGGCATTATATTTAATCCTTCACTTTTCCAACACAAATGAATCCACTATTTTGTTGTTTTTTTTTTTTTGTCTTTTCGAGACAGGGTCCCTGTAGCCCCAGCTGTCCTGGAACTCACTCTGTAGACCAGGCTGGCCTTGAACTCACAAAGATCCACCTGCCTCTGCCTCCCAAGTGCTAGGATTAAAGGTGTACACCACCATGCCCAGCTTGAATCCACTATTTTTCAAATATTTTTTCGATGAAAACATCCTACCTTTTTAATCACTACTTCTTGAAACTGAAATTCCAAGGAGTTTCTGGGCAGTTTTACTATTTTAAAAAATAACCAGGCATGATATTGCATGCCTTTAATCCCAGAACTTGGGAGGCATAGGCAGGTGGATATCTGTGAGTTCTGGCCAGCCTGGTCTACATAGTAAGTTCCAGGCCAGCCAGGGCTACAATTATCATAAGCCTTTTGAGATTCTCTTGAAAGTCTTAATCTTAACCTCCAAAAAAAAACACAAAAACAAAACAAAAAAGAAAAAAAAAAGTGTTCATCACCCTACCCCCCACAATTACTTCTGTACTTAGTGGCTCAGTTTTACATAAAAGTTCAGGTGTGCACAGAATACTGCTATTGTTTAAAGGAGCGTTCCCCAAAGGCCATGTGTTGGGGGCCGGAAAGGTGGCTCAGCAGTTAAGAGCACTAGCTGCTCTTACAGAGCAACACTTGAGTGGCAGGTAAAAACCATCTGTAATTCCAGTTCCAGAGGATCTGACATACTCTTCTGACTTCTGTGGGCACTTGCACAACACAGGTGTACTTAAACACCTGCAAGCAATACACTTATACACATAAAAAAAATAAAATATTTTTAAAGTCCCTATGTTTAGGGGTAGTCCCTAGAATGACACTATTGGGAAGCAGTAAAACTTATAAGTGGAACATCACGTTGGGTTCTTAGGGGACTATAAGGACCCCAGCCTCTCTTGGTTCATGATATAAATAGTTTATTCCACCATGAGGTCCCTACTAAAGTAATAGGGCCCAATCATAGAATGGAGGCTTCCTTTTCTCCTACAAGTTCATTGCCTCAGGCACAGTATACACAAAACTTACTGAAACAAGCCTCCTCCCTAAAAATCTAAGAACTATTATTCAACAACTATAAAATAGCCATTTTATAGTTGTTGAATAATAGTTCTTAGATTTAACTGTCTTGAGCCTTCCTATCATCTACAAAGGATAGCTTGCCAAATAGTATTTCCTTAATATTTTATTACATTGAATAGTAAATGTAAAACTGAAAAAGCATTATATTATTATATATTTTACAGACAACTTTAGTTCCTTAACTCTTTTCACTGGCAGAGAAATTCAACCTTTATAATGTGGAATCTTTTTTTTTCTTTATTTCCCAGACATGAACCCTACACCCTTGAGAAAACAAATCTAGCTTTAACAAATACCTGATGCTGACCTTGGTTGTAGCTCTCAAATGTACACAGAATTATCTTCCTTCGAATAAAAATAGCCATAATTCTTTTCAAAACTAAAGCCTTATACAATCACATCTGGATAACTATTCTACCAGAGTAAACAATATTCCTATTTATCTTCTATATCATACCTTTCCCTGACAAAGTGAAGAAACTGAGGGTGGAGGGCGTTAGTAAAAGGGATGATAAACTGAAAAAGAATTAAGGATTTTTATTATTTAGCCTTTAATATAAAATGGAAACTAAGTCTAAAGTAACTTAACTTTTAAAAAAGTAAAATAGGGCTGGAGAGATGGCTTAGTGGTTAAGAGCACCGAATGCTCTTGCAGAGGACCCGGGTTCGATCCCCAGCACCCACATGGCGGCTGAAAACCGTCTTTAACTCCAGTTCCAGGGAAATTAGACGCCCTCTTCTGACCTCCATGGTCCATGCAGACAGAACATTCATACACATACGAAAATAAATAAAAAAAAAATTTTTAAAGTAAAATAAAAACAATAATTCTGAAAGTACAAGCAAGGTCAAAGGGCTCCATTGTGCCATGATGAATACAGCATGAATTAGTACAGATACAGTTAATGTGTAATTCTGTGTGTAAAGAGAAACTAAGAAACTTCTAGTATACTTCACTCTTGTTGAAAACAGAAAACATATTGTAATTTGGAAGCAGAGCCAAACAAGTTATCAAGTTATAAATACACTGAACATTTGGAAAGCAGTATATTCAAAAAGGAAAAGGCCTCACGATACACAATACCTATAAGTAACCAAAAAAGTGCTCTAGATACATACCGTTCACTGAAACTGTGAAGGTAAGAGAACTTTTCTATCAAGAAAGCAAGAATGCCCAGAAATTTTGACAGGTAAGTTAAGACCAAAAGTACAATCTATTAAATATACTATGTCAATAATCAGTTACATTGCTAAATATTTTAATATCTCTGAAATAAGAATGCACTGTATAATTGATATCTTTCAAATGACAGCTCATTTTCTCTTGCTAGTCCATAAAAATGGACATGCTTCTTACAATTATCAATATCTTACACTGAATGAGTGAGTACAAGTATACATGTTTATTTAATACATGTCAGCAAAGTTTCATTTTGACAAAAAATAATTAGGATTAAGATATACATGTATGTAACAGTAAATTATCAAACACCATTCTAGTGACGTTATTCACTCCAATTAGACAGTAGGGAAAATAATCTGAAAGGAAAGAGGGAATATGAAATGAAACCACTGCAAAAAGTGACTTTATGAAGAAGCATGCATTTGTTTACCAGGATTGTGGGAAACAAAGGCTTAGTGACATCACAAATAGAGAACATTTTGTAAGAATAAGGAAGAAACTGGTATATTTAGTTTCTAGGTTCCTAAAACTAGAATAGACAGTAATGGAAGGGAGATCAGAAGTAGGTCAGTGGAGATGAAGATGAAAGGTTGAACAAACTGAATGTAAGGCAGCAAGGGACTTGAAAAGTTGTCATCTGGAGAGGTGACAAAGAATATGGTATAAGCCAGCTATCCTCAAAATTTCAAGATATCACAGATAAGAACTAGTGAATAAACTGCCCTCTAACTGGTAAAAGAAAATGTATTATGAAAGTACTGTCAAGCACTAGCCTCATACTCTACATGCATATATTTATTATGTGTGCATGTGTATATATACACATAACACATTTGCTTTTTTTTTTTGGTCTTTTCGAGACAGGGTCTCCCTGCAGCCCCAGCTGTCCTGGAACTCACTCTGTAGACCAGGCTGGCCTTGAACTCACAAAGATCCATCTGCCTCTGCCTCCCAAGTGCTAGGATTAAAGGCGTGCGCCACCACGCCCAGTCACATTTGCCTTTTTAAAATTTTAAACAACTAAGATAGGTATGATTAGACTGATTTTATAAATAAGGAAACTGAGGGGAATCCAACATCCTCTTCTGACCTCCGCAGCATTGCACGGCACGGGTGCACAAACCTACATGCAGACAGTACATTCATACACATAAAAAAATAAATAAAATTTAAAAATAAATAAATAAGGAAACTGAATCTGCAAGATGCTAAGTAACAGGCCTAAGATTATCAGTCTCTGCCACACCAACTCCAGCGTCGTCTGTGTGAGCAATGACGAAAGTCATAATAACAGACGGGAGATATGTGTCTTTCGAGGCTAAGCTCCCTGGTGGTCCCTGGCAGAATGCTCGGCCTTAGCTTCCAAGATCACAACGCACTACCAAGATGTTATGCTTTTTGAGTATTGGACTTTGCACACTGTCTTTTGATTCTTTTCCTGAGTTCAGCACAACCTCAGTCCCAGACAAGGGACAGTTAAATGTATCTGAAAATAAATCAGGCGAACAGAAGCTTCATGAACCTAAGCAAAACCATACAGAGAAACAGTATCTAAAGGCTCCTTTGTCCTAGAAGTCCCCACAAAGATATTATGAATGAAAAACATTACACTGAGTGATATCATAGGTCAGTTACAAATAATAAAAGTGTTTTTCCAGATTTAATAAAAATAAAGGCTCAGTCCCTTAAACAAAAAGCTACATCTGACAGAATTAGTAAAATAGAAGTCTTAGTTAGAGTTATGCATGTTAAAATGTAATACTTAGTTAGAGGCACATGGCGGGCTTCTCCTTTAAGAAAAACAGAAGTAATTAAGAGGCTTTCCCAGGCCTTGGCTTGAATTACAGTCTAAAGATAACAAAGCGGCCTTGGGAGGACGAGCTCCAGGAAGGATGAGAATAAGCCAAATTGGAACTTCAAAGAAAAACAAAGTCTCACATCTCATAAGACAAACTGTTCAGGGTTTGTGGTTTTATGACTGCTGTTTTGTTGCTTATCTCCCCTGCCAAGACAGCGTGAGCAGTATACCATGTGTAAGCACTTCTGATTGATGTGTAAAATTTATCTGGCTTGCTGTCCTTGGAAACCCAGGTGTGAGTTCCTTTAGCAATGAGCCTTTTGTGGTATAAGAACTTTGACTTGCTCTCAGTAAAGTGCACTAGATTCAAGACCACTCTGGTGTCATGTCTGTCTATACATTGCCGAACCTGTGCCCTCCTATCCAAGACCCTGTTTCCCCTGCAGTCAGAGGAAACCCCCCGCTGGGACAGTCTGCGGCAAGTCTCCATAATTCAACTCCAAAGAGAACCAACATAAACCACCAATAATTTAGATATTTCAGGTTTCATCTAACAGAACTAGTTCTATATGGCTTACAAACACCAAGCCCTTTGCTTCAAAGTCTCGGTTTTCATTTTACCAGTTAAGAAATTAGGACCTAAAGTAGCAATACAAGTTTGAGAGAACAACAAAAGAACTGAAAGGGGGGGGGGGGACCTCTGGAAAGACTCAGAAAAAGATGCAGGATATGTAGGGCAGAATGCAGGGACTTGGGTGGGGTGGGGGACATGGAAGGGGAAGTGACTCTGGATTCGACTGAGAAATGATGTATAACTTATGGAAAAAGTTTAATAACAATAAAAAAGATAAAAATAATAAAATATTTAAAAATGAGAAAAAAAGAAGTTACATGATTACTCCGTTGGGTACAACAGGATTCTCTCTCAACCCTTTCTCCATATGACAGATGTTCAAAATACAGATTCAGAAAATTTCACTTCAGAGTCAAACTTGTGAGACATGGTGTTGCATACCTTTAATCCAAAGGCAAAGGTAGGTCGTTCTCTGTGAGATAGAGGCCAGCCTGATCTATATAGAGTTCTGGGCCAGCCAAAGATACATAATGAGACCCTGTCTTAAAACAAAGTCAAGTATACTCTAACCATTGCCTTCATCGTTTAGTAGGGTTTGGGTTTAGATTTTGGACTGGGTTGGATTTGGGTTTGGTTTGGTGAAGATGACTCTGAACTTGATTCTCCCACCTTCACCTCTTGAATGCTGGAATTACAGGCATGCACCACTGTGCTCAGTTTTGCTTTCATTATTAAAATATTATTCCTCTTATTAAAAAAGCACTATTCCTTTTCTATGAAGATTCTCTCCTTTGCAATAGCAAAAGCACTTACAAAAAAAGGATAATTTCAGTTGTTTATTCTTTGGCAAATTTAGCTTTCTGGAGTTGATGCAAGAAAATCAGTTGGGGGAGGGGGAGCAGTATGTTTCTCTTAAGATAATAATGGCCACTGAAATGGCTCATTGAGTCAGGGTGCCTACCACCAAACCTGATGACCTGAGTTCAACCTCCAGGACCCACATGGTAGAGAAAGAGAAAAAACTACTGCAAGTTGTCCGCTGAACACATTCAACCACTGTGTACCCAGTCTATCCCCAATAAATAAATAAATGTAAAAAAGAATTTAAAGAGAAAAAATAAACATCATACTTTTAATTATTTGTAACCAGTAGGAGATATTAAGTTAGGGGTAACGAAGGAGCTTTCTTAACTTTTATAATCTAGTTTCTGAGAATCACTCCAAGCCTCAAGTACTGAACATCACTTTGAAAAACATGTTTTCAAACCTATTTTCACTTCTCCAGGAGGAGGAATTCTTATAAGGTTATTAAATAGACTATCAAAAATTCAAGCATACTAAGAATTTTTAATACTATCTTGTTTCAGTGAAGTTATGTCATTCCCTCCCTGTCAATGACTCTATTCTCTCAGACCTCAAATGTGAAAAATGGAAGACTATTAATTGCTAGCCATTATTTCCATGAAGTTTGTTTTTAAAATACTTTTTAAGAGATTAACTGAAGAAACTAGAGTTCATCTCAAAATTAAGACTTTAAGAAAACACAAAAGTCAAGTATCTAGTAAAAAGGAGATGTATTCATATTCTAGACAAACTAAGAAAGGATTTCAAGATCATAAATATGAAATCAACATCCATTTACTTTAAAAAACTTTGTATATTGAGGCAGAAGAGAACTACATATTTTCACAGTTATAATAAATGCCAGCTAAATAGGTCATATTTTAAAATTAAAGTTATTTAGTTTTCCCATAAAATTCATTCTGTTCTCTGGGTCATTAACTCAATGGGATAGTGCTATCCTAGCATGTGTCACACTAGGGGTCTGTCCTAGTTTGTCTTCCATTGCTGTGACAAAACACTATGACCAACACCAACTTGGGGAGGAAAGGGTTTATTCAGCTCACATCTCCTGGGTCACAGTTCATCACTTAGGGAGCCCAAGGCAGGAACTCAGGGCAGGAACCTGGAGGCAGAAGCTGAAGCACAGGCCATGGAGGAATGCTGTTCACTGGCTTGCTCCCCTGGCTCGTGCCCAGCCTGCCTTCTTATATGGTACACAACAACCTCCCCCCAGGGTTGCCACCACCATAGTGAAGTGGTGTGGCACCTCCTTCCACCATGCCTCAACAATTAAGGACCATATATACTCCACAGACTTGGCCACAGGCCAATACAATTGTGGAGCCTAATTCCCAGTTGAGGCCCTTCACCCAGGTGGTCACAGTTGACACTAAAAGCTATCAGGTAACAGGGGTCAACTTCCACATACCACGTTAAATTTCATATTTCTTCGTTTACCGACTTGTTATATGTCAAGGAAGATCGACCATTTTATATTTTCCCCCCTATCGGTCTTCCATCGAGGAAAGAAATGTCCTCTGTTAGCCCAGCTGGCCTGGAACTATTTTTTTTTTTTTAGGACCAGGCTCACCTTGAACCTCACAGCCACCATCCCGCCTCCCTAGTAGAGAATAAAGGCTTGTACCATCACGCCTAGCCCAAAAAATTCACTTCTTAACTTGAAAGAACATCTTCAGTGACCAAATAAGTAATGACGCTAATTCACCACACACCACATATTTTAGTTTAAAAATTAGATACAAAATTTGTAGCATTCAATACCCACACAGCTTAAGAGGGATGGCTTCCCCCAAACTGTTATCTGAAAGTGCCTGCGGTTGACAAGACACATGGAGATAGCGCTTGCGTTTAAGGAGCACTCACTATTGATTCCAAATGACCCTGAGTCTGTTTTTATAATGCCACTACTGAGTAGCATCACAATCCACCTGTAACTCCAGCTTGCAGCCAACAATGTGAATGTCTCTGCACTCTGCGAGGCCCCACATGGAATTCACATACCTGGCTATAATATATATAATTATCTATATATTATATATATGTATATCCAGCATATGGCTGGCATATATATCGATATAATCTAGTACCTCTGGATGAGTGGTGGCATGGAAGGCCTTTTCCACCTTCCTGCATGGACGCAGATAATAAACATTGGATGTCGATGTGATCTTGCAACCCCCAGCACTGGGGAGATAGAAAACATTCTAGGTCCCTATGGATTGTACGGGCCATACGAGTCTGCACCTAACAACATTCCATGGACCAGTGGGAACAAACCCGGTTTCTACTAAAACAAAGTCTTCCTTTCTTGGGTGGCTATCTGAAAATACACTTACCCAGGGTTTGGCCATGGTTATCAACATTTACCCTCACACTACACGCATACAAGGCAAAATCAGCCTGAAAACAAAGTACCAGTCTGACGGAGCCAAACATAATTAAAAAAGACCAGTGACAGGATCTGGAAATTCCAGGTTGCAACTGATTTATTTCTCTCGCGAAATAATATTTGCGTATAGTGTTGTCTAAAATTCACTTGTTATTATATGTGTAGATCCCGCACAAGAGACATAAAAGTAAGAAAAGATAAAACAAAAACAGAAAAAAGCACAGGCAAAAGTGTTGAGCCGTTTTTCTTTTGTGCGATTTAAACATTCATAAATTTTTGAAAACAGAACTAACCTAGAGTTCATGAATTTCTATCCATCCTATCTTAAATAATAATCTGGAATATAGTTCTAGGCTCAGCAGCTGCGTATAATCAACATGATTCCTACAATTCCTCCTTTTTTGCATATCCCCTTATGCTTACTACATTCCTGTCCTACCTGTCCATGGAATGTTGCTGGAACTTCATTACTGAGATGCTAAGATGTACCTAGTCAATAATGTTAACAGTAAAACTAACTTTTGTGCTAAGGTGTTATTTCAGAAGTTACCTGCATAGCTTTCACAATTTTTATGTACTCACCCTTTGCAGTATACTGGTTGCTTTTTTTCAGGAGTAGGGTGGGGAGTAGGGTGTGTACAAAGGTGCACTCACCCATACACGCACATGGGTAATCAGTGGTTGACACTGTGTGCGCTAGCTCTCGGGCAATGACTCCTTTTTTTTTTTTTTTTTGATAGGATCTCTTACTAAACTGGAACTGGCATTTGATTGCCTATACTGGCTGGCCAGTCTAGTCAACACTAGCTCTCTGTGTATATCTACTCTGCAGTGCTGAGGCACAGAACTTCTCCTCATGCTTATAGAGCAACATGTTACCCGTTAGGCCATCACCCCCAGGTTTGGCTTGCCTTTTGAAACTGACATAAATCAGGGCTGGAGAGCGTATGTCTGAATTAAGACCATTGTCTGTTCCTACAGAATAACCCTGTGTTCAATTCCCAGCCACCCCTTATATGTCTAATCAACTGTCTAACTTCCACGCTTCACCCGGCAGACTCTAACAACCCCGTCCTTCTTCGGCAGCGCATTCACATGCAGCGAACTCCCCACACTTACGATGCCCTATACAACAAGAAAATAATTTATTAAATTTTTTGTTAATCCACGATTGCGCCATTCTTTATCCTAGCACTGGGAAGCAGAGGCTGGCGGTCCTCTTGGTGACACTTTTATGCAGGCTTTATGCAAGGTCTTCTCTACCCTACAATACATAGCGTTACTCTTGGGCAGCTGTGGGCTTGCAGTGACCGCCTTGTCTCAAAATAGGGGAGGAGGGACATTTGATTGTTTAGAGTGGTGTTGATTTGCATTTCATTAATAAAAATAGGAAATTGGCCTCGGGCGTTCTCTTCCCCTTCCTTCCCCGTTGGCGCAGCCCCCCCTTTTAATTATTGCATCGGGAGGGCAGAGGCATGTTGATCTCTTGAGTTCAAGGCCCAGCATGGTCTACCAGAGTGAGTTCCAGGACAGCTGGGGCTACAGGGAGACCCTGTCTCGAAAAGACCAAAATAAATAATAAATAAATAAATAAATAAATAAATAAATAAAATATATATGAAATGAATTTTCTTAGCTTAGGACAGAATTTCTAATAATTTCTGAAATGGCTCTAATCCTACTTCTGCCACTTTGTGCTATGTATTTTTTTAAATACTTTATTATGTTTTGCTGGGTGTGGTGGTGCACGCTTGTAATCCTTAGCACTTGGGAGACAGAGCCAGGTGGATCTCTGTGAGTTCAAGGCCAGCCTGACCCACAGAGCAAGCTCCAGGCCAGCTGGGACTAAAGGGAGACCCTGTCTCAAAAAGACTCCAAAAAATATTTTATTATTTTTATGTATAAGTATATTGCTTGTATGTATGTAAGTGCACCATGCTATGCAATGCCCACGGAGGTCAGAAAATGACATATCAGATTCCACATGAACTGGAGTTCTCTACAAGAGCAGCCAGTGCTCTTAACTGCTGAGCAAACACTCTAGCCCCTGTACTATGTAATTTTACAAAGCAGCATTCTTAGTACTAATGACTATAAAATCAAATTATCCAAACAATTCTGTTGGAGACACTCTGGGTCATATATAATCATATAATCAACTTAAGATTTACTTGTTTATATAAAAATAAACAAGTGGTTCACCTCATTATCATGCAAATCTATTGTCTTTAATACTGTTAAATAGTAAAATCAAATATATAGTAAAGAACTATTTTTCAAATAAATATCCTTATGACTCAGCATCAGTAAATGTTTGACATATATGCCTATTTTATATACCTATAAACTCAAGACCATATAATATTTCATGGACAAACAGTGATCACAAGTGAAAAGGGATTAATAATGGGCAGGAGAGGTGGTTCAGCAGTTAAGAGCACTTACTGCTCTAGCACAGCATCAATTAAGTTCCCAGCACCCACATCAGGTATAACTCCAGACCCAGGGGATCCAAGGCTCTCCTCTGGCCTCCACAGGTACCCACACACAAACAAAATAAAAACAAAGCAAATCATTTAAAAGAAAACTTATAGGAAAAGTTTAAGAAGCTCTGATCTAGTGGGAGCTTGGCTCAAGTATGTAAGCCAGATTTGAATTATAAAGAGGAAACTTCCTCCTCTTACTAAGAACAACAAAGTTTTCTGATAGATCAAAAAGATTATGAACCAAAAAAAAAAAATTATGAACCAAATCAAAGGTATAAATTTCAAAATACCTCATCCAAATATATCTTACACTCAAAATAGATTCGAAGCATATTCATGAATTTATCACACCTTTTCCCAATACCATTAGTGGGAACACTACAGCTACTAAAGATTGAAAGCTTCTTAAAAGTTTAATACATTTTACAGGAGACAGGAAGCTACTTGCTCTATTATTATCTATCCTTAATTTAAAAAAAAAAAAAAACAAGTCAGATTTGGCCTCACATAAATGTATGTTTTTTTTTTTATTTTATTTATTTTCGTATGTGTATAAATGTACTGTCTGCATGCAAGTTTGTGCACCCGTGTCGTGCAATGCCGCGGAGGTCAGAAGAGGGTGTCGGATTCCCCTGGAACTGGTCCTGGAATTGGAGTTTTCAGACGGTTCTCGGCCGCCATGTGGGTGCTGGGGATCGAACCCGGGTCCTCCTGTAAAGAGGGTACCGCCAGGCCATCTCTCCAGCCCTGTTTGTTATTTTTTAAAAGAATATATTATTTTAGCCTGGTCTACAGAGTGGTTCCAGGACAGCTGAGGCTACGGAGACCCTGTCTCAAAAACAAGACCAAAAAAAAAAAAAAAAAAAAAAAAAGAATATATTATTTTCTGGGCATGGTGGCACATGCCTTTGGAGGCAGAGGCAGGAGGATCTCTGTGAGTTCAAGGCCAGCCTGGTCTACAGAGCGAGCCCCAGGACAGCTGAGACTAAAGGAAGACCCTATCTCAAAAAGACAAAAAAGAAAAGAATATAAAAGAAAAATGAATTCTGGTAGTGCCTGGATAAATTCTTCCTGTCAATGGACTCACCTCTACTACCACTTGAAATTTTCCACAATATAGTTCTCTATCTTCCTCTCAAATGCCAGGAGGATTTCTTGCATTACGAACAAGCTTTCAGGACTGGTTTCAAGAGGTTTTGAATTTCCAGCTGCTGGAAAAGAAGGGCCACCATTTTTGGTCTCGGGAACTCCTTGGAAATATTTAAAAGAGTCTATTCCTTCAGTTTCATGAAACTGGAGAGGGGAGGTTGTTCTCTTTTGTTTTAGTGTTTAAAAGAATACACAACACAATTTTTTTTAGTCGTGGTATAGAATTAGAGGTACTAATTTTCATACCTTTTCAGAATTTTATGATGGTCTCGAATCTTGAAATAACTGTATTTGCTAATTATTATAAACTCAAAGTATACATTCTTTTTAAATAGAAAAGTCACGTAAATTAAATATCATGACAAAAATAGAAAAATTTTATATCATGACTCTTGTGTTATCTCTACTAGGTGTGAAATTCACACCACTTAAAGTCTAGAAGAAAACCATGACTTTAATCCTACATACTAAAGGCACAATTCAGAAGTTATCCTAGTCTCTTCATTCTTTCAGAAGTATTAATAATTTTTTTCCTCCTCAATATTTCTCACAGGTTTCTTTCATTTATCACCCCCACTACCAACCCCATCAGCTTAAAATCTAACCACCAATTTCCTAGTTTTTTGCAGGAACATGTCCATCCAATTTATTTATTTTATTTATTTTTTTTTTTGGTCTTTTCAAGACAGGGTCTCCTTGTAGCCCCAGCTGTCCTGGAACTCTCTCTGTAGACCAGGCTGGCCTTGAACTCACAAAGATCCGCCTGCCTCTGCCTCCTAAGTGCTAGGATTAAAGGCGCGTGCCACCACGCCCGGCTAATATATTATTATATATTACCTTCTTAAAAACAACATGAGGGGCTGGAGAGATGGCCTAGCGGTTAAGAGCGCCGACCGCTCTTACAGAGGACCCGGGTTCGATCCCCAGCACCCACACGGCAGCCGAAAACCATCTGAAACTCCAATTCCAGGAGAACTCCAGTTCCAGGGGAATCTGACACCCTCTTCTGACCTCCGCGGCATTGCACAACACCGGTGCACAAACCTGCATGCAGACAGTACATTCATACACATACATAAATAAATAAAATTAAAAAAAAAAAACAAACATGAAGCCTGGTGTGGTGGCGCACGCCTTTAATCCTAGCACTTGGGAGGCAGAGGCCGGCAGATCTTTGTGTGTTCAAGGCCAGCCTGGTCTACAGAGTGAGTTCAGGCCAGCTGGGGCTATAGGGAGACCCTGTCTTGAAAAAAAAAAAAAAAAAAAACGTTTTTCAACTTACAATGTTCTAAGGGTTCCCTATTCTGTTCCTGACTCTATCCTAATCACTTTTTTTTTTATCCTAATCACTCTTAAGATTTAAACTAAACCAATCCCAGCTATAATGTTCACCTTCATTACCTATGACACACATAACCAAACTTAGCACTAAGGTCATAGAACACATCTTACTTTCTCAAATAGAATGCTTTTTCCATTATTCTGTCTCAAGATCCTCTTCTTATAACAGTGTGGTTTGAGTATTTCATAAATAAAGTTTACTGTAAAGCAATGAGAATTTTTTTAAGTGTTAAAAATTTACCACGACTACATACTGTAAGAAAAAAATAAAAAGCCAATGCTAAACTAAGGATGTGCTGAAGATCATTCACCAGGTAGTTAAGAGACCTAGAACAAAAACCCAGTCCTGCAATCCTGCTGTCTTCTATTATTATTATATTCACAACACAGAAGAGAGCATCATGACCACAAGTCTAAAACATGACTTGCAGTGAAATTAGTAAGAATTTTAGATGACCATTCATGCACATGTTTAATACATCTAACATTTCCTATCAAATACGTTACTCTACATGGGGATTTAAGTACTTGTCTTCAAATAACTTACGATGTCTTTAGGTATGCTCTCTAAATCTACTAGGTTAGGCAGCATAGATTGAAATGAAGTAAAATTTTCCTTTAAGAACTATTTTTACATCCGGACATGGTGGTGCACGCTGTTAGTCCCAGCACTCAAAAGGCAGAAGCAGGCTGATCTCTGTGAGTTCAAGGCCAGCCTGGTCCATATAGCAAGTTCTAGGACAACTAGGGCTACAGGAAGACCCTGTCTCAAAATAGATCAAGGTTCAATTCTCAGCACCCACACAGCAGAGGAATCTGACACCTTCTTCTGACTCTGTGGGCATTGCACAACCGAGGTGAACTTACACACATATAGGCAGTACACATAAAATAAAAATAATAGATAAAAAAATTAATGTTCTGGGACTGGAGAGATGGCTCAGCAGTTAACAGCACTGACTGCTCTTGCAGAGGATCCAGATTCAATTTCCAGCAACCAAATGACAGCTAACAACCATCTATAACTCCAGTTCCAAAGGATCCAGTGCTCTCTTCTGATCTCTGCAGGCACTGCAAAACATGGGTACACCTATGTACCAATACGCTCATACCGATTAATTAAAAATAATAAACTATTTTATTTTATTTTTATTTTTTGGTCTTTCTGAGAGGGTGTTGCTGTAGGCCCAGTTGGCCTGGAACTAGCTATATGTAGACCAGGCTGGCCTTGAACTCACGGAGCTCCACCTGCCTCTGCCTCCAGAGTACTGGAATTCAAGGAATGCATCACCAAGCCCAGCCAGTAATAAACTATTTTTTTTAAAACAAGAAAGAAATTAATTTTCTAACACATATAGGTCAAATACTGTACTATCCTGGAGTTTTTAAACTAGATTTTTTTTTTCTTTTTTCTTTTTTTTGAAACAGGGTCCCTTTAGTCTCAGCTGTCCTGGAGCTTGTTCTGTAGACCAGGCTGACTTTGAACTCACAGAGATCTGCCTGCCTCTGCCTCTGGAGTGCTGGGATTACAGGCATGTGCCACCACGCCCAGCTCTAAACTACATTTTTGAAAAACAGCAAAAACTGTTTCTGAAACTTCCAGAATCTCCTCAGGGGAGAAAAATGGTGATTGGGGTGGGGGGGGGGATCACTCCATCATTCAAGTCTGGAGTTCAATCCCCAGCACCCAATAAACATTAACAGTATGCACTTGTTATCCCAGCACTGGGGAGGTAGAAACAGGATCCCTTGGTCTTGCCAGCTAGTAAACCTAGCCTGCTGAGCAAACCCCAGATTCCAATGAAAAAACTCTGTCTCAAAAAACAAGGTTGGTCTGTGTCCCTGCGATGTCCTTCAGGTGCGGATCTGCGCGCTGGGCGCACGAAGAGTCCCAGTCACACACGGTACTGCCTTTCTCCCTCAGAGCAGCCACTAATTCCCACAAGTTCCTTAGCTTGCATTGGGATTTCTTACCCACTTCCTCATGTCTATGCTGGGATTTTATCTGATATGAGCTTGCAAAGACTTGTGCAAGCTGTTACCACTGCTGCTAATTCATATGAGTAGCTGATTAGCTGTCTGGAAACCTCTGTTTCCTTGTGGTCATCCATCACCTCTGGTTCTCATATTCTATAAGCCATATTCAAAATTGAAAAAAAAAAAAAAAAGAAAGACGTTGAATTGGAACCCAAGGAACCGCAACCAAGGTTTTACTCTACCCACCCTCTCTCATACACACATACACAATAAATAAAAGTAATCTTTTTAAAAATTATGGGGATTAAAAAGTAAAGGAAAAGAAATGTCTCATCAGAATGAGCAATAGCAAAAAACCTAGCTCTAGTTTCATATCAGAGCATAAGAAAAAGTGTAAAAACCAACCATTCCCACAATGAATCTAAATCTATCAACAGATTAATGAATCCTTGCCCAAACAGACCAAAACTGTGACTCATGCCAAAACACACCAAAACTGTTACCTATAAAAGACAAAGATGAAAGATTATTTTAAAAAGGGCAAAAGAATGTTATGAAAAAAACAAATTAGAAAATTAGAAACATTCACAATTCAAATGACAGAACTCAGGAAGCATTAGAAGTAAATGTATTTCATAAATGAATATTAAATGTGATGGAACATGAGAAGTACATGTAAAAAAGAAAGGCCAAAAATTGGAGAGAAAAAAGGAGTTTGAATTTTTTTAATTTAAAGACAATTCAAAAGAAAGCAACAAATACAGGAATTAGACAAGGAAGATTCAATACAGGCGCAAACGCACACACGTATACATATGAAAAGTCACTTAAGAAACCTAAAATTATATATAAAATATTATAATGAAAGAAATCTCACTAAAACAAAAAAATAAAATTACATATTGAGCACATAAAATAACATTTGTCTTAAAGAAAAATCACTTTACATTTAAAAATATAGTTTAAACATAAAAGCACAAAAGGTACAGGACAGAAATACTGAACAAAAGAAAGCTTCAGTAAGTGACTGCAGTATATAAATTTGGTTACATTTGTTCACTACTAGGCCAAAAAAAAAAAAAAAAGATCCAGCTTTATCCTTAAGTTTTTCATAGATATATTAAGAAATAAACAGGGTTAAATTAGTTGTGGGGTTTTTTGTTGCTGTTGTTGTTGGGTTTTTTTTGGTATTTTTGAGACAGGGTTTCCCTTTAGTCCCAGCTGTCCTGGAGCTCACTCTGTAGACCAGGCTGGCCTTGAACTCAGAGATCCGCCTGTCTCTGCCTCCCAAGTTCTAGGATTAAAGGCATGGGCCACCACGCCCGGCCTCAAATTAGTTTTAATAATGTTTGCTACCCTTCAATTCACTATGTTCCTGTGCTGGCCTTGAACTTGTGATCTTCCTGCCTCAGACTCCAAGTGTTAACAGCTATTCACCATCTAACCTAGTTTCAAGTTTTTATTTTTAAAGAAATACAACTGTATGCAATTTTATTATACAAAACTAAGTGCTCTTAAATATTAAAAAAATCTATCAAAATCTGACATACATTTCAGAAAAAAGGAGAGCTTCTTATAATATATATAACCATTTTCATCCCTTACCTTCTTTGTATCCCAGTTTTACTGTTGAAAATGGGCACAATAGGACCATAAACATAAGAAATGTCTACAGTTCTAGTTGCCATTTTAGTCCAGTGAAATGTTTCAGTTATCTGGCAACATTCCTTTGCCCATGCTCTCTGTATTTGGCCTGATTAGCAATTCAAGTTGAGACCAAGGAAAACAATATAGCTTACTGATAAAGAGTGGTAAAGTCTCATGATTTTGGCTTCCACTGAGACAATTTGTTTTTTTTTAATTAAATTTATTTATGTATTTGTGTGTGTCCCATGAGTGTGGGTGAGGGGTGCATGCCTGGACATATGTGTGCTTTGACATATGTAGAAATCAGAGAACAACTTGTGGAGAATTGGTTTTCTCCTTCAATCATATGGATTACATAGATCAAATTCAGGTTTGGAAAACCAGTACCTTTACCCATTGAACACCCTCATCAGCCCCAGTTTGGTTTTTCTAAGCTCTGAATCTGATATCAAGACAAGCAAGTCAATAGTATACCATAGCTATTGCTAAGTTAAGCTAATATTACCAAGTTACTTCATAATAGGTCTTCCTACCAATAACTAGGTTGTAACAGAAATCTATACCCATTTTGCTAAATGACCGTTTCCCCTTTATAACAGAAACTATAAACAAAAAGTGCTAAAAAATATTTCTTTTGGAATGAGACAGAACATCTGTCCTTTGCATTTACCCTGAGAATCTTGTCACATTCTTTTGAATTAAGATTAAAGGAAAATATTATTCTTTGAGGCTGAATTAGACTTCAGGGAAAGTTGAATTATACTAACAGTGATACATGATTTTATTCAAGGGAAAGTAATGAAAATGTCAGATTGCTATGATAACCAAAGAGAACACAACTGAAGAATCTTAGAAATGGGGATTTTTCATCTAAACTAATCTCCACCTGCTCATTCAATGCTTAAACCTCAACCATACATTTCTAATTGCTGTCCACCCTCTTCACAAACCATTCCATTAATGATAAATGTACTATCTTTCAAGTGCATCAATTTTATTTTTGAATGGCTTGAAATACGGAAAAATATTGCCTCTCTAATACATTGTATATATTACCTTGGAACTTGCATGTACTAGCTTAAGTTATACTTGTGAGCCCACTGTATTTTTGGAGATTTTAAAGTACACAGGAACATGATGAGCAAAGAACAGAGATCTAGAAAATTCCTCACAGACATGCCCAGAGATATGTTTCCATTGTTCTTCTAAGTCCCATTAAAGTTGACAATCAAGATTTTTTTTTAATTTTTTTTTATTAATTTTATTTATTTATGTATGTGTATGAATGTACTGTCTGCATGCAAGTCTGTGCACCCGTGTCGTGCAATGCCGCGGAGGTCAGAAGGCGGTCTCGGATTCCCTTGGAACTGGAGTTCTCCTGGAACTGGAGTTTCAGATGGTTCTCGGCCACCTTGTGGGTGCTGGGGATTGAACCTGGGTCCTCTGTAAGAGCGGTCGGCGCTCCCAACCACTAGGCCATCTCTCCAGCCTGACAATCAAGATTAACCAATATATCATCCAATACTACCATAAGTAATTATTTTGCTTAGTACTCTCAAAAAGAAACTCATTTATACTCAATAGTACAATACATTAGACCCTCAGCTGTGTATCTAGAAACCAACTCATCACACAGAAAGATATTTCATGGCAATAATACTGAGGGTTTTGAGTAGTGAATCAATAGACTAATAGTACTGATTAACAAATTATTTGTTGCATGCTTTTTTAATTTTTTTTATTTTTTTATGTGTATGAATGTACTGTCTGCATGTAGGTTTGTGCACCCGTGTCATGCAGTGCCACAGAGGTCAGAAGAGGGTGTCAGATTCCCCTGGAACTGGAGTTAAAGATGGTTCTCAGCTGCCATGTGGGTGCTGGGGATTGAACCCCGGTCCTCTGCAAGAGCAGTCAGCACTCTTAACCACTAGGCCATCTCTCCAGCCCCTCAAATACTCTTTTTTAAAAAATATTTTCTTCCTCGACAAAACAATTTTTTAAATTAAAAAATTAAAACCAGGCATGGTGGTGCATGCCTTTAATCCTAGCACTCGGGAGGCAGAGGCAGGAGGATCTTTGTGAATTCAAGGCCAGCCTGGTCTACAGAGAGAGTGCCAGGACAGCTCGGGCTACAGAGAGACCCTGTCTCAAAAAATGACAAAAAGAAAAATAAAGAAAAAAAAAATTTATTTTCTATGTGTGAGTGTACTGCCTGCATGTTTGTTAAGTGCATCCTTGTTGTGCAATGACCATGGAGGCCAAAAGGAGGTGCTGGATCCCCTGGAACCAGAACTATGTTGTTAGCTGCCATGTGGGTACTGAGATTCAAATCTGGATCCTCTGCAAGAGCAGCCAGTGTTCTTAACTGCTAAGCCATCCTTCCAGACCCAAACTTTAAGTTTTGGGGGTTTTTTTGGTCTTTTTGAGACAGGGTGTTCCTGTAGCTCTGGCTGTCATGGAAACTCACTCTGTAGACCAGGCTGACCTTGAACTAACAGAGATCTGCCTGTCTCTGCCTCTGTGCTAGGATTAAAGGCGTGCGCCACCACGCCTGGCCTAAGATTCTTACACCTTTAAATGATTTAGTAACTTGCCAGGTATCTATTTCCTATTTCAAAGCCAACTACATCTCTGACGAGTAAACTGTACTCTAAATATACAGTTGTCTGCTTCAAATAGTCTGCTATTCAAATTCTCTAAGCAGCCTTATTAAGAAAAATATTTCCAAAGAACTGAAGTGTCCAATCATTACATGTCTTGACCTTAATTTAAAACAAACCATTAGGCTGGGTGTGGTGGCGTACACCTGTAATTTCAGCACTTGGGAAACAGAGGCAGGCAGATCTCTGTGAGGTCAAGGCCAGCCTGTTCTACATAGTGAGTTCCAGGACAGCTGGAGCTACAGAGAGACCCTATCTCAAAACAAAAGACTAAAATGGATGGAACTAGAAGATATCATGTTAAGTGAAGTAACACAGTCCAAGAAAAACAAACAACAAATGGTATCCCTCCTCTATGGATGCTACCACCTAGTACCTAGTTGTAAGGCAAAATGAGCAACATTAATGTTATATTCCTCGTGATCTGAAAACAACTGTGCTCTTATATTGTGAATCTCTAAACAGGTTCTAGAATTAACCTTTAAAAAAGTAAAATAAACCATTAAAAAGGGTATATACTTTTGTGTTTTATACCTCTGTAAGTCATTACAAACAGCACCTTGGATTTTTAATCTACACTTCATATTTTCTTGAAAAAGAATAACATTATGGCATCTGTAATTACCACATTTGCTACAGAGATGTTAAGAATAGTATTGTATATGAAATCTTCAAATGTTCTTTGATCTCATAAGTTTTCTCCTCCAGAAGTTTGAAAATATATAAAAGACCATCATTTCATTTCATGCCTTCACCAGTAAAAAGCTCAAAAATAATTTAAGACAAAACTAAAGTAATTACCCTTTACTTTATAGCCTAAAGAGATCTACCTATAAATTCTATCTTTACCTTATCCCAACCACCCAAGGTTTGGTTTTATTGTTTCTATTTTTTTTTTTTTTTTTNGGTAAAGGTGGTTTTTAGCCCCCATGTGGGGGCGGGGGGTCGAACCTGGGGCCTCCGCAAAAGAAGGCAGAGGTCTTAACCGGTAAGCTATGGCTCCAGGCTGGAAAATGCGAATTACTAAACAAAAAAAAAAAAAAAAAGACTGAGAGAAAGATGCAGGACACTTATGGCAGAATGCATGATCTGGGGTGGGGTGAGGTAGGGTAGGGGGGAGGGAATATGCCTGAACTGAATTGAAAAATGATATCTGAAATACACAAAACATCAATTAAAAAAAATGAAAGAACATGGGGTAATTAAAAAAATGTTTAACTACTCTGAAATCAGTATTTAGAGACAAAAAAGAAAAAAACCAAGGATTTAAAACTAACATAGACTCAAGAACTAAAAAGTAGTGAACTAATAAATGAAATACCATTCAAATTTTTGGTGTGGTAAATGCCATTTCAGTGTATACTTTTAATATTTATCCTTACATAAGGAGTAAATATTTTAAATCATTTTAGTATTTTGAACAATTTCTTGTTAATTTATGTTTACCTGTATCTGTTCTGGTGTCCATTGGTCTAGGTTGACTGACTTGACCCTGGATATATGAACCCCAAGATTTCTATGAATTCCAGCACATCTGATGCAAATAAACACACCAATATTCCAGGAAGCCCATCGGGGACCTGATTAAGGAAAGAAACAAGGACAATCAAGTGTGAATAGCAAAAATAAATGTCATGACTGCATGTCATAACTAGACAACTGTAACAGAAGCTTAGAAAAATCACATGCTCTGTTTTTTTCAAATCATACTGGCAATAGCTTGCTGTGACAACATGTACTGGCTGTACTGAAAGGTTATAAATCAGTCTTTAAAAAAACCTTACTCAGGAGGCCGAGGAGATAGCTCATAGGGTAAAAGCACTTGCTATACAAGCATTGCATACCTGAATCCAAATCCCCCACATCTATGTTAAAAGCATCCTTGTGCTGGGTGTGGTGGCACATGCCTTTAATCCCAGCAAAGGCAGAAGCAGGCGGATGTCTGTGAGTTCAAGGCCACCCTGGTCTATAAAGTGAGTTCAGGCCAGCTGGGACTGCAGAGAGACCCTGTCTCAAAAAGACCCCCCCCCAAAAAAAAAATAGCACCTTTGAATGGCTGAGGATGCCTGGTAACCTCGGCACTGGAGGGCAGGAGACAGGCAAGGTCTGCAAGCTCTCAGGCCAGCAAGCTAGCCAAAAAGTTTCCATTTCAGAGAGATCCTATCTCAAGGCAATAAGGTAAAAAGGGAGCCACAGAGGAAGATAGCATACTATATCCTACTCTGGCACACACAGGCATGCACCTGCACCCACGTGCATACATATATACATATATACATACATACACACATACATACACATACATACATACATACACATACCTTAATCATTGTACTAATCTTACTTCCTAGAAAATACATCCCTAAATCTAAGATTTTAAAACTACAGTTTTTCGTAAAGCATATTTGAACATCAGAAATAAAAAACACAAAATAATTCTGAATTATTCTAAATAAGATAGAACTTAAAACTTTAATAAAGAATCAAAGACTTTCACTTTTCAGATAGAACCTGGTTAAACTACCCTACAGCCTACTGAGTAGTTGAGATTAAATATATCTGGGCATGGTGTGCAGGCTTATAATCCCAATCCTGAGCTGGCTGGTAACACTGATAAAGTTTAATTCACAAATTAGGCACAAAAAGAGATCAACAATAACTAAAGAGCCATTATGATATAATAAAATGTGGTCATTCTTCCCTAATTTCTTTTATTGTACTGTACTGTATCTTCATACTTTCTTGTACTATACTGACCTGTACCTGTCATGTGATGATTTGAGGTACTTAAAGGAAACACTAACAGCTTTGTATTGGCCTATCCAAACTGACAGCATCAATACATTTGTGATTTGAAACTGTGCTGGATAGCGTTGGTGTCAACTTGACACACCTGGGTTGAGGGAGCCTCAATTGGGGAATTGGCTCCATTGGACTGGCCTGTGGCCACATCTCTGGAGTATTGTCTTGATTGTTGGGCAATGTGGAAGGACCCAGCCCACTATGGGTGGTGCCACCCTGGGCAGGTTGTTGTGTACTGTATAAGAGAGCAGGCTGGGCATGGGCCAGGGGAGCAAGCCAGTGAACAGCATTCCTCCATGTCCTGTGCTTCAGCTCCTGCCTCCAGGTTCCTGCCCTGAGTTCCTGCCTTGGGCTCCCTAAGTGATGAACTGTGACCCAGGAGATGTGAGCTGAATAAACCCTTTCCTCCCCAAGTTGGTGTTGGTCATAGTGTTTTGTCACAGCAATGGAAGACAAATTAGGACATGATGTACGAAATACACAAAGCATCAAGAAAAAAATGAAAATTATAAAAAAAAAGAAAAAGAAAAAGAAAATATAGTACCTAAAGGGACAGTAAATACCAAAAGACTTACAAATTTTGTGCTTGGGATATAAAGTATACTTATAAGGTACTTATAAAAACTTGAAACTTCTCCAATCTGCTGAATGCTTTAAATGACACATGCTCTGATGAAAATATTCAACAAGCAATTAAAATATAGGACTGAAGTTCAACCTGGAGAAGCTTCTTCAGTAAAGTTGAGACCCAGGATGGGAGAGATAGCTAAGCTAATTAAGAGCACTGGCTGTTCTTCCAGAGGACCCAGATTTAGTTCCCAGCATCCACATGGCAGTCAACAACCAGTTCCAGTTGATCTGACACCCTCTTCTGGCTGTTATGAGGCACTGCACACACATGGTGCTCTTATATACATGCAGACCAAACACTCCTATACATAAAATTCAAATATTTTTAAATAAATATATAGTTGCAATCGAAAAGCACAAAGAGCAAAAAAGTGGGGTACTAAGGTGGGGGCAAGGTATATGGTCAAGAGTGTCCAATGTTGCACAGCAGTCAAATAAAATGGGGCTAGAAAATACCATCTGGATATAATAACTGATAATTTGAGAGGTCACAGGTATCCTCATATACATTATGCAGAATGAGAGGGAAAAAATTCACCCTTATGAAAATCCTATTTCCAGCTTGTCATGGTAAGTATACACCTTTAATCCCAGCACTTGGAAGGCAGAGGCAGGCAACTTGGTCTACATAGTGGTTCCAAACAAAGCCAGCCAGAATTACATGATGAGAACCTATCTTTAAAAATGAAGGGGCTCCAGAGACAGAGCAGTTAAGAGTACATGCTTGCTCTTGTAGAGGACCCAGGTTCAGTTCCCAGCACCCATGTGGTAGCTCATAACCTTCAATTCCAGTTTCAAGGAAGGTATTTAAAGTCTGCTTCTGGCCTCCACATGCACTGCATACACATGATGCATAAACACAATAAATAAGTAAATAAATAAAATAAATTCCTATTCTCAGATTAAATTCTCACCATTTCAATCTTCAACATCAAATCTTTAAAACATAATTCTTTTATTTTCAGGTATATTGTTTCCATGACCATGCTGATCTTGATCCTTCTTAAACTGTTATTTTTCACAACTCCAACTTAAATCATCTAGGAGCAAGAAGAACTGACTTTGATTTCCCTTGAATATGTCTCAATTATCTTTTCTTGGCACTTTACTTCATACTTTCTCTTGCCTAGAATGTTCTGCTTGTGGCCATAAAAAAAAAAAATCTACCCCCTCCGTAATACATAGGTAAGGTCCTATCATCTCCTTAAAGCTTTCTCATAAAAGTATCTACAGCTTAGGATGGTTTCTTCTCATATTATTTAAAGCAACAGGTCCTTCCAATTCTTTCATTTACTAGTGTCTTTCAAATAAGATAGCTGATTTCTCACTGGGGAAGCTTTATATATGGCCAGCAACTGATCCATAGTTTTGTAAAAAGGATAAGGAGGTAGGAGAGGAGAGGGGAGGGGAGGAGTGTGGGCACAAAACTTTCATTCTGCAGCTAATTGTTTTAGCTGTCTTTCTGAGAAACAATTACTCCTTTTTTAATGTTTTTTTTTATTTTATTTGCCTGCATATATGTTTAGTGCCCCTTTTCTAAGCCTAGGGAACAATCTGCAGAAGAGGAGGCATGGTAGAATATAAGGGCTGCAATTGGGGTGAATGGTGAAACTACAGCAATATAGACTGGACACCATACCATGTAAGGCCCAAGGTCAGAAGAAGATGTCAGGCCCTATGGAACTGGAATTAAAGATGGCTGTTAGCTGCCATGGAGGTGCTGGTAACCAAACCCAAATCTTCTGTCCAGCGTTCTTAACTGCTGAGTCATCTTTCCAGCCTCAACAATGGTTTTCTTGATAATAAGGGCTTCATTTATTGATCTTTGTGTACTATAAGACAAGCAAAATATTGGATGTAAAAACTGGGGCAGTCTCTAGTTTACAAATGGCAGCAAAGATTTTGAATCATCTAAACTGCTGCTGTAATATTGCTAAAAATGAGTTTTTCAAGGAAGCTACCAACTTACTGAACATGTCAGACATTTTTTAATGTATTTCCAAATATACAGTCTAGAAAACCTAATAAACATGTGGGGATGATAATATTAGCACTCCATTCTACAGACTAAGAAACTTGGGCTTAAAAAAAAAAAAAGTACAGAAGAGCCAGTAAGATTGCTCAACTGGTAAAAGTACTAAAGTACTTGCAGTGCAAGTCTGGTAACCAGAATCAATTCTGCAACTTGTGATCTCACCTCCACACACACATAAGCCCACTCCCAACAATACTCTTTTAATCAATAAAACTGTCACTTAAAAATAAAAGAAAAAAAATGCTAGAAAGCAGGTCTCCAAATGTAACTCCTCTGGTGATTTCATAATTCCAAACAAAATTCTTTACACTTTTTTTTTTCTTTTCAAGACGGGGGTCTCCCTGTAGCCCCAGCTGTCCTGGAACTCACTCTATGGACCAGGCTGGCCTTGAACTCACAAAAATCCGCCTGCCTCTACCTCCCAAGTGCTAGGATTAAAGGCGTGCGCCACCATGCCCAGCACACTTCCTTATTGACTACTTTTTTTTAATCTTTGAAATGCCAAGTCACTTACTGTTGAAACAATTACATAAAGACACAAATCATTTTTATCCATCCAGAAGTATCAATGCTTCACACTTTATTTTATACTCGATTTCTTTTCTTAAATTTTTTATTTTATTTTATTACTTTTTATGTGTATGAGTGTACTGTCTGCATGTAGGTTGGCACACCCATGTCGTGCAATGCCACCGAGGTCAGAAGAGGGCGTCGGATTCCCCTGGAACTGGAGTTAAAGTCGGTTCTTAGCTGTCATGTAGGTGCTGGGAATCGAACCCAGGTCCTCTGCAAGGGCAGTCGGTGCTCTTAACCACTGAGCCATCTCTCCAGCCCCTGATTTCTTTTCCTATTACATTCAAGATTTGAAGCAGTAAAAATGGGATTTGGTTAATTTTATCTGACAGAAAGGGAAACTTTCAAAGGACGCATGGAATCAAAGAAGAGAGTATAGGTAACTGAGATGTAGAAAGTAATTCCGTTAGGCAGCATTATAGTAATGGATGCCTTGGGGAAGGCACACATACCAAAGCAGGAAAATCAGCCCAAAAAGGAACTATGTTGTATGAAACACTTGCACACTTGTAGGAAACACTTGTGTGAAGCTGCAGCAACAAAGCACCTCTCGCTCGTTCTTCTCAAAGCTGTTTATTATTCAGGCAGGCAGGTCTTGTCAGAACGGTTTATTCAAGCACATCTTTTCTCCCTCTCCAAGCTTCTCCCTCTAAGCCTTCTCCTTCCTCAGGCAAGCAAGCTTCTCTCTCAGACTAGAAAAGAGAGAGAGAGAGTCTCTTCCTCAGGCAAGCAAGCTTCTCTCCTAAGACTAGAAAGGAGAGAGAGAGTCTCTCTATCTAGAAAGTCCCTCTATTTATCCACCTTCCCAGCCCAGGTTGCGTGGCCTTAGTCTATTGGTATCATCTGGCCTGATCTTGTATACAGGGTGCACCTGCACAGCTCAAACGGTGAGCGTGGCTTTACTTAGAGGTAGGAGGGAATCAGGTGTTAATCATAAGACTCAGGTGTTAGTCATAAAACTTTTGCTAAAGTCTCGGGTGCCTTCTTAGGACTGTCGCCACACCTGCTCCCCACACTATGTCTGTGAATATAATGCCCAGGATATCAAGCAAAAAATGCAGAAGTAACCTTTCCTCTTCCTCTACCATAAATCCCTTTGTTTTTTTCCTGGAAAGTACTAACATGTACTTTATTGCTTACTATTAGTTATACATTATATATGCTATGCACTGGGATATAAAAAGAGGCAGAAGGGAGTAGTCTGCTTTTCTCACTTTAAGAAGTGCCTCATAATTAACATGTACTTTTAACATACAACTTTGCTTTAAAAACCTATTTTTCAGAGACTTCCTAAACCTACAGTGGCACACTCCCTTTCCCCATACCTTCCTGTGCACCACCATCTCAACTCTTTTAGGACCTTTGTTGAGCCTCCACATCTGGGAGCTTTCCCAGACCTTCCACGATGAGCTTCCTTTCCATCACTGCCCTGTACCTAGCCATTTCAGCTCTGCTAGGATCTTTGGGAGCTTTCCCAGACTTGCTGTGGTAAATTTCATTTCCCATGCCTCCCTAGGCCCAGCCATCTCAGCTCTGCTTTCATGCCCCCAGATCTGGGAGCTTTCTAGGACCTGCTATGGCAAGTTTCCTTTCCCACACATTCCTGTAGTCTACTATCTCAGCTTGTAGTCCTGTTCGGGCTACTAGGATCATTATCCCTTAAGACCTGTGAGTTTTCCTAGCATGTACTATCTGCAAACTCATTCACCCAGCAACCACCAAGACCACCCTGCTGTTCCAAGATACCTGAGGGGTCAACCCTGAAACATCAGCTTAAAAGTTACATCTAGGGCTAGAGAGATGGCTCCACTGTTAAGAACACTGGCTGATCTTACAAATGACTAGGGTTTGGTTTCCAGCACCCACACGGTGGCTTACAACAGTCCATAACTCCAGTTCCAGGAGATCTGATGCCCTCTTCTGGCCCCCTAGCTGCACTTTACACACATGCAGGCAATACACTTATCATATGTATGTACATAAAATAAAAATAAAAACCAGAAAGTTGTACCTATCCCAGGCTTAACTGAGACCATTTCTTATACCCTATTTGCACGTCACTATAAAGTGGCCCCCAAACTGAACACCCAGCATTTCTCAACTGGGCCGTGATCTAACATGTTGAGGAAACAGCAAAGTCACAAGCAACCAACAAAGATGAGATCACCCACCCAATACCAAGAAACACTACCCACGACAGGTCTCATCAGAAAAAACACCAACAATATGACTAATCATGATAATAATTCTACCTTAGAAATTAGTACCCCTATCACAATGTTTCCTGAGATGTAACAGATGCATAAGACAATGACCTCAAAAGAGTCATTCTAAATATGTTCAAGGAACTCAAAAAAGATGTGAATAAAACACTAAGTGAAAACTGTGAAAACACAAATAGCTGAATGAATGAACAACTCAAAATATGAAATTAGAATTCAATAAAAAGAATCTCTGAAGAAAAATGAAATTTAAAAACCTCAGGAATTCAATCAACAAAAAACAAAAACAAACAAACAAGCAAAAAAACCTTAAGAGGAAAAGAGCAAAAAAGGAAAAGGAGGAAATGAACACAGAATATCAAACATTGAAGACAAGCTTGGGGAAATGATCACTCAAAGAAAGTATCAAATCTAAATAATCCAGGAACAGAACATGCAAGACCTCTGAGGACACTATAAAAAGATCAAACCTGTCAATCATAGACACAGAAGGAGAAGAAACCCAGGTCAAAGGCACAGAAAATAATTTTAATAAAATCATAGAAGAAAAGTTCCCAAATATAGGGAAAGAGATACATATCAAGGTACAAGAGGCATACAGAACACCAAGTAGACAGGACCAGAAAAGAAACTCCATGTCATATAATAATCAAAACACTAAACATATAAAAGAAAAGATATTGAAAGCTGTGGAAAAAATCAAGTCAAATATAAAGGCACATCTATCAGAAAAACAGCTGATTTTTCAATGAAGACTCTGAGAACCAGAAGAGCTTAGACTAATGTCATATAAGTCATGAAAAAAAAAAAAAGAGAGATTCCAACTGTGCCCAACAAAACCACCAGTTGTAATTGAAGGAGAAATAAAAACTTCCCATGATAAAAACAGAATTAAAGGGGCTAAAGAGATGGCTCCACATATAAGAACACTTGCTGTTTTCCTAGAAGACCCAGGTTTGATTACCAGCACCCACATGGTGGCTAACAACCATCATAACTCCAGTTCCAAGGGATCTGACACCCTCTTCTTGCCTCTGCAGGCACTGCACATATGTGGTATACTTACATCCATGCAAACAAAACACTCATACACATAAAATAAAAAACAATAAGTAAATTATTTTTAAAGAACATATTTAAGGACTTTATAGCCACAAAACCAGCTCTGTAGAGAATACCTAATAGAATACTTTGGTCTAAAGAGAAGATCGAACATTTTCAACAAGTCACAAAGAATAAATAAATTATCCCAAAACGGTCAAAAGAGGTCTAAGAAAACAGCACCACAACACCAACATAACAGGAATTAAAAAACACTGATCAATAATAACTCTCAATCTTAATGGTCTCAACTCCCAAGTAAAAAGACACAAACTGCTTGGATCAAAAAAAAACAGTATATCCATCAATTTGTGGCCTCCCAGAAACACACCTCGCCAACAATGATTGAACCAACCTTAGGATAAAAGCATGGAAAAAGATACTCCAACCAGACTGAACTAAGAAACAATCAGGTATAACTATTCTAATATCCAACAAAATAAACGTCAAACTACGGAAAGGGACAGGAAAAACACACCAGGAAATTACTAGAATCCTAAACATATATGCATCACACACAGGGCCACATAATTTCATAAAAGAAACTTAATAGTGGGTGACTTCAATATCTCCGTATCACCAATAGACAAGTCAATTAGGCAAAAACTAAACAGAGAAACCTGGAATTAAATGATACCATAAATCAAATGGACCTTACAGACATCTACAGAACTCCACCCAAATAGTACAAATAATAAACTTTCTTCTCAACAGCCCACAGAAGAGTCTCCAAAACTTAAGCCTCAGTGAACCTGCAATAAAGTTGAGTTTTTGAGCTGTAATAAAAAAAAAAAAAAAAAAAAAAAAGAAGAGTCTCCAAAACTGACCACATATTAGAACACAAACCAACTCTCCAAATATTTAGGAGTTATCAACCTGCATTCTACTTGACAGCAAGGGAATAAAGCTAGACATAATAATAAAAATTAGAAAAAGTACACAGACTCATAAAACACACTACTAAATAAAATTTGGATCAAGGAAGAAATCAAGAAGAAAAGTAAAAAATTCCTGGAATTGAAAGAAATGAAAATGAAACACAACATGCCAAAACCCTCTGAGACATAATGTGAAGGTAGTCCCTAAGAGAATAATATATAGTGTTAAGTGCCTACACCAGAAAATTAGAAATATCTCATGTAAATAAATTAATGATGCACCTGAAGGCCTTGGAAAACAAAAAACAAGACCTAAAAACAGTAAACAGGAAGAGATAAATAAAATCAAGGTCAAAATTAATGAAATAGAAATGAAGACAGCAATACATCAGTGAAACAAAGAGTTGGGTCTTTGAAAAGATTAAGATTTCTCAATTGACACAGAAAATGCCTTCAACAAAATCCACCAACAGTTCATGCTTAAAGTCCTAGATGGAACTGGACTTCCAGGATCATTCCTCAACGTAATCAAAAATTAATATAGTAAAAATGTCCATTTTGCCCAAATTGATATACAAATTCAATGCAATCGCAATAAAATTCCCAAGAGTTTCTTCACAGGCTTGGAAAAAAAAATTCTTAATTTCATATGGAAAAACAAAAGACCCGGAATAGTCAAAGCAACTCTGAGCAAAAAGAGCAATACAGGGGGATCTCTATACCAGACTTCAAACTATACTAGAGGGATATAGTCATAAAAACACCTTGGTACTGGCACAAAAACTGACAAATTAAGATTGACAACCCTTTAGCCAAATTAACCAAAAGAAAGAGAGGATCCAAATTAAAGTCAGTTATAACAAGGAAACTCTGAGGATATCCAGAAAACCATCAGGACCTACTTTAAAAATCTGTATTCCACTAGAGTAGAAAACCTAAAATAAATAGATAAAATTTCTGGGCATGTAAACTCTATCAAAGTTAAATCAAAATGACATAAACAAAGCAATAATAACCAATGAGATAGATAGTTATTAAAAATCTCCCAAATAAAAAGAGCCCAAGACCAGATGGATACAGTGCAGAATTCTATCAAACCTTCAAAGGTTTGAAGATGCCAATACCCCTCAAATTATTCCATAAAATAGAAAAAGAGCACTCCCAAATTCTTTCTATGAAGCCAGTATTACTCTAATATTGAAACCAAAGACTCAACAAAAAAAAAAAAAAAAAAGAAAATTATAGGCTATTTCTCTGATGAACATAAATGCAACAATTCTTAATAAAATACTAATAAACCAAATGCAACAAAACATCAAGATTATCCACCATGATCAAGTTGGCTTCATCTCAAAGTTAAAGAGATGGTTCAACATATATAAACCAATAATGTACTCCATCTCATAAACAAACTCAAAGACAGAAACTACATGATCATCTCATTAGATGCCGAAAAGACTTTTGACAAAATCCAATATCCATTCACAATAAAAATTACGGATAGTCCAGGGAGACAGGGCACATATGTCAACATAATAAAGGTAATATACAACAAACCCACAACCAACATCATCCTAAATGGAGAAAAACTCAAAGCATTCCCATTAATCTCAGGAGCAAAACAAACATGTCCACTCTCTCCATTCCTGTTCAGTATAGTACTTGTCTTAGAGTAGTAAGACATAAGAAGGAGATGAAGAGGATACAAACTGGGAAAGAAGAAATAAAAGTATGCTTATTTGCTGGTGATTTATTTCCATACATAAAAGATCCCAAAGACTCTATCAGAAAGCCAGAGCTGTTGATAAATACATTCAGCCAGTAGCAGCATATAAAATTAATACCTCAAAATCAGTAGCCTCCCTATATACCAATAATAAACATATCTAGAAAGAAATCAGGTAAACTATCCCACTGACAATAGCTTCAAAAACCATAAAATATCTTAGAATAAATCTAACCAAGGAAGTAAAGAACTTGTATAATAAAGATATACCCATTAAAATTCCAACATAATTCTTCACAGAAATTGAAAAATAATCTCAAATTTCATATGGAAACCCAAAAAAACCAGGATAGCCAAAGTAATCCAGAACAATAAAAGAATTGGAGGTATTCCCATCCCTTCGTCTCAAATTATACTACCAAGCTACAGTAATAGCAACAGCATGGTACTGGTATAAAAACAGACACATTGATTGGTAGAATAGAATTAAAGGCCCAGTTTTTTGTGGGTTTTTTTTTTTTTTTTTTTTTTGGTTTTTTCAAGACAGCCCCAGCTATCCTGGAACTCGCTCTGTAGACCAGGCTGGCCTTGAACTCACAAAGATCCGCCTGCCTCTGCCTCCCAAGTGCTAGGATTAAAGGCGTGCGCCACCATGCCCAGCTAAAGGCCCAGTTTTAAATCCAAACATTTACAACCACCTGATTTTTTACAAAGGGGCACAAATAACACTGGAGAAAAGACATATTTAACAAGTGGTGCTGGTCAAACTGGATAGCTACACATAGAAGAATAAATCTAGATCCCTTTCCCTCATTATGCACAAAACTCAACTCCAAATGGATTGAGGACCTCGACATAAGACCTGATACCCTGAATCTAATAGAGTAGAAAGTAGGGAATACATTGGAACTTATATGCATAGGAAAGGACTTTCTATAGTGCAAGCATTAAGTCAACAAGTGACAAATGGGACCTCATGAAACTAAAACCCTCTGTATAAAGGCCACCATAATTCAAGTTATGAGGCAATGTACAGAATGAGAAAAAAAATCTTTACCACCTAGCTATATCTCTGACAGAGGGTTCAAATCTATGATATACAAATAACTCAAAAAACTAAACATCAAAAAAACAAATAACTCGAAATTTGGGTCAAGGAACTGTACAAGGAGCTTTCTAAAGCTGAAACACCAATGGCTATGAAATGCTTTTTAAAATGTTCAACATCTCTAAAAAATAAATAAATAAATAAATAAATAAATAAATAAATAAATAAATAAATAAATAAAATAAAAAAATAATATGTTCAACATCTCTAGCCATCAGGGAAATGCAAATTAAAAACCACTTTGAGATTTCATCTTACCATACTCAGACTGGCTAAGATAAAAAAACTAACAATGTGAGGCTGAAGAGATGGCTCAGCGGTTAAGAGCACTGACTGCTCTTGCAGAGGACCGGGGTTCGATTCCCAGCACAGCACTCACATGGTGGCTAACAACCACATGTAACTCCAGTTCCAGGGGATCAGATGCCTTCTTCTGATTCTGCAGGCATTACATGACCCAGGTGCACTAACACACATGCAGACAATATACTCATGGGCATTAAAAAAAAAAAAATGACAAATGTTGGCAAGGATATGGAGAAAGGGGAACTCTTATCCAATGCTGGCGGGAATACAAACTGGTACAGTCACTATGAAAATCAGTGTAGAAATTCTTCAAAATGTTAGAAATTGATCTACCATATCATCCAACCATGCCATTCTTGGACATATACCCAAAGACTTCATACAATACAACACAAAAACCTGTTCATCCATGATCATTCCTGCCCTTTCATAATGGACCTAGATGTCCATCAACTGATGAATGAAAAATGAAGTCAAGGTACATATACACAATGGAATGTTATTCAGCTTAAAAAAAGAGAGAGAGAAAAGAAAAAGAAAGAAATTCACAGGTAAATGGATGGAACTGGAAACAATCATGCTGAGTGAAGTAGCAAAGACCCAGAAAAACAAAGGCTGCATGTTCTCCCTCCTAATGGGACACTAGCCTTGAAATCTTAAATATGCACCTTTCAACTGGAAAATCCAGAGAGGCCAGGAAACTGATAAACAGCCATAGGGGATGCAAGGGGATGAGAGGTTTCCTGGGAGGGGTGATGGAATGCAGTGTATAAAGAAGAAAAGGAGAATAGAGTAGGAAAGGTTAAACAGGATGGGGAATGGAAGAGCAAGACAGAAAAAGGAGCATGTGGAGGGATAACTAACACTAAAGGCCTTCTGAAAAAGCCATATGGAAACCTACCCTACAGAGCTTCTTAAAAGTATATACATATATAAGAGATTTAAAAGTTACTTTAATAACAGGAGGACATGATACTATAAGATAGCAAAGTGCATACTTTGGATCTTCAGGAAGAACCATTATTACTCTACCATCAGGATATTCAGCAAGAATTTTTTTTTCCAGCCCACATATATGGTTCTTCCTGAAGATCCAAAGTATGCCCTGAAAAAGGTTGATGAGATTAGAGAGATGGCTGACAATGATTTAGGTTTCCAACAGGCTCCACTAATATGCTATTCCAGAACCAAAACACTTCTCTTTATTTCTAATGATAAAAAAGTAGTTGGCTGCCTAATTGCAGAACATATCCAGTGGGGCTATCAAGTTACAGAAGAGAAACTTTCAATTATCAGGTCAGAAGAAGAGAAAGTAAGATTTGAAAGGCAAAAAGCCTGGTGCTGCTCAACCTTGCCAGAGCCTGCAATATGTGGGATTAGTCGAATATGGGTATTCAGCATGATGCGCTGGAAGAAAATAGCTTCCTGAATGACTGAATGCCTAAGGAGTAACTTTATTTATGGCTCATATTTGAGTACAGAAGACATTGCTTTCTCAGATCGCACTCCTGATGGAAAGTTGTTTGCAACATAGTACTGTGGCACTGGTCAGTTTCTGGTATATAATTTTATTAATGGACAGAATACCATGTAATACAAGTCTTACCTACAGTACCAGAAGACACCGATTGAAGACAATTAATTGGTTGCTGACTTTAACCAGGAACTAGAAGCCATTTTTATAACAATGAACTGAGGACTGGCAATAGCCATATGGCTGTTCCATTTTCATAAAATTGGAAACGATGCAGCTTATTATTGTTTTGTTTTTTAAAGAAGATATTTTATTATCTTTTACAGAAATTTATGATAGATGTATTTTACCTATAGTTATTTAGACATGTTTACGTGCAGCAGATAATTGTTCATAGTGGACTGAAAACTAATGCAAGGACTATGGTCTCAGTGATAAGTATATTTTGAAGTTCTTAATATGGAAATATACCAGTGTAGCTTGGTACTGTATTTTTTTATATTGATCTGTTGATACCAGGTATAGGTTTAAAGACTGTATTTTCCAAGCATGGTAGCCAATATTTTTGAGTTATTCAAGGAGTGTACATACAGTATTATGTGTTTAAGAATTTGAAGCTAGTTCCTAAAAGTCCTAAAACGTGCTTTAAGGAAATTCCTACAGCAAAGGAAAGTTCCAAATTTGTAGAAAGAATTTGAAATACTGAATTTTTTTTTTATGCTTCTTTGTCCTGTCAGTGATGGCAGAAATAGAAAATAGCTTTCTTTCTTATGCTATAAATGACTAGAATTATTAAGGACACCTTCTAAATTGATTATTTTATTCTGGCTTCACTTTAAAAAAAAAGTTGACAAAACTGTGGAATAGTTGTAAGTAAATGTGGATGACTTGGTATCTGCATTGTTATTCCTCAGAAAATACTGCACTGATATATATGCCTTCATTACTGGACTTCATTTAATACTTGTCTATCCTTCATAGTGCCCTCTCTTTTAAAAGGGTTTATATGTTGAAAAACTGCTGTGGCCTTTTATGACCTGTACATAATGTAGAATAAAATAATAAAATACTTGGTAGTTTTTTTCTAAGTGAAAAAAAAAAAAAAGATAGCAAAGTGAAAGCCTGATGCCAGGAATGGACTCCTTTTGAAGCTAGAACCTCATACAATACTGTCCCTGCTCCTGGTTACCCTCAAGAACGTCACCATAAGATCCTACTGCTGAAGACACTGCATATATGACCTGTAGAACACGGAAAAATCAAGGTGGTGCTGACCTGAAAGCCCGATTTCTACTCACTACCTTTCATAGTGCTGGAAGGTGTTATGCATCCTACCCTGGAGAGAAAAATTAATCATCAACCTTACTCAGCTGTGAATCCTGCAAACTATAACAACTGGCCTAGTAAGATAGGTCTACCAGTGCAACAGTAGCCACTTTCTAATTAGACTTAAAGTGTAACTCATACCCAAAACTGGTATCTCCGGCCTATAAGCCTGACACTAGACATGGGAGAGAGTTTAATATTATTATTCTGCAAAACAAGTACTAAACTGACTCCTAATGACTTATTGCTATATCCACAGATTAATGCATCTCTCAACTCTCAGCAGAGGAGCTTCTTTACAGCAGACAGTGATTAACAGAGACCTACAACTGGACAACCTACAGAAAATAAGAGGTTGCAGAGAGCTTATTCCTGAATAGGTCACCAATAGCAAACTACTGCCTCCCAATGCTTAGGGATCATACCAGAAGAGGAGATAGAAAGACCGAAAGGGCCAAAGGAGGTAAATGACAAGGAAACTGAGCTTTCCAGACAGCTGAAAAGTCAGTTACACATACAAACTCACAGAATGCTGACAATATGGACAAGTTCAACATAAACTCAATCCAGACAGAATCCAAACATAGGAAAGTGGATAAAAAACCCTCAACCCTGGAGGCTAGAGAGATGACTCAGCAGTTAAGAGTATCAGCAGAGGTTCTCTTGCAGAGGACCTAATTCAATTCCCAGCACCCATGTGGCAGCTAACAATCAATCATCTGTAACTCCTGTTCCAAGGGAATCTGACTTCCTCTTCTGACTTCTGCGGCCATTACAAAACGTGTGCACTTACATTCAGTCAACAGACTCAAACACATAAAATAAAAATAATAAATAAAATACAAAACAAACAAACCAAAACAAACCCTTCAACTCTACCTGAGTAAGTTAAGTACTGGCAACTGGGAAGGGAAGAGCAAGTCTCATTTTAAGGGTGAGACTCTTGACAGGTTGACCAGGCCCCAGTAGATAAATCCATACCTAAGGGCAACTGGGGACACAAATCTGACTCTATAGGGGAGGGGAAGAAGGGGGGAGGGAAGGAGGCACACAAATATATTAAAGTAGATGAAACTAGGTAGAGGCTAGTAAGAAGGGTACAGATAGGAGAGAGGACCTAAATATGATAAATACATATATATATATATATATACACACATATCTATGATGAAATTCACAATATATATATATATACACACATATATATGATGAAATTCACAAGAACTCAATAAAGAGAAAAAAACATTTTTATTACAAACCATATGAGTTCTTGTTGGACATGGAAAGAAAGCACATTTACAATTGGGAGAGGAAAAAAAGAAAAAAAAAAAACAGTGTATCTCTAGCCTTCATCTCTTCTCTGAGCACCAAATTCTTATATCCAATAGCAACTTGGACAAAATAGCAACCACAAATAAACCCATCCAAGAAGGACTTCATCTCTCCAATGAGTCTCTCCCTCTTCCCATCACACATGTTCTGAATTCCCACAAGACAGCTAGTGATTTAAGGGGGGGGGGCAAAACAGTCATTTTTGTTCTCCTTTTTCTTACATTATCTCTAACTATTCAATTAAGCCATTTCTAATCATACTGGGACCCTCCACCCCTCCCCCTCCCAAAATTCATGACTTTACTCTCATTCCACCTAGGTCATTGCCCTTGTTCAGGATGCCATCAGCCACAACCTGGAGTTCTAGACTACTACAATATCTTACCTACACAGCCTCTAGGCTCAGTGTTCTTAGACTTGTTAATACAGCAAGTAAAGTTAAGATCCACTGTATGTATGAACACATACACATACAAACACATATGTATACAGATACAAATATCCTTGATCACCTATATATCTGCCTGGTAACTAATAACAAAACTTTTTACATTAGAAAGGGAAAAAATGGAATATTTACTTACCATTCATCAAGGAAAAAAAAAAAACTGAAAAGGGAACTACAGGGAGGAGAGAGTCATAACAGAGAAGCCAAGCCTATTTTATCCACTGCTTAAAAAAACTGCCCAGTGTGTGGCACAGGCCTTTAATCCCAATACTCAGGAGGCAGAGCTGGGGGCCAGCCTGGTCCACAGGATGAATTTTAAACCACCCAAAGCTATGATACTGTGAGACTGTACCTCAAAATAAAATAATTTGATTTTGTTCTGTAAAAAGTGGAAAGTAACAATTTTAATGACTTTTTTTGTTTCTCGATGAACAGCACATAAACTTCTTGAAATCTGGTATTTTATTCTCTCAAATTTTAAATATTTAATCTAAGAGAAAGAGAATAATTCTTAAAGGGCCGATACATTAAAAACAAACAAACAAACAAACAAACACAGTTCTGACAGCACCTAAAAATGTGATCTGAAACATTAGGAGAGTGATAGCAGCGAGGCGGCAGAATAGCTTCCCACCCTCCCACCAATACAACAGACAACTGAACAGAAGTCAACTTCCTTGTACAGAAAGCCAGTAACTGGCTAAGAGCCACTTCAAAAATCAACAAAAGGGTCTCTTCTAAATAAATGAACAAGGTAGGGGCTAGGTAGGTCAGTTATGTTGAGCTTCCCTAGCATCCAGGAGGTCCTATATTTGATATCTAGCAGTAGTGAAATTTTTTTTAAAAGGTAAATATATAAAAACCAACACTAATGAAATGGAGATATGAAATTCATCATAACAGAGACTACACCAAGCATAAAACTCAGCAGATTAGAAAAAGGTCATTGGAAATTACCTACACTGAGAAGTAAAAACAAAAATATTTAAGAAAAAAATTTAAGGTGCACACCTTTAATCCCAGCACTCTGGAGGCAGAGGCAAATAGCTCTCTCTAAATTCGAGGCCATACTGGTCTATAAAGAAAATTCTAGACCAGCCAGGGCTGCATGGTAAGACCCTGTCTCAAAAAAAAAAAAAAAAAAAAAAAAAAAAATTTTTTTTTAAAAAAAAAACGGAAAACAAAAAAAAAAAAAAAAAAAAAAAAAAAAAAAAAAAAAAAAAAAAAAAAAAAAAAAAAAATTTTTTTTTTTAAATTAAATCCGGGATGCCCAAAGAACTCAAAAAGTAAAAACAAACCTAAAATTCTAAAACCAGCAAGAGAAAAATGACTTATATCTCCATGACTGTTACCAGGAGGAGAAAGAAAATAGAAAAAAAAAAAATAGATCAAAAAGACTAAACTTATGGTAAGCTAGGATAAACAAGTCAAGAGTTGTAATATACAGTATGAATACAGTAAATAATATATACTAAAAATATGCTGAGAGTAGATTTTAGTTCTGCTTACCACACCATAAAAAGTAAATATGTTGGGAGCTGGAGGGATAGCTCAGCAGTTAAGAGCACTGCCTGCTATTGCAAAGAAACCAGGTTCATTTCCCAGGACCCACACTATCTGATACCCTCTTCTGAATTCTGTGGGCACTGCACAATACAGGTGCACTTACACACATGTAGGCAATGTACTCACACATATTTAAAAAATTAAAATATTTTAAAGTAAATACAGAAAGTGATAGGCATGTTAATTTGTTGGGCCACAGCAATCACTTCATTATGTATCAAAACAGCATGTTATATACCTTACGTATACATATGGAATAAAAAATTATTTGGGTCCTACGAGTGCCTGAATCCATGTGGTGCTAGGAGATGGAAGCAACCTACATGTCCCTCAATTGATGAGTGGATAATGAAAATGGACTACATTTACTCAATGGAGTTCTACTCAGTGGTAAAGAAAGACAAAATCTGCAGCTCTCTTCACAATAGTGAAGAGCTAGAACCAACCCAAATGCCCCTCAGCAGACAAGTGGATGACAAAAATATAGTACATCTACACAACGGAGTACTATTCACTGGTAAAGAAAGATGACATCATGAACTTTGCAGGTAAATGGATGGAACTAGAAGACATTATGCTAAGTAACACAGTCCCAGAAAAACAGTGAATGGTTTCCCTCATTTGTAGATGCTAACACCAAATCTCCAGTTGAAAGGCAAGCTGAAAAACATAACTGTTATATTTCTTTTTATCTGAAAGCAACTGTGTTGTTATAATGTAAATCTCTTAATGGACTCTAGAATCAACCTACCACTTACTTTCAGACTCTGTAATTACTGTATATGGGTGGAAGGCATGTATTCATATTTTAGAGTAATATAAAATTAAAGGGGGAAAATGTGAATTCCTAAACATAAAAAAAAAAAATTGTGCCCAAAGCAATAAAACCTCTGTAGAGAAAAACTTTAAAAGGACTGAGAGAAAGATACAGGACATGTATGGCAAAATGCATGAACTGGGGGAGGGTGGGGGAAAGGGAAGGGGGAATATGCGTAAATTGAATTAAAACATTATGTATGAAATACACAAAACATCAATAAAAGTATTATATAAAAAAAGAAAGACAAAATCATGGAGTTTGCAGGTAAATGGATGGAACTAGAAACCATTATACCAAGTGAAGTAACACAGACTCAGAAAAACAACATATGTTCTCCCTCGTTTGTGGATCCTAGCACCAAATCCTTATACATAAATATGTATACTGACATAGCTGCAGGAATCAAGAAAATGGACAGTAATCAAGGAGGTAAAGGGAAAGAAGGAACCAGAGAGAGAAGAATAGTAGGAGACAGGTGTTATTAAGGGAGAAATGGATAATGAGGGCATTTAAATAGGAGGGGGAAGGGGAAGTATGCAAGGAACTATGGGGATAAAGGGGAAGAAGGAACTCAGAGAGGTGGGACCATAGGAGACAGGAATTATCAAGGGAAAAATGGGGGAAATGGGGAGGGTGTGGAGGGAGGGTTAGACAGGGAGAGAGGAGAGATATAAATAATACCTAGCTAGTATAAAAAAGGGGGGGTCATATTAGTCCAAAAACCTACTGACAATTTAGACATACAATATCTCTACATGAGTTCATGTATATAGCTCAAGGCTACATAAGAAACAGCCATATAGAAATCTTCCTCAAGTTGTTAGCCAAGGCAGTCCAAGAGACCCCCCAAATTAACAAGCTATTGCCACAGTCCTTGAGTGCCTCCAAGAACTTAAAGGTAAGACTCTATTGCTGAAAACAGGACATACTTTGGATATAGGATTTGGAACAATGGAGCTAAAACTGACCTGGAAGCCACCTCCCCTGAAGGCTAGCTCCCGTAGCTTTGGAGAACACTATACACACTGCTAAGGAAGAACATCAGTCAATGATCCAACTCCAGCTTCAAGGGCTAATAACCATAATAACCAAACAAAATTGGTACAGTAGCAGCACTTTTATCTTGAGGATAATCATCAGCTACCTAACAGGACTTAAAGCCCACTCAATGGCAAGAAACTCACACGTAGTACTGTAAACAGAGTCAAATACACATGGCTGAGGAGGCCATAATCTTAGAGAAAGCCCCAAGGCTGTCATATCTCTAAACAAATGTAATTTCTTACTATACACAAAATATGGATCCTAATACTTACAAGTCACCACCCATCAAAGAAGTTTCTTTTGCAACAACGGGGATTATTACAGAGTTTCACAACTGGTCATACATAGAGATTGTCTATAAATTGGCGAAGCCTAAATTGACATATCTATGATGTAACCTCTACACCTAAAGCTCACGGAACATAGAACAAGGCATAAAGAGAACACTAATGCATCTCTCTATTCTCATCAATGAAGTTCCCTCATGCAATAGAGGGCCAAGAACATAAAAGGTCACAAATGGCCAAAACATAAAGAATAAGAATCTGTAGAGTACAGGTCCTTGTACAGGACACTCCTATATTAAATTCCGCCTACCCAGGGCTCAGGGACCATTGCAGAAGACAGGACAGAAAGATTTTAAGAGCCAGGGAGGAGGTGCATGACCACACGGAAATACGGTCCTACAGGACCTTGCTCAAATGAACCTACAGCAATTGTGTCAGCATGCAGAAGAACCATGCAAACTCAAGCAGACAAAAACCCAGTACAGAACTGTGGAAATGGACAGCAGGCCCTAATCATAATTGAAGAATTATTAGCAGGTAATTATTGCTAGGTAAGGAAGAGCTGATCCTAAGAAAGGACTCTAAACAGGCTGACTAGAACACAATAAATGAACTTGCCTGAGGGACATCTGGAGACACTAACTTGACAAGATAGGCCTCAACACAATGACAGAATACGTGGACTCCAGTGGGAAGCAGTTATGGAAGGGGGTCAATGGGAAAGGGATGTAAAGCTGATTTAAACATTTTTAAATGAATTCAAAACTATCTACATAATTCATCTTTAAGGTTAGGCTTTAACTCTCTACTTTCAATGTCTTCTGCAATGGTCCCTGAGCCCTGGGTGGCTGGAATTTAATATAGGAGTGTCCTGTACAAGGACCCGCACTCTGTAGATTCTTATTCTCTATGTTTTGGCCATTTGTGACCTTTTATGTTCCTGGCCCTCTGTTGCATGAGGAAACTCATTAAATGTCAAATAAGTTATCCTTTAAGATAAGTATTACATTTCCTTTTTCGCAAGAGTAAAATAGGACCACATTCTCAACAGCATTCAGAACTTTAACATAATTTTGCTTATTATCCTTCTTAAAGTTTAAATGAGAATAACACAATTTTTATTTTATTGAGAGTGGAAATGAAGTTTATACATTATGTTAAACAGAGCTAAGGTCAAATGTTTCATATTTATGTGATAAAAATAAAACAAAATGACACAAACCCAAATTCCAGTATAAAATAGACTAGCAGAAAAGTTAATTTAATTGTACCAAAACTGACATAACAAAGTAAGTCATTACTGTCAAAAGCATCTGAAAAATAAGTTAACTACTGCAACATTATCAGAAAATCCAGAGCAAGAGGAAAGACAAAGACTGTTTGCAAAACTTAAAGCCAGTATCTTACTGACAAATCTTACTCCTAATATTGTCCTTACTCTTAATGATTAAATTTCAGGAACCATGTGGAACAATGATATATTTTCAAGTATCTTGGAACTCTAAACAAGAAACTCATTTTTTTTCTTCTGTTCCTGAATTCTAGGCCCCATTACTAGCTGAATATATTCCCATGCCAAATTAATAACATGAATTAACTCAGAGAAGCACAGAGGGCTTAATATGGATTATTAAGTGAGCGCCATCTGGTGGTACAAGAAATCTTAAATTATTTTCTGTTTAAAAGTATTTATATTAGGGCTGGAGAGATGGCCTAGCGGTTAAGAGCACTAACCGCTCTTACAGAGGACCCGGGTTCGATCCCCAGCACCCACATGGTGGCCGAGAACCGTCTGAAACTCCAATTCCAGGAGAACTCCAGTTCCAGGGGAATCCGACACCCTCTTCTGACCTCCACGGCATTGCACGACACGGGTGCACAGACCTGCATGCAGACAGTACATTGATACACATACAGAAATAAATAAAATTTAA